>SRMA01026057.1:221536-241680 GCA_007224835.1 Danionella cerebrum
CTCCATAGCCATTTCTCTTTTCTGCCCATTGTCATCAGAAAAAAAGTGGTGTCCCAATCCTTTTTTAAAAGAAGTGGAAGACCTAAAATAGGTCTTCCACTTCAAGACCTCCACTTCAAGACCTTCCACTTCAAAAATAAGACCTAATTTTTAAGATGTAAAAAAAAAGAATTTTATGTTAGATTTTATGCCACATAATTCTAAATAGGTCAGAATTTTTCTTAATGAATGTATTTTAAATCACAAAAATTGTTATATTTTTCAACAAAAATTTTAGCAACTTGAGTATGACACATCAAATTTTCCTTTTGTAAGTTTAAAACTTTACTAATGACCTGGAGTGATACATTTGCTGATGTGTTTGCCCAGGAATGAAGAGTGCCACCAACAGCCATATCACCCAACAACCTTTACTGAAAACTCGTCTCCAATCTTAACATGGTATGATCTACAACTCACCAAACAATATCAGGCAGCATCTCCAATGATAAAATATATTTACATTTTTTCAATTTCTATAAAGCCAGAGTCTGAGATGATGTTGGTGATGGTGTGTTTTAGATTTAAAGAGAGTTGTCTTTGGCGTCTATTTCTTCTGCTTTTCAGACTACTCTTTCCTTCTACGGAAGACTCGCCCCAGACTGAGCTCCTAATAAGGCAGCATTAGAGGATGAGGTGTCAGGGTGTTTTCACACATTTGCTGCACAGCAAACATGTACGTCCTTGGAAACCTTGCAGACAAGCCACATTATACTGAACACCCCATTACCAACGTCAACACCATTTTGTCAAACCATTCATGGTCAAAATTGCAGGTCAAGAGTCAATTTTTTTTGTTCCAACATTAAACATACAAAGACATGCCTTGTCTATTAAACATGCCTTGCAATGTCATTTAAAAATTAGACACAGAATTAATATTAAACAGTTAAAAGCAATAAGAACCTACCTGTGCAAAATTCCTGAGCAAACCTATTGGCCATATGAACTTTGGAGGTCTGTATCTATAGGCTCTGTAGAAACGTGGCAACTCTGTTGGCCCTGCTCTGTCATAATAAGCGTCACTCCACTTCATGGCTGAGTTGCTGTCATTCTAGTCACTTCCACTTTGTTACAATCTCACTGCTGCTGAAAATGTAGTACTAACGAAAGCTAACATTCCATGCGAGAATTCACTGAGCTCCTGAAAGTTCCATATTGTAACTGAAGAAAGGGGCAGAACTGCAATAAAACACAAAAAGTAAATATGTTTCACATATATTTTACTAAATACAGAAATCTCCCAGCTGTATTCCTCAATTTTTTTTTAATGTAAAACACAATGTTTTTCGGTTGTTTTCATTGCATTTTTAAAGTTACGTTCACATGTATGAAATGAAAGAAAAAATCAAAATAGATTTGGTTCATTGAGCCCAATTTGCAAAACCCTGGACCAGATTTTTCATTGCAATTGACACCAAAACAGTCTTAGTGCAATCAAATTTTAACTTTTTTTTCTTTACACTCCCGTACTGTATATGGAAATACACACACAAGAGTTGTAATTCTGCAAAAATGGAGCTTTGTGAATGTTTCTGTGTCAGAAATGTTGTGAACACCCAATGTCTGGATAATAATATTTTTATTGCTTATGGTTTATCACTTTTTGGTGTTTTCCTCTACACACCTGTTCAGTATATGGAAATATACACTTAAGAGTTGTAATTCGGCAAAAAAATAAATGAAATGAAGAAGTTTCTGGAGCTTTGTAAATGTTCCTGGTCAGAAATGACCCAAAGTCTGGATAATAATATTTTTATAAATTTTAAAATGAAGAAGTTTCGGGATGGAAATACAGTATATGGAAATATACAGATACAAGTTGTAAATCAGCAAAAAAAAATGAAGAAGAAAAACTACTGCTTATTGTTACCATGGTGTTTTGTGCAGAATGGGATTGTGGAAAGTAACCAGGTTAGCTTTTTTGCAATGAACAATCTGTACTTGCTCATTTTTATGCTGCTGGTGACAAACGGGGCCAATGCGAGGTCAAGATGCACTGATGAAGTCCTGATGCGCACAGGTTTGGGATTTATGGCATACACAGATGTAAAATAGCTACAGCCAGAGCCTGGAAACCCATGCTCTCTGTCGAGGTGAGAGTGAACGGTATAAACACATACACATATCATACACCCACACAACTCACACGTGCAAAAAGGCGTGAACACTCACTTTTATCATACAAGGCTCTTTATTCTAGCACATTTTTAATTGACACTATTTTATTCTGTGTGAGCCAAAAAATTACAAAACATTCTCAAAATACCAATAGAGACACTGACCTCCCCCAATGTTTCTGTAAGTATCGCTCTGTATATTTGAAAAGGAAGGAGTAATTTACTCCCAAATTCGATCTGTCACAGGGTTACAAATGTGCTTCTTGTGCAACGACAGCAATAACGTGAACAAATGAGGGGTCCTGAGGCAAGTCACTGAGACATGGCACTACAGCGCACACCCAGCTCGAACCCAGCTGTTCTCAGAGGAGCCGGAGGAGGAGAGAAGCACAGGAGAAAAGACGGAGGGAGAAACATATGGAATGTGCTCCCGACCGCTGTGTCTCTCAGAAAAGCCGTGAGCCATCAGTGTCCCGACAGCTGGAGGTCATTAGCCGGAGGACGGGTGCTACACACCACTAAACGCACGTAAAGCACAGCACACAAGCTGATGAAGAGGTATGCGGGAAGACGTGAGGGTGAAGGAATGAGGAGGAAATGGTCAGCACCAACATCTTTTGTCTTTAAATAAAAGAATCGCATTGAATATGTTTATGGCATCACAGCATCTTGACTTTGTCATGTTCTCAACAATAATACAAATATTTTCACTAATTATAAAATGACCTTAGCTGTTAGGGTTTGACCCAGTTATAATAATAAATTAAGTTCGTTTTTTACCTGGGTGATTAAATGACTTGAGGAGGTCATGTGACCTTTGAGCAAGCTTGTTTTGTTTTATTTGTGTTTAGTTTGTTGTTAATATAATTGAATGCATCCATGTGTTAATTATGAATTAATTATGAATTTAATTATTTGGACTATGTTTAGCATTTGCATGTTTGTCCTAATTGGTCTGTGCGTATTGCATTGTGGGTAATGGGTGATATTTGGACGAGGAATGAGGTAGAAAGAGGAGGCCTTGAATGGACCTGCAAGCACACTACTGCTCTAAAGTTTTAAACACAAGAGGAAGGCTTAATTACAACCTAAAGAAATATTTTAAGTTAAGTAGGTGCATATTTATAATATGCAAAGATTAATGTGTTTATTAAAGTAATCAAATTAAAATGGTTGGAACAAATGGAACAAATGATAATGCACTGATTTCAAAAGACTTTTAAAGAAACTAGTTTTGCAGAAATGTTGATTTCTATGTTTTTCTTTTCTGACGTTCACTGAATTTATTATTGTTTTCAAATTAGCTCAATATTTCACTCAAAATGATTCCCGCCCAATAGAATTTTGAAAGTTTCTTCAGCTTACCCCAAAGCTGTTGACAGGCTTTTTCAGGAGTTTGAATATCTGGACCTGCTTTAAGTTCGTAAGCGTGTGTGGCGGGTACAAATGCGCAGGCTTGCTGTCTTGCTCGGATGCGTCCGAGTAGACCCCCATGAGAGGTGAAGGGGAGGAAGGGGGGAGCGATGAAGCTGATTCAGACTGAGTCAGGGAACAGGAGGAAGGAACAGCTTATATGGAATAGGGTTGATTGAATGATTGAAGTAGGTGTGGCTCCAGATAGTCTCCTCCCGAAAGACGTTTATTAAACTGTATTTAGGATTATTAAAGGGGCAAAAGTTTGCGTGTATGTGTTATAATTTTTTTTTTATAAATAAATACAAATTTGAAAATATCCATGTACATGTGAACATAACTAATCACAAAATATTTGCTAATATATGCTAGTATTTAAAAAAAAAGTACAAATTAAAAAGAAAAAAATATGGTAACAAAAATATAGCAGTTAAATTAGCTTTTGATTAATTTCATTTTACTTGTAATCAATGATTCTACTGCAGTCAACCAATTTACACAGAAATTTCCTTTTAAATATTTACAATCAGAGTATGGTCAGAGTGAATTTTTACTTGATTTAATTTTTTTGTTAGTTATTTCATAATCAAAGCAGAAATGACTACGTTTAACATTTTGCTATGTCACGACACGCGTTTACGTAGCCATCATCTGCTGCACTTCACACAACCCTTCTGAACAAGCAGGAGATTCATGGAGCTGTAATGGGATATCATGCATGTCCCGGCTCAAAGAAGAAGCTTTTCACTCCTAATTACTTCTCTTTCACGTGCCATATGATCAAACACACGGGGGTCTGCTCCCTGTTAAGCTTTCAGGCTGTGGTCGATAGCCCAAAGCTTTGAAAAAAGGGGAAATGCAAACCATGCCCAACTCCTCCTCCAGTGGCGGCTGGGGTCAGGCAGCAGGGTAACTCCCAGCACTAGGGGCCCACAGACAGAATCTCTAACCAATCTCTGGACTGGAAACACTAATAACATCAAGCTTTCAGGAAGAAAATATCCAGAAAGAATGATTGCTGTTTTTATTTCATGGGTATAGACGATGATGCAAATACAACATGGCAAAAACACAGATGTCTGTGGCATTATGAGCTGGATATATGCAGACATGATAGACGCAGTCTGCACATGCTCAGAGGCAAGCTTGAGAAGCGCGGGCAGAGCTGTGGTGTCTTTAAATGTTTGTTTTATTAATTCAGTGCAACAATACAGCTGTCAATCAATTTTATGGGATGAAGTCAGCAGCAATAACAAAACGGAAAACTTTGTTTACTGTAAAGAAAAAATAACAAAAAATGTCAAAAACATATCTGGTGTATTTGAGTTGAAGACTCCCCATGTAAATCTGTACGACCTACACTGCAGCTGGCCACTGTGGGGCGATCAAGGTGCCTTCAGCACAAGCAGGAACCTCCCACTTTAAATAAGATAAACAGTGTCAGTGATGTCACCCATAGGATTCCGGTGAAAGGTTTTGAATCTTACATTGGGCATTGCCAGCTTGTAAATCAGTCGTTTTAGAATAACCTAATGCAGGACAATAATTATATTAGCCAATAATAGCCAAAAATGTATATATATATATATAATGTCTGGCTCTGTAAAGAGTGGATGGTGTCGCTCCCTCTCCCACTCTTGCTTCAAGTTTCCCTACTGTTAAAGACAGTGGCAGAAAAAAATGCATAAAAAAACAAAATGCAGCATTAAAAAATGTATATTCATTACAAAAATGTAAGGCTCAATAAAATTTACGCAAATTAGCGTAAGTGTTAAGTTATTCGTGAAGGTTAAATTTAGTAAGATACATCAAAGAACATAAAGCAAGCGGGGTAAACATGATTTTTTAAAGATGGGGATGTGTCTAACATGTGTGTCTTTGGGAAACTGCACTGACCAATGGAAGCACAGAGGGGTGAACCTACTAAAAATATTGTTACATTCAAATATATTCTTTGTATCATTCATCCTGAAAACCAGAGAGAGATATTAATCGTGTCTGCGCAAGAGATAGAGCATGTCCTCTTCATGTGGACTTTCCTCAAATCCACGGAAATTATGGAAACAAGTGAATATCCTGTTCATGTCAGGGTTAAGGTGCATGACATCTGCACGTTCACGACATCACTGTGCTGCAGTCTGCAGGGAGGACAGTGTCACTTGAATGCAAGGCAGGAAGTCAGTAAAGTTCATCTACAGGCCACATGAAGTGCGTAGCAGTATTGAGCAGATTCCCACTGACACAAGTTCTCAGATTCACAGAAGAAAAAACTGAGTTTAGATAAAACCATTGATTCATTTTGACATTCATTCTTACATTTATGGCTATTTTAAATGTATGCCTTTGGCAGATGGTTTTAGACAAGAAAGACTTCAAGGAATGAACACATGTTCTTGCTTTCCCATGGGTTGGAGCCCTCAAGGAAGCTTCCCCCAGTTAGGATTACCCAGTAGAAATTTACTCCCATAGCTTGCCACGCCCAATTTGAGTTTCAACACAGAAAACTGTAGATTGCATGGGGAAATACTCTACAATTAAATTGTAATCATTTGGAAGAAAAATATTGGAAAAATGTATATTTATTTTAAATTCATCTATTCATTCAAATCCAGGAAATATTTATATTGAATTATATGATGACTTTTGTGCAAAAAAAGTGTTGTTGAACTCTTGTTTGTATTTAAACTAACTATTTATTTTTCCACACAAACAAGGGTTGTTATCATGGTTACTTAGTTACCTTATCCATGATCCGAGCAGACCAGTGACCCTCCTCCGTCATGGACAATCTATTATGGTGGAAGGCTTCGTTTTATGCTCAGAACAACTTTGAGCATCTTAAATGAGGCAGCAAACTCTGTAATTTCATGTTGCGTTGACGGCATGGCTTGAAGGCAAGCTTATCCCCATGCAGAAGGAGCCCCATCTGAGCCCATGATGGAGTTCCAGAACCAAAACGGGGCATAATCCGGCTCTGCGGGGAGTCTCAGCAGGACTGATTCACTTAACATTTACTTCCATTCAAATGAAGCCTACAGCCACTGCTTCAGGAGACGGGGCCATTAAGAACAACTCCCTTAAAGGGTCATGTAACCCCCTTCCATCTCCGTATCGCTTGCTTTTCAACCCCTTTAAAATAAGCTTCAAGAATAAATGTACGAGAGAAAACATGACAGCTCCAATCAAGACTGTACGACTTCTAGAATTGCACTTTGCACACAATGTTGGTACTATACTAATGGTACTATTTTATTGTGTGAAGTAATTACCGAGATGCTGCTTTGGGGGCGGGTCTGCTCCTCGCAGGATGAAGAAGAAAAGTATAGATTCTTTTTGTTTTGTTAAGTATTTGTGAGACTCTTCTATTATTTATCGTATTACCGTTATTAAGAGATTTATTGTTGAAGCTGGATTTTCCATATCTGGAACATTATTTCATATTTTTTATTGATTTGAAAAGAGTCTGAGAGAACTATTAATTTGTTTTTACAGATTTAATTTTATTACAGACGTTAATTTTGCACCATTGAAGCATATTAAAATCACGTTCACCACCCTTCGAGAAGTTTGCGTCTCTAGCCGATTGCACCGATAATCCTGGAAATCAGAATATGGTCACCCTAGTTTCTGTATTTTTTTCTGCAGTGAGTGCTTACCAACCACAAATGCTCAGCACACTACAAAGCAAATACTTCTCATCAACATTTTTAAATATTCATAAAGCATTTGCTCCCTCTCTAAATTTAACTCATTTTCCTGTGTGGGTGGACAAACAAGAGTTCTGCTCGCACCCACATTTATGGATATTGTTCCTCGGAACCAACATCCACCGCTGTTACTTCCACTCGCATTGTTTTTGGAAGACGATCCCCAGCTGCACTTCAGCACGGAACCAATTAGCAGAGGGTTCAAGTCTGTTGTGAGCATGCGCACGTATACAAATACCCCTCTCTATCCTCCTGCGACGGCTTCCTCTCGTCCTTCCGCCTACTCATGTGATGAATGAGAAACTGCATTCGTTCTTTTAGCGTCAGCCTGACCGTGCTTCTTTTGTATTTCTCTTACTCATCGATCTCTCACCTGAGCACACATTAATAAACCTGTGCCCTCATGTGCTCTCTTCACAAAATAAACACATTATTGCAGTCGTTACGGAGCAGGCGGTGCACTACGCGGCCATGACAGCTTCCGCCATCCCTCCTTTTTTGATGATGGTGATAAATGAGTCGTTGCTTTTCATCCACACTAGGGTATTTCATTTAGATTACTCTTACTTTCACCCGCTGACAGTGGGGAAACGCTGTGGGTACAGGTTAGCATTGTTTGGTTTTGTCCCTGTGGTACATTTGTGTAACAAACAGACAGGATAATAGAGCATCCTTGTCACAGCTGCTGCTTTTGGCTGCATTTTTTCCCTTTTTATGATTATTGTTCCAGGCCGAGGAAGGAATGAGGAGGTCAGACCCGAAGGCCTCATTTCACACCTTGCATTGAAGCAGGGTCAGTGCAAACTCAGTGTGGCTGTCTTGCCCTTTCAGCTCGTTTCAGCCTGTTTCTGTGCACCTGCAACAATATACTCTGCAAAGTTCTTTAATATAAAATGTCCGTGGTTTCAAAAGTTGCCCCTAGAACAATGTATTCATCAGAAAGTAATGTTTTTCTCCACATTGTTCTGAAATAGAACAGTGAAAGAAACAGTGAACGGGCACATTCGAATTTTGCAAGTTGAAAAATTGAAATCTAATGCAATTTTTCCTCATTTACCTGAATAATTTATAAAAACCAATTGACTTTATTGAACAAACCTCTGAACTGTTCCAAATGCATAGTAAGTTTCAAAATACTAATACATATAGGTTGCAAAGAACTCAAAACTGTCAATTTCAATCAAAATTTGAACATTCTAACTGTTTAAACAATTTATTAAAGGACCCTTATTTGATAGCAGCTTCACAAGTCTTGCAACAACTTTTAAATCCATATATTTTTTCCCATTACATCAACCTTGGGTCTGACGTCCATAAAACTACAAAACTGATCTCTTAGTTTTATGAAACTTTAGCATTTTTAGCACCCGAAACTTTAGCACCCTTTTGAAGATTAACATAAACGAATGATAGAAACACTACAATTTTTAAAAGATTGAATTAAATGTCTGATTGTAACCTTTATATACAAAGAAAAGCACAGATATTAGCTTATTTTGGTTTCAACATAAAATAAAAGCATTCTCCTCCACATGTGAAGCTTAATTTCCCTTGAGAGACAGAAATAAATTGTTGAGGATTTTTAAAAGGAACAGAGTGTACATCTCATATTACTGTGAAGAGAAGCTAATATAAGCCTGAGCGTGGGTAGGCCCCGTCCCAGAGAGAGCAGCCCCTCGCATGCACCATGTGATGCTGCTGCTACTGGGGTTTGTCCGTATGAAATAATGCTGGAAATATGTTAGTCCATGGCTCTGGATAACATATTCAAAATAGTGTAAAAGCTGGGAAAAATTCCTGAAAGCAACATCAACAAGACGTCTAAACATAACTCGGACACTGGGTTCTTTTGCTCTCTCGGTTTTTCCAAGTTTATAGTAACGTTACTAAGTCTGAAAAATGTTTTCTTTACTTGGGAGACATTTACGTAATGGTCCCTGAAAGATGAAACACTCATTTCCTCTCGATTTCCACCCACTTACATCTATATTTTCTCACCAAAGCCACTTGTACATTGGGAAACCATCAAAGTTATGGCTCACGTCTGAAAAAAAAAAATGTTAAGAATTTAAAAGACGAAAACAAAACGTGCTCATGTACAGTAGTTGCATATAAAATCTGAAAGAATGTTTTGTTTTTGAGCAGAACAATATATTGTATGCATTAATGTCACTTTCCCACCAGGCCACGCCCCCTTCAGTGATACTGAGTGGCAAAACAAGCAGTAAAATGGCTGTGTTTAACACGTAAATGTTCCAAAAGGCAAGTTTTTCTGACAATAACATGCTTAAAAAAAGAAACTATGATCCCCACAAATTACCAGATGACCAGCTTTATGCTGTCATGGAGATTTGACCAAAAAACTGGATTTCTTGACATCAATATGTTTATGATTTCAGAGCTGGATGACTTCGTAAAGAGATAGCAGGGTATGGCACCGGTGCAATCCACTAAGACGCCCAGCACGTGTTTAAGCCAATTCAACCATTGCCTCCACGAAAATCTCCAAACTTCCCTCTCATTCCTGCCCCTCATTTGGCTTCACCGTCAAGGCAGGTTCGGGCATTGACGTGAGACAATGTACCAAAAATTTAAACCTTGTTGTAATTTAAACCATAATTTGCTGGGGACTTTAAAGTAATCATAAATGGACAAGGTTGTGTGTGCTCATCTGATAGAAACTGTCAGTACACATCATGAAACAGAGACGTGTGAATATCATACTAACTGGACTCATCGTGTTGTGCTTGGCCGCATGCTTTAGATCGTCTATTTAGTATTCTTCAAAAACTACAACCAACATTCAGCCAGCGCTCAACCGACTTTCTTTCGTCACCCTCTCCCCCCACCTTTTCTTTCTTTCTCTTTTTTTCTCTTATTCTCTCTTTCAACACTCAACTGGATATATTAGTCGTTTTTCTACATTTGTTGGATATACTTGTTGGATATAAAAAAAGGTTGTGTGTGGACTGCTACAAATAAATAATTTTTGGTACAATTTGCATTCTTTCTGTAGAACTACATCATATTATCAGCAGCAAATTCTAATCCACTGTCAAATAATATCTCTAAAAAGTTCTTCTACACACCACGGAGCGATATACTGAGCACAACCGAGAGGTTTTTTTTGTAAGTAAATTGCACATGACAAAAGGGTGCACGCCAAACATTTAATTTATGATTAGAAAATATAGGATTAGGTTCACAAAATCACCACAAATCCAGGATTCAGCTCTTCAGTTTTATTTCTTCAGAATGCAACAATTTTTTTGCTTCTCTTTTTTAGATCACTGCAGTATTTACAATGCTCTCCATAAATTGTTTGAATATTGTTTCGAGCAGTCAATAGCACAACAGCTTCTGCCCAATTTCGGTTCTCACACTGATGTTCACCGCATGAATTGACTTTTTGCCACTTACCCAATGATTTCTGGGTATCGGAACATGTCCATACCCTCTATTAATTCATTCATTCTTTTTCAGACCCGCTTATTCCCTTTTGGGGTCACGGGGGTCTGCCAGTGTCTATCTCCAGCACACATTGGGCGGGAGGCGGGGGTACATCCTGGACAGGTCACCAGTCCATCACAGACCCTCTATAAAATCCCTTCTATTTGTAATTGTATTCACATCTTTTCCCCTAAAATATAACGATTTACAAAAGGGCACAGATCTTTCGTGTGAGAAAATCACAATCCTTGTTGCAAACGCAACAAGCTCTTCCCTCAAACAGTTCTCTCATTACTCCATTTGTTCTTGTATTATTATTATTAAAAGCTGACTTTGGTTGTCTTGATAAAAGCCTCTCTGAGGGGTGTTAGCCCAGTCCCACAGAGTTGATTTCCCTTCTGTTCGCTCTATTGTGTGTAAAACGCCTGTGGAAACATGGCCACCAGAGCATTATTTATGTGGCTGTTGAAATATTCAATACCTCAGAGGCTGAGTTCTGTATAAACACACTGAAATCAAATAATGTTTTCATGTCTGTGGAACAGCAACATCGCATCACAGTTCCTAGAACTGCAGCAATACAAAGATATCAATAATATAATAATCAAGCTGTTCTTGCAATCCTTTTTACAACCGAAGCGTTCCTCTTGAGTCATTTTGCATGTGCTGTTTTAGAATCATTTAACATGTTTTTATTCATTTTACAAACCTTTCCTTTTAGTTTAAAGGGAATAACGCTATCATAAAAAAACTATACATTAGACATTTTTCAAGTACTTTAGTAATAACTGATTTAGAGCAGTACTCGTTTCCCTTGATCTTTGTAGTTTTAGGGGTAGATTATGAATCGTTTTATTTTCTGCATATTCTATATTCTGCATGGTTTCAAGTGAAGTTGCTCTTCAACGCTTAAAAAACACTTTGTTTTTTGTTGCACTGACAAAGAATCAATGGTTTTTTTCATGGTAACTGTAGCCTGCTAATTTAGATATATATTGTGCATTTAAAATATCAAATGATTAACATAAAAGTACAGCAATAATACAAATTGATTTAGCTGTATCAACTAAATGCAAATGCCAAATATTGAAGCGCCGAGCCCTCCAATACAAATACAGATGCAGCTCATCACAGAAAATCTATAAATGGAAATAAAGGCGTGGACCTCCTCCTCATCTTCAAATGAAAATGCAGGGAAGGCGGGGCATACTGCACTGACCAATGGAAGCACAGATGGGTGGACCTACTAATAATATAGTTACATTCAAATATATTCATCCTGAAAGCCAGAGAAAGATATTAATCAAAAATACAAGTTTGAGATTAAGAGAAGTCAATTTGCATATTATTAAAGGGCTGATATGTATAGTTTGTCACGAAAGTGAGAACACCCCTCATTTTTTGGGAATTGTTTATTTATATCTTTTCATTGGATAACACTGCCGAAATGACTCTTTGACGCGTTGAAAAGTAGGGGACTGAAAATGACTAATTGTGCTGTTATTGGCTGTATTTTTAAAAAAGCCCATCATGCTGGAACTTACGGTGCCCTGGTAAGAGCGTATTGAGGAAGCAAATGAGAGGAAATGAGCCAAGTACCATGAACTGGTGGAGGAGTGCAGAGAGAGAGGCTGGAGAACCATCTCTGAGCCCATAGAAGTTGGCTGTAGAAGCTTTGCAGTACGTGCAAAGTCCTCAGCCAGTTGGGCGTTACAGGGATGGTAAAGAAAAGATCTATTCGTTCCGCAAGTGAAGCTGCAGAGAAGGCCACAAGGTGTCTTTGGATAAGGAGGGCTGAGCTGTGGACTGCTACTGGGATTGATCAACCCAGGCTGAGTCGCCTGGGGGAGGGTGTATGATGTGTGAGACCCGAAACACTCAATGATCCCAGGATCATTCACTTAGGATGCGTCCCAGAGGATGTTTCTTAGTTAAGTTAGTTATTTTGAGGGGACAATATTTGTACACTGCCTTTAGAAACTTTACTGCTGCTTTTCATTGCGTCCAAGAGTCACTTCTGCAGCGTTGTCCTATTCATAAATATTCAGAGAAATGTGAGGAGTGTGCTCACTTATATCCTTATAACTAAAGGTTATTAGTGCAGTACCTCACAAAAGTGAGCACACGTTCTCAGCATCACTTGTCTCACATCTCAAATTCTCCCAGTTTTCCACGTTTCATCAGAATAAACGTGTCATTTCAGATTTGTGGAGATCCGTATAGGGGAGCATTCAGGAACTAGATTTTAAAGTTTGCACGCAAACTTCGATGTTGGCTTGCGTTGGTACCGTTAATACCTTTTTTTTAAATGTTGTCAATTCCGCAACAATAACATAATCCAACCCCCATGTCTCTATGATTCTCATAAGCTGAGATAGGTACATACAAAATTGGTTGCTATGGTAACCAGTCTGGTTGCTATGGAGGGGTCAGTGACCTAACATATTGTTCCCCATGTCAACACGAGTAAAATACACCAACCCCCATGTCTCTATGACTTTCGTAAGCTGAGATAGAGATACGCCATATTGGTTGCTATGGTAACAGTGTGGTTGCTATGGAGGGGTCGCTGACCTAATATATTGTTCCCCATATGCATACGAGTAAATTACAGCAACCCCATGTCTCTATGATTTTCCTGAGCTGAGATAGGTACATGCAAAATTGGTTGCTATGGTAACCAGTCTGGTTGCTATGGAGAAGTCAGTGACCTAACACATTGTTCCCCATGTCAATACATCAACCCCCATGTCTCTATGACTTCCCAAAGCTGAGATAGAGCTGCGCCATATTGGTTGCTATGGTAACCAGTTTGGTTGCTATGGAGGGGCAGCTGACCTAATATATTGCTCCCCATATCTATACGGGTAAAATACAGCAACCCCCATCTCTCTGTGATTTTCCTAAGCTGAGATAGAGACATGCCATATTGGTTGCCATGGTAACCAGTCTGGTTGCCATGGAGGTGTCATTAACATAATATAATGTTTCAGCTGTCAGTATGGGTGCAGCTTACCAGCCCCCAAGTCTCTAGCATTTTTCTAAGCTAAGATAGAGATGTGGCAATATATTTGCTATGGTAAACAATTTGGTTGCTATGGAGGAGTTAGTGACATCATGTTGTAATCTACTTTCCATTTAGACTAATATAAAGCAACCCCCATGTCTCTACTGTGTTCCGTTTAGAAGATATTTGACATTGAAAGTTATGTCAAAAGTGGGTGTGGCTTAATGATTTTATGTTAATTCACAAGCAATGATTGGCTGGATAAGTGATTTGCTTCCTTAATACTAGTATGACTTTCCAGTGTCAATCAATTACAGAAGCTCTTTTACATTAGGATCTATGGGATTCATACTCCATTCATTTCAATGGGCCATTGAAAGTCTATGAGACACCTTTGACCTACTTATTTGAAATCAGCTGCACCTGGAGTTATCAACTGTCAGATATTCAAACGATGGCAAATCTGCTGGAGAAAATCCGATTTCCATGCCTCAAACAAAAAAAGATTACAGAAGAACCGTAAGACATATCGAAATGATTCTTTTTTTGTCAGAAGCAGAAGACCCTAACGAAGAGAATGCTGTAATTTTTGTGAAGGTGTGATTAGAAATAAAGAAATTATGGCGAGCTACAAATAGCCTTCATTTGATTCTGTGTAACTGCTCATTTTAGAGAAATCCATACCCTCAAACAAATAAACATTACGAAAGAATGAACAGAGGTATTGATATATTTCTTTTACTGTTAGAATCCCAAGATTTTAAGGAAGAGAATGGTGTAAATTTTGTGAAGCTGTGAAAAAGTTAGAATGATTTATGGCGAGTTAAAAATAGCCTGCGATTGAGATTTTAAACAGAATCCACCAGAATTTTTGAATGGAAGTGAATGGAGCAATTATGTGCACTCCTTGTGGTTTAGGCCACCTGGAGTAAAAACCGTGTGTTTTTAAAAAATGAAAACAGCACCAACTGAAAGAGGACAAAAATCTCTATCATTTAGATATAAAATGTGTGTGTAAAGGTTAATTTTTAGTTGAGAAAACAGTGCAAGTAGCAACAAGACTGAGCTTGCTCGAAGTTAGAGTGGGCGATGACATCACCACTCTAGGGCCCCCATAGGGAATGACTTGAGCGATTTTTGGGCCGAAATTCGCGATTTTTACGGAAACCGCTGGTCGAATCGGTCCGAAAAGATATAGCAACAAACTACATAACAGCTTTGAGGTGTGTTGAAAGGTTCGTGGCTGTAGCTCGAACGGGCTAGGAGGAGTTGACGGTAATTTTTTTGTTCTAAGAAGAAGAAGAATAATAAGTTTAAGAGCAATAACAATATGTTGGCTTTGCAAGCCAACATAATAAGTTTAAGTGAGATAACAATATGTTGGCTCTGCAAGCCAACATAATTAATCATATCAAATTGTGAATTAGTAAAACAACAGTCAAAAAGGCCCCATTCTTCTAAGGGTTAAGTGAAGTTAATATGGACTAGTTTTATTATTATTTGGAAATTTAAGCTTAACTGAAAGCTATGTTTATAGTTAACAAACACAGAACCTTGATTCAGCATTTTCCTTTCATGTGAGTGAAAATTTGTTTCGTAAAAACTTTTTTTTTGCCGTATTTAAAAAAAATGTGAATTAATTACATCAAACATTCATGATAAAAGTGTGTAGATGAAAGATGCAGGCTTATAGCTAGTAAGTTTAGTAGAGACTCAAAAACTGTGACGTGACAAGAAGCAAGAAATTCATGCTGAAGCTCTAATCACAAATTTGTTCTAGGTAATGTGTGGCAAGAGAATAATTTTCTCAAAAATCATCCAGGTGAAAAGTGCTCTGAGTTCCAAGAAACCCCCATTTCTAGCCCCAAATAGCTTTCACCTTTCTTTTTTGGAGTGAGTCCTCGTAAGCAGTCATTATATACAGCACATCTCAATCCTGAAATGGGTTTTTGGAAAAGTGACAAGCGGAGCACAAAGCCAGCATGCCATGCTTACCTCTCTGAGAAAAATAAACAGAAATGTGTGAATGGGACTCTTTAGAGAAAGCTCGAGGGGACTGTATTTCCATGAAACATTGTATAATATCCATTTTTCTGGCCTTTTGCTATGAAAGCTTTCCAGGATGCCTCTGGACATACTTGAAGAGAAAAACAAACTTGAAGAGTGTTCAGAAAGATCTTGTGTTTATGGCACTTGAAATGATAATTTTCATTATTGTATGCGGTGTTTGATTCGGCCGAGGAAAACAACACACTTAAGTGCTCTTCATAATTAACTGAGTGAAAGAGAGGTAGGAAGGCAAGAAGCTCTGAGGTTAATGGTCTATCGTATGCATGCCTTAATGAAATCTCATTAATTCATCAAAGGTCACAGACTAATTGACCATGAACTTTTAATTTCCTAATATTGTTTGATAGTTGTGTGATCAAGTAGTAGTAACACAATGTGCATCATAAAACTCCAGAAACACAATGGATTGAATGAATTGCATTCAAATATGGCTGTGGTCTTCCTAAAGAAACAAAAACATATTGATTTCTGTTTAAAGCCACAATTTAGGGACTGAAGAAAGTAATCAACTACACTGAAACACATCTAAATCTGTATGGTAAACTATAAAAAAAGATTGGCTTGTTTAAAAGTATTTTTTAAGCAAAATGGAATGGTTGTCAAGGTAGCTTTTTGGTTGATATGGAGGAGTCACTGACACTTTACAAAAGTTCCCATGCTAATATGAGCAATATAAACCAACCCCCATGTCTCTATGATTTCCTCAGCCAAGGTAGTGTTATGCCAAGTTGGTTGCTATGTCAGTGACATAATATAATGTTTCCTTTGTCACTTTAAGTTATATAAACCAACCACAGTGTCTTTATTTTTGACCAAAACTGAGAAATATTTAAAAAAAATTTGGTTGCTAGGAGCCTCTCGCCCAATGTGCGCTGGAGATAGGCACCCCCCCCCCCCCCAAAAAAAAAGGGAATAAGTGGGTTGGAAAATGAACGAATGAATGGTTGCTAGGGTTTGGTTGTTTGGAAGGTGTCACTGATGTATAACTAATAATTTGTTACTATGATTAGCATAAAACAAATTTATGCTAATCCCCATTTCTTTATGATGTTTCATTTTGAAGATTTGTGACCATTTTAAGTCAATTGTAGATTTTTAACCACTTCCTAATCAAATTCCCCTTCAAATATGCTTCACTACTGAGTGTGTGCACTTAGATGGGTTAAATGCAGAGCACAAATTCCTAGTCTCTCCATACTTGCTCATAATGTCACTTTGATTTTATAAAACTCACCAATTTTTTTAGGGCACAACATGCAGATGTTTGAAACACAGGAAGTAGTCTGAGATGTACGTTACTGTTCAAATGTTCTAAGCAAGTGCTAAAAATAAAGAATGCTTTTTTTCAAGAAAAAGTAAATGACCAAAAGAAAAAAGTAATTTCCTATTTTTTTTGTACATTCTTCAGTTCCCACATCAGCTTTTTGGCTCCATCGCTTCCATGAAAACTACCCTGTAAAAGAAATTGTCTGATGGCACTGCTGGACATCTTCAGTTTCAGAGGGTTATTAGCTTGATGATAGCCCTCCATCTGTGACCCTCAGCGATGCCTGTTCCTTGGTGCTTCTTCAAAAGAACCTGGTCAACACATCTTAAAACCCGGGTATGCTTTGAAATCTTTGTCTGGGAGAGACCTTGTTGATGCAGAAAGGCTACTTTGTGTCTCACTGCTGAGCTCAATCTCTCCATAACAGTTCCTCGTCCAGTTTTAAGCCTCCTACAGAGCTGTTTCAGTTCATGACCAAGTCTTTTGATCATTCACACGTTTGGTAGAACTGCTTGATCAAAATTATTTGTATTTCTAAAAGCATTCTTTGTTTACATCGAATTGCCCCCAAAAGATGTAAGACACTTGTTTGATTTAAAGCTTTATTAATCTGATCATGTTTGTGAACAATTTGCTGGAACTCTTTGTTGTGGGTAAGTGACAGTTATTGGAAATCCAGAGGATGTTTTTTAGATGCTGAGGTTTAAATGTGTGCCCTGTTGCAGAGGTTTCCCTGCTCGCTGTGAATCTGATTGCTCCAAAGTTCCATAGCTGGGAAATACATGTGAAAAATGTCCAAACCTTCTGCAGCTCCAGCTTGCCACACAGCAGTTATTTGATCAAGTCTACCGAAAAGGACATAAGTGATAAAAAGATGTTTCTGAAGATTTCTCGAACTGTTAGGTCAAAAATTGCTTGAATAACAGACTTTCTTTAAAGTATAAAAAGTCGCTTCACTTTTTAAACTTTATCATGTATTTGATAAAGTTTACTATCTCATACTTAACCATTGAACTGTATGTGACGACACTCATATAATCTATTCATAGCTTTAAAAACTTTTACTCAAGCTCAGGAATATCTGTTATTTTTGTTGTTTAGGGCAGCACTGTGAGACAGCCTCTCGCTTAGAAAGATGCCAGATGAGGATCTTCCCGAGTGAAGTTTGCATGGGTTTCTATCGTCCACAGCCCAAAAACATGCCTGAAAAGATTTGAGGACTTTAAATTCCCCTTGGAACCGAATGAAAGTGTGAATGGTGAATGAAAGTGGACTGCAATCCTTCTTTGTGCTCAACGTGAGGCGGAGATCCAGAGAGAACAAGAAATCAACTTAAAGACATTGTTGGATTTTCAAAAGAGATTTTGTTTAGTGTATTAAGACTTCAAAAACTATTTGCAATTTATTGAATTGTATTTTGGGGTTTGGTACCTTGGTGTTGTATCATTTTTTAGCAAACTTTAGCCAGTGCAGAGGCTGCTGACCAGTACTGTTTTAGCTTCCTCTTCTTACTTCCTGTTTCTTTTAAGATTTGTGTTCATTCTTGTTGGTTTCCATTCATCTTATAGAGCTTTTGACCTGCTCCATATCTACTGGGTCTCTGGGAATCTGAAGCAGCTTCTAGGAAGCATTTTCTACCCCTTTTACCCTGTGCACAATGAAGGGGTGTACCAATTATTTTTTTGAATGACTGTAAAGGATCTAAGATCGAGCACTGAGTAGCCCTCCACTCTTAAAAACCTTAAATGGAGGGCTAGTAAAGTTATCAGTTCTAAGTCATTTTAAAACTCAGCATATATACGCTCACTGGCCACTTTATTAGGTACACCTTGCTAGTACTGGGTTGGACCTTAAACGTTATCTATAAGCCGCTTAACTACAGCTTTTGACAATGATTTATATTCTTATCCCGTTCGAGATGGAATCCTCACACTACAATTAATCTACATTGGATTCGTCCTTTTGTAAATCTGCTAAAAAGTGCTATGTACAAATTTGACTTTGAAGAAGTCAAGATACTCAGATCAGCAGTTTCTGAGATACTCAGACCACCCACCTGGAAGCCATATTTAAAGTGACTTAAATCACAGAGAAAAGGAAACCTCAGGGAGGTTCAGCACATTGCAGTATTGTTGTTTAATACAATATAGTGCATCATATACCTCCAGACAAATATCAAAGCTTTGCTCATTATTTAAACTTCATCGCTGGTCCCCTTAGATGTAGAAAGTCCTATCTGAGTTAGAACAAGATTGATACAAATCTAACACTCTGTGTACACAAGAAGGCCAAAAACACACAGCTGTCCCAGGGGTGATGGCTATTTATGGGGAGAAATAACCCATTACTGTATCTAATTTGTAGAGAATCGATTGAGGTAACATCCTCCATCATCCACCCAGAGCCACTGTGATGTTTAGCTTCAAATCGACCAATCGTAGTATCTGTCAGGCTTAGGGGAAGAGCTGCTGTGAGACTTTCTGCACTAAGGAAACATAAAGGGCAAAAGACCTTGGAAAGGAGATAGGAAGCCTTTAACCTTGATTTCTTTATAATTTCCCTTTGCGCTGCAATGATCCAGAGCTGGTGAGGCTGAACTTTTCATGAAACAACTCTCAAGTTAATATTTGTTAATGCTTGAAAGTAATTAGTTGGGTTTTTAACAATAATCTTGGCCAGTTATGATTCCAGAAGCCCAATGTAGAAGCTTCAGGCTAGTATTCAAATCACCATCTTGTTTATCTACCTGGATCATGTGATACGACTTGATGGATGCCTTTCAGAATTATGTTATTTTTCTCTGGAGAAAAAAAAGACTATCGTGTCTTTTATCTGAGATTATCGAGTTGTTTACTTGATCTCCCGTCATGTGACTTCCTGTGCTGCTTGCTTATCTGTTCATTCAGTTTCCAGACCTGCCGATTACTGTTACTGTGCCTCCTGGGACTTTCAGTCTTGATACTGTACATCACTGCTCCATTTATTTTGGCTTGTAAAGGCAACATATTATTATTCGTCTTTCAACTTAGACAAAAATGTGAAACTCATCTAGACCCCTCGAGCTACAAGCA
>SRMA01026058.1:0-14217 GCA_007224835.1 Danionella cerebrum
AGGAAGCCTTCCCCAGCTTGATTTCTCAGAGAAAAAGACCAGTGATTTACAACCTGTTGCTCCCGAGCCACATGCAGATCTTCGGATGCACTGATACTGCTCCCATAAGTAGCTTGGAGAGAGTGAGACAATTTAGCAAAAACCCAGGAAAGTAATGCTGTATAATATGAGTCAATATAAACTAAATATGTGTCGTATACTTTAAATGAAACTATATACCAGGGGGGGGTATGTAGAGGAGAGTTTTCTTCCAACCCTGCTCAGAGATGCCCCAGACCTGAAGCTTACAAACAGCCTAAAGAACCTAACGAGCTGCATCCGATGTGTGTGGTTGAGGTTGGAGCTAAACTGTTCGACAGGCAAACCCCTGCCGAGTCAAAGGAGTGTTGTCACACTTAAATATTAAATACTTCGTAGTCAATTGTTTCTTTTAACACAATAAGCATCAGCTTTGTGGTCCTCCAGTTAGAAGTAGGGATGTAACGAGCCGATCATAAAGATCGGTATCGGGGCCGATCGAGGCATTTTTTTAACTGATCGGAATCGGCTCTATGTATCGGACCGATCGAATGTTTACGTCAGCTACGTCACGCACGTGTCGCAAACTCGCATGTTAAACTCGCATGTTAAACTTGCATGTTGTTTACTACTTGCAATACGGTGCTAAGATGTCTGCAGTGTGGAAGTATTTTAAGTTGGAAAGTGATTCTAGTCTGGTAGCTACATGCAACGTTTGCAATGCGAGCTGTTGTGTGCTGCCCCTTTAAGGACGTTGATGACGTGCTTAGAGCGTGCGTGAATCAGGAAGAAATATGAGAGACTCGCATGTTTGTGCTCGTGTTAAAAAAAAAAAAGGTTCAAGCTCTACAAAAACCTTCATTTAATGCTTATTTATTCCCAGCGTGGTAAGCTAATGTTTAAAAAGTATATTTTGTTTATTTAAAAGGGATTTCATAGATCGCTATTTGTTGTTTATATTAGCGCCTAAATAGCGTGTTTAAGTTTTGTGTGTTGTGATGATTTACATGTCTTTATCTAATAGGTTTGTGACATGTTGAAGTGTTCTTCGTAACTTAAAATGTGTAACATTTTCGTTGTTGAAGAAATAGAAATGTTTATTTACTGATTGTTATTTAATACCCCATGTAAAATATATTATTTTCTCTTTTTTTTTTTCTAGTTTGACGCGGTGGTACTAGCAAAGCAGCCTTTAATACTACCAACTTGATAAGGCATCTTAAAACGAAACACACGACAGAATATTGCGACTTCACTGAGCTGTAAAATTGAGATTTCATATTTGTGAGAAATAAAAAACTGTAAAGGAACAGGTTGCTTTCAGTTTTTTTTTATTGATGCACTGCTGAGCTATTTGGTTGTCAAGAGTACACACTGGATTGATTTAATAACCTGCATGCACTTAAAGTGTGCAATTAGCACAAGGAAAAGACAAGTATCGGATCGGGACTCGGTATGGATCGATACTTAAAATTAAATGACTCGGATCGGATCGGGGGCTCAAAAAACCTGATCGGGACATCCCTAAACTTAACACAAGGAACTGTTGTTTACTTAGAATTTCTCAGTAAATGTTTGTTTACATATTTTATTAAAACAATAATGATACATTATTATTGTAAATATTAATCCTTTTATATATATATAAAAAAACTGGGTAGCTTTGAGTACCTAAATATATTTTAATGCAATTTACTTTTATACTTAGGGGTGAATGATATTGGAAAAAAATTATATTGCAATATTTTTTTCCAAACGAGATATATATATATATATAGCGATGTTGAGAGCCATCAATCCAGGCTGAAGTCAATAATTACATATTAATAATTTCACTAATAAGCAAGCTTCAAAAAGGTCACTTAATATTTTATTGCAAAAAATGTATTTTATTTACAAAGGTCTGAGTTTGTGGAATATAGTAGAGTAGTTCCTGTCCAGCTGAAGACAGAACCCAACCTTGCCACAGGAGGTTTCCCCCTCATCAGAAAAATCTCTATAAATATAAATATATTACATCAGATTAGATTTATCCAAAAGAAACCCTTGTGTTTCTATAGAAAAATTAGCAAAAGATAAAAATAAATTAATGAAGCAATATGTTGTTGGAATAAAGAGCATGAGCAATTTTAAAAGCAATATTATAAAAAGTCAATTTATATAATAACAAAAAAGACACAATATATTGAAAAATATTATTGTTTAGAATAAACCCTTTTTATATGTAATGAAAACTTTTATTGCATATGACTGAGATTGAAAAATTCACAAAACTCACAGGGCTCTCGTTTATAGTATAAAGATCTTCTTTCACTATTTACAAGTGTTTTGGCACTGGAATCTAACACTTTAGTGCACCAAAAACAGTGGAAGAATGCGAGGAAATAAGGAATAAAGACGCATGTTGCGCGAATGCGGAAGAAGAATCACGGACAGAACACAGTAAAACAGTTAAATCTAACACTAATAAATCTATTAGTGCTACTAAGACAATGTTTATATTATTATTTAGAGTATAAATATTATATTTACAGTGAAATCTCTGCTAAACTGTTGCTAAAGCGATCACAGGAAATCAATCACTCGTCTGTCACTGATCTCCTGGCGAAACCACAATGATATGCAAAAGTGATAATGTCCTGATGACGTCACTGTGTGTTGATGCCTCATGCTAAGTTGCTAATTTTTACAATAGCTATAAGGTCAGATATAAACTTCAGACAACTGTTTTCACCCAAATAAGTTTGAAAAAAAAAACTTATGTCTAAATTTGAACGTTATCCAAAAGCCTGTTAACAACTGTTAGCTGTTAGCATCCATGGTCTAAAAAAGAACCAGTAGACACAAACCAGGACTGCACACTTTTCTGCAAACATACAGCAATTAATCAATATTAAAGTTATATTATGAGCTTATCGTGGTGAAATCTCTCTTTCTTTCATTGTGAGCGTGGCAGGCAATGACGCATGCGCATCACTCGATTAGACTCGATTAAAAACTAAGTAATATTATTTAACAAATTGTATTACTTATGTACTCATGTATTTTTGTTACAATAAATTACGAACAAAATGCAAATGCTTAATCGTGCATGCCCCTTTTTACGCAAAAACCCATATTACTATTTTTTGTAAAACTTCCTTATGTAATGGAAGCATCCAAAAACTATTTCAGATTCCGAAGCATTATTTTCTTACAGTTAATTTTTCAACCCATTTCTTTCAGCTCTCCCAACCCTGGTTTAGTGTTTTGAAATCTAAAAACTCAATGGCCATACTCTTTTACTTATTTATTTGCACAATAAACTTCTTTGTTCGTATGGAAATTACATGGGCGGCCCTAATCCACTCTGAACTAGGATTGGTTTTGAGAATCGATCTTTGATTCTACGGCTTCTGCTTCCCCACAATCCTGCTTTGTATTTCACCAGAACTTGGAAAACAAAGTCGAAGGATATTCAACAACAAATATATGAAAGCGGCGAAGACGCATTTATATCTTTGAGCTGCAGAACACTGAGGTCCTGGAGGCTGTTTGTAAGCAGCAGTAACATCTACTAGAGGTTAGAGGTCAACTGCCCCGGGGCCGAGAGGTGAAGGGGCGGCAGCTGACCGACCGCCAAGGCTCTGTGAGAAACGATTCAATGGCTTAAACACTCCCAGATCAGGAGTAAAGTACATCATTGTACCCCTGTCTGAAAGGACATGAGACTAGTCCAATAAATCAGCCCAAATGAGCTTCCACCATTGAAATACCAGGCGAGAAGAACACGTTTACTCTGCTCTGAACGCATGTGGCTTTCTTCCTTTAATGCAAATCACCCGGGGGTTTGAGAGCAAATACCACATCCTCGAAAAGCAACAGCAGTGCGATCATATTTTACAGAAAACCCACTCAGAGATCTAGTTCACCATGAGTTACTTCAGTATTCACACATCCTTTAGATGAACGACTCAAACGCTAATAGTCGGCCCATTTTTTTAAAAGGGAACAAGAGTCTTCAAACATTTCATCAAAAGATGGTGCTCACAGTTATTTACTAAAATAAATCCAGTAAATTTTAAGAATTTAGTTTGCGCCGTATTTCTGTGAATCTATAAAAAATACATTTAAATCTGCACAATTTTTTTTAAATCTATTATTTGAGCACAAAGAGGAATACAATGATAAAAATGTATTTAAAAAGGTTATTTTAATTATTTATTCTCATATTTATTTGTTTATTTATTTATTTATTTATTTATTCACAAATAAAAAATGCATGTGTTTGTGTATTATCATTTATAGATTTATTTATTGCCATATGCATTTGTCTATTTATTAACTATATTATTTATGTATTAACTGTCTGCCAATAAAAAATCTATGTATTTAGGCATTTTTTTCAACACATTTATTTATTTATGTATTTAATGTCTGCTTATTTAATGTATGTATGTAGACATTTTTATTAACATATGTATTTACATATTTATTATACATCTTATAAAAAAATGCACTTATACATTTTTAGTAACATTTGTTTATTTATTTATGTATTATACGTCTGCTTATTTGCAAATGTATGTATTTAGAAATTTTTATCAACATATATATATTTGTTAATTTATTGCTGATTTAGCTTCTGACTCATATGTTTGTTATTTATTTGCATAATAATGTATTTATTCACATAATTGAATTTATCGATATCATTTCATATATTTCTGTATATATTGATTTGTTTATTAATGTAAATGCTTATTTATTGATTATATTACATAACTTTTATTGATTTATTATTTATATATTCAAATAATACTCTCGTTATTCAGATATTTTATTTATACACATCTCTAATTGTATTCAATCAAATTTATTTTTAATGAACATTTATTTATTTATTTGCTTGTCTAATTGCTCATTATGCTTATTTTGTTACATGTATTTTTTTTTTATTCACATGTTCATATGTTAAATTATTTTATTCCATTTTTGTTTGATAATATTTATGCATTAGTTAGTTATGTGTTTCTCAATTGTTATGACAAAAACCTAAATATAAAAGTTTCATATTTTCAACATTATGTGTATAAAGCAATCGTAAACTAAACAACCATTAGCTGAATAATGTAATGGGCTGTGAACTTGATTTATGTTTGCTTAACTTTGGATTGTTTTGAATCCATGTTTGGATTTTAAGTACAATTCAAAAATGTCAAGTTTGTTGAATCTAAGAGTTAAACAAAAATTGGATATATTTTTTAAGGTTAACTTTGAGACCACAAAGCCCTATATATTTTAAAAGATACACTCCAATGTTTTGATATACATCAAAATGAGATATGTACATAGATTACAGAAATAAACTAACACATCAGACCCTGACTGACATTTAGAGGAAAAGATCTATTTAAAAAAAGCTCTTTAGTAGAAAAAAAACCAAATCATCAATACGCTTATGTTTGAGAGGACAATTCAGTTTAAACGAGGCATTAATTAGTCTAAGAGTTGCGAAGCCGCACAAAGTCAGAGCTGTTGAATATTTAAGGAAGCCCTTCTTGAATGTCCAAACTCCAGAGATGATTGGCTGCTGATAATAACAGATTAGTCACCGTGAGCGACTGGGGCTTGGCACCGAGATCCCACAATAAGCCACATTGTGTTTCCTGACAGGCAGACGGCCTCCTCGTTTTAAAATATAAGATTCCACAAAAGCTGCCCAGAGGGGGAGTGGTGCAGACTACAGAAAAGATCAACACAATGCTGTAGATCTCCAGGAACGATCCAGGAACAAGCAAACACTCTTATACTAATTGCTGGTCGTTTGTATCTTCTTGGTTCAGTTTCATGTTTGGAAAGTTAATATACATTATTTCATAAGTTCTATGAATATGTAGAGCTGTGCTCATAAGTTTGTGCAAATTTTCTGATTTCTTGGTCGTTTGTCAGAAAATATGATTAATAACACAATAATTTTCCACTGATATTGGTAGGAGCCATTTCTAGTCAAACAATTGTGTTCTGAATGATCAAAAAGATCACAAATACGGACACAGACGGGTTCGAACGGCTGGTGAAGGGAAACATCCTCACCGCGACCTGTTTGCTTGCTTCTGAGTTTCTCCTGATCGACCCTTGCCTCTTTCATCCAGTTATGCTCCATTTCTGAATTCTGAGTGATGGGGAAAGAAAAAGAACATAAAAAGATCTCCAAGGAACTGGGAATCAGACGATCAGCAGTGTTCAAACTCTGATGAAGAAGTGGAAAGTGATGCATTCTGGTGAAACAAACAAATATTTCTGCTACAACTGCCAGAAAAATTCTAAGGGATACAAAGAAAAAAACAGAAATAACTTCAGTTGCATCCAAGGAGACCAACAAAGAGACACTTGAAGAAAAATGAGTTGCGGGGTCGAGTTTCCAGAAGAAACAAATGCCACAAAGTAGCCGCTTACAATTCACTACAACTTTTTGGCCAAAACCATAAACTCTACATTTGGAGAGGAGCCAACAAAGCCTATGATGAACGAACCACCATGCCCATGGTGAAGCATGGAGGCGAGTCACTGATGTTCTGGGGATGCGTGAGCTCCAAAGGCACAGGAAACTTGGTCAGAATAGATGGAAGATGAAAGCAGCATGTTCTCAAAGGATCCTGGAGGAAAATGTGCTTCATCAGCCAGAAGCTGCTCATGGAACGTTACTGAACATTCCAACACCACAACGGTCCAAAACACAAGGCCACGCCCACTCATCATCGGTTCCACCAGAACAAAGTGAAGGTTCTGGAGTGGATCTCAGTCTTATGATCTCAATATCACTGAAACACTCTGAGGAGAACTTAATCGTGTCGTTCCTGCAAGAATTTACAAGAGTCCAAGAAGAGTCAGTGCTGCTTTACCAACAGAGAAGATAAAGAACCTCATCGACAACTACCTCAAGAGACTTCAGGATGTCTTTGATGTTAAAGGGGGATACAAAATATTAAGAACTGGGTAAAGTTCATTCATTCATCTTCTAACCAGCTTATTATTTTCGTTCAGGGTGATCTCAAGCGCATATCGGGCGAGAGGCGGGGTTACACCATACAGAGGTCGTCAGTCCATCTCAGGGCAATGCTGGGTTAACTTATGAGCACAAATGAATGCATCTTAGAAACTGTGACAAAAGACCAGTTACAGCATTTTCAGACTATACCGATAAATACCAAAAAATGGGGCTAATTTCCTACACAGTGCACAAAAAGTGAAAAACATTCAGATAAATTATGAATAAATCAAAAATATACCAGAAGTATAGCCATTGACTTTGTATTGAGCATCACGGCTAACAGGGTAAACACGGTCAAAAGGCCATTTCTTACGAAATCCTTTGGTCACCGTTTTTTTTACAAACAAAAAGGGTTCGATGGCTAGTTGATAATATTTTTTATCGGAAGTATAACTCTTAAACTTGTAAACAAAGAACTCAGACAGATCAGAAGCAGAAGAAGGGAGAGCACTTGAAAGCATTTCTGACTGAACGATTCCTTTCATAAGTGAGTGTTGTTTCAGGCTCTTTAATGGTCACACAATAAAAGTGTTCATTTCCTCAAAGGTCAAGACGGGGAGAGGGGCACATTGTTGGCTCGTCTGCTGGCAGAGACGCCATCTCACCTCGAAAATTTCTACTCTGTGTGACAATGCAATAAATAAACTTGCACTTTCTTAAAATATGAACAATAACACTCAAGTTGGTGGCTGGGTGAAACCGTATGTTGTGCAACAACTTGTAAGGGGGGGGGGGTATTGAAATAAGTAATTTGGGTTGTATAAACCTTTGATTAGGGTTCTGATGTCATTCTGATTGGAAAAAAAGAGTAAATACAGTTGTTAGACAACAAACGGCTCCACCCAACCACCAACTATGAGTGTTATTCAAGAAATCCGAATATTTTTTTGAATATTTCCATAAACTTATGAGCACAACTGCACGAACCAGCGTAAATCACTGAATTAAAGTAGAAAACAGTTTTAAAGTTTAAGGGAACGTGTATTTATATGAACTTAAAACAACAATAATTATCGACTGCAGTTTGATGAAAAGGATAGTTCAAAAACCAAAGCCAATAAATACCATTATGATCACAAAGTTTCCAAATAGAGTGAACCCTCACTACTTCGCTGTTCGACTATCACGGATCCATGACTTCGCTGATTTTTTGCATTACATATGTATATTATAAGAGTAAATATTAAGTGGATTTTCCGGAAATTCAAAAATAGTTGCGATATATGATTGCTTATGATTTATGCCTGTGTCCTGTATGTACGTATTGTAGATATCATCACTGTAAAGGGTGGTTTGTTAACAGTACTATGTAAAGGGGGGGTTTTAAAAGTCTGAATACTGAATAGCTGTTAAATAAATACTGCAAATATGGTGTCCCTACTTCACGGATGTTCAGCTATCGTGGTCAGTTCGGGAACCTATCTACCGCGATAAACAAGGGTTCACTGTATTCTCCAAAAAGTAGATTCTGAGTGTTAAATTATCTAGTGAGCTCTCTCTGCAATGCCCTGCTCCTTGTGTTTTTACTCCAAAAGTAAAGAAACTACCTTTCCTCATTTCAATTCCCTCCACAGTTTTGTAAATTCTTGCTCCAGAGGTCTGGATTCAGCGAGAGAACAGTGAAATAAGAAGATTAGAGCGGCCTAATGGACAGTAAGCCCTGTAAACGTCCAGTAGAGTTGGCAATAAGGAAAACAGGGAGTGAAATAATTGCTGGACAGAGAGCAATGCGAATGTCGTATGGATTATTCAAATATCAAATCACTCCCCATTGAAACGACACAATGCTGTTGCAGAATTTAATCCCTCTATAAAATGCTGAAGCAAATCTCTTTTGAGCACTCAATCTAAAGTTGTGCAATATTTGACACATCAAAAGCTTTGTGTGTATTATTTTTAATGAATGCATTGTGCAGTGACATCACCGGTACGTAAGACCGGATCTCTTAAAGCTAAGGCATCATCTGCTTTCACATTAGCATCAGACCCAGAGTCGTCACAACCGAGGCTGGTATTCTGAGACGATGAAAGTCACACAGATTCTTGTCACAAATCAACTGCTGGATTAATGTTTTTGACATGAATCTGATTACACAGACAGACTCCAGCCTTGATTCTCAGCATGCAGTGAGACAGAAGCCATCTTTAATGCAGATGCCTGGAAGAAGCTTTACATATAAAAACAGACTCACAGGCGAAATAAAAAAAGTCATTTTCTATATTGATAAGAAGGAATGAAATGAATCGGTTCAAGAATTGATTTAACACGAGTTAAAACTGGAGAGAGAGAGAGAGAGAGAGAGAGAGACAGTCAACGTTATACAACACATTTATTTAGATACAATACATTTGTGTAAAGCAGCCATATGAAATATCATTTAGAAATAAAGAGGTGAACAAGAGAGACGGGTTCAAAAATTGACTGATGAATAGAGAGCAAGATAGACAGGTGTAAAGATAGACAGCTAAGGAGCAAGACAGACAGATTACAAAGAGCAAGATAGACAGGTTCAGTGATTGATGGCTTAAGAGCGAGATATACAGATTCAAAGATAGATAGCTAAAGAGCAAGATAGACATATAGAAATACAGACGGATAAAAAAAAGATAGACAGCTAAAGAGTCAGATAGACATATTCAAAGCCAGATAGCTAAAGAGCAAGTTTGACAGAGACATAAATAGATAAAGAGAGGAATAGACAGGTTCAACGACTAGGGCTGGGTATCGAGTTCGGTAGTTTTTTAAGCACCGACCGAATCGTCTCGATACTACAGAGTATCGAAAAAATCATTTTCGTTCGATACCAAATTTCGATGTGAGGCTGTAATGTACATTACACTTTAAAGCAGAGCGTAAATTTAGCGCAAACTATGTTTAAGCGATCAAAAGTATGGCTACATTATGCCAAGATTGACGGCAACCGCGTCCAAGACTGACAACACGTCAAATATGATGAAACACCTGACAGTACATGGAATTAATTTACTGCAAGAAGATCACGCCGGTGCAGTCATCATCATCATCATCATCATCCTCTCAGTATTTTCCTGACTCAAAGCCTCCAACAACATGCCCACCACAAGCGTGACTGCTTGACTCCGTGACTGATGAGGATACCAGCACGTTGGCTGCTCCGGCAGGTAAACAACTTTTAGCGCTTCATGCTTGTGTACCGTTAAAGTTAAGTTTAAGTTTGTGCAGGGTCAATTTATTAATCGTGTTTCGGACTAACGTACGCTGTGTAACGTTATGTACGGTTTCGATGGCTTTAAATACCTAGCTAAGTTGATACTAGGGGTGTAACGGTACGCTAAAATCGTATTCGGTTCATTCGGTTCGGTACAAAACAATAAGAACTTACATATTCTTTATTTTGAAAAGCTGCCAATACACAATAGAATTCTTGCATAAAATAAATAAAAGTGACACATTTGGGTGATATTTTAAATAAATTGCACTCTTTATTAAGAAAAACACATTTTTTTAAATAAAAAATGAAATACTGCAACTAGTTAGGATAGATTACCTATCCACATTTTCTGAAGAGAGCATAGATCTGGTTCTAATATCTCCAGCAGTAGAAAATGTTGATGTTGCCTGCCCGATCTCCGTGGAACAATGTCGGCATACAACTTTAAATTTATCCACTCGTCTATCCCCGTTACGTATTTTAACAGAGAAGCCAAAGTGTTCCCAAACAGGAGAGCGTAGTGAGGTGGGAGGATCTTCAAGCGCTGGCTTCTCTTTCTCTGTGTCCATTTCTCACAGCTACCCGGCGTGCAGCTCTACTGTGCTTCACTCAATAGCATCTGTGTGGAAACTCGCCTAGGAACATTGTTCCGCTGCGCTTAATATCGCGCTAATAATACATTTATATAATTTAATAAAAATACCGAATACCGAAACGGTACGCAAGTGTACAGAACCGAACAGGCCGTACCGAAACGGTTCAATACATACCGTGAACCGTTACACCCGTAGTTGATACGAAAATTCTTTAAGGCACATGTGTCAAACTCAAGGCCCGCGGGCCAGATGCGGCCCACCATGTAATCTAATGTGGCCCGCGAGAGCTTAAAAGTTTTGAGTGTCTTGACATTTCCCACAATGCCTTTAGCCGCAACGCATCCATACTCACGAGTAAAACTGCAGAGCTGCAAACTCTCACACATTGAACGTAAGAATCATGCATTTGAGCGATTTCTCACGCTAAAATAAATTTCAAGATGTGAAATGGGCGGAGCTAATAGTTTATCTGTGATCTGTTTCTTAAGCCTGATGATAAAAGATGATGATCGAAATGCATCGTCTTCAGTCTGTGAGGGTTTTTTTCGCTAAACAAATTACAAAATGCTCTTTTTCTTTATTCACTTGGACAGTTTGATCCTTCATTAATGGAGTTATGTGGGTTTTCATAAGCTGACAAAAATCTAGAATTTATATTAGAACAACAAGCATACAATTATTTCTATGCAAATGAATTGTCACTTGAATAAGTTATAAATAATGAGTTATTTAACAATAAGGAGTAGTTTCATTTATTTTACATTACATTGTTTACATTTATAAGTTACATCTGGCCCTTTGAGGACAGCCATTATCCTAATGTAGCCCTCTGAGTTTGGCACCCCTGCTTTAAGGTTAACAGCAAATGTTAACCCTGCACTTTGTTCATTTTGTGCTTTTGTTCCTTTGCTTATTGGTCAGCTGTGAAAAGTGTCACAAACATCCTGAAAAAATAAAACCAAAGTTTCTCTGCGATTATGTGTAATTTAATCTTGTTAAAATCTATATCTTAAAATAAAAGTATTGAAAAAAGTATCGTTTGGAACCGGTATCGAATTCAGGGTATCGGTATCGAACATTTTTGAACGATACCCAGTCATATCAACGACAGACATATAACCAGTGAACAGAAGACACCTTCATAGATAGACAGACAGACAGATAAGAGAGATAGATAACTAGTGAGCAAAACACTTAAGGTAAAAGACAAGCTATTTATGAGAGTTAGATAGACAGGTTGAAGGACGAAGAGGGAACAGAGAGCTAGGTGGATTATCTAAGAACAAGAAGAATAGGGTTGAATAAGACAAAAAAGAGACACACTATTCAGTTTTGAATACAGATTAGAAAGATAAAGAGACAAAAATAGAGTCAGACAAAAGGAGAGTTCCAGTGTGGATTAAAAGAGACAGGATTGGATAGATAGATGGGTGGACAGACAGATGGAGGGAGAATATAATCATAAAGTCATGTCTCTTATGCTCTTTTATCCAGAAACTGTAGGACATACATCTCATCCACCATGAAGGTGAAGCAGGAGGCCATCTCTGAAACACTGCAGTAAATACGAGACATTTCCACTTCTCACGCTCCATGCAAATCAACACCTGATCATCTGAAAGATTCCCCATCCGGAGTCCAGTTACTCCATCCTCATTATGTCCCATATGATCCTCAGAGATCATAGAACAGCAGCGGGGTGGGGTTCTGATAACACAAAGCCTTTGTTCCCAGACAATCTTTACATATCAAGCGTTTATACACTTCCTGACAGTCTGAGAACTCAATTAAACAAGAGCACGGAGTCGGAAAGAGGAGAACGTTTAAGAGAAACATATTGAACTCCATCGTATTGCTTAACAAGACCCGAGGGAAGAAAGTCGTTTTTGTTTTAACCCCTTAACACCCATGTTTTTAACCTGGAGTGGTGTGGATGAGTTAATTTGACAGTCAAGAACACTGGGTAAGAGTAATTGATGTTGGAATGGCCAAAAAATGAACTCAGCCTAAAAAAAAAACACATGTTTCCTCCAATATCTCCTTATTTTACTTATAACGAAGCAAATAAACACAATCAATTGTAACCACTACATGTCAAGAACATCTGTAGCAAGTTTGGTGTTCATACTACAAGAAACTAATATTCTGTACAGGTTTTGATTGAACAAAGTTCAGGCGTAATCCATGTTGGCACAGTTTGGCACAATAATTGAAATATGGAAAAAATCTTGTCCAAAGCTTCCGCTACGTTCATGGTCTTCTTTTCTTGCTTACGGGACATGATTTCAACAAAAAAACTCCTAAAGAAACGCTGTAAAAGGGGGGTGGAAGCTCATTTACGCCATCTTGCTGCGCTTTTGGGAACCTTTCATTCACAAACGCTTTCGACGTCGAGCTTCTGCGTGTCCCTACCCCCCGACCATCTGTCCAATCCGGGAGCTCTATATATCGCTGGAAAGCTCTGATTCTATAGAAACCAATGAGCTCAACCATTTTGAGACTGACGGGATCGCCGACGAATCACACGACGCGCAGCGTGGAGAGACCACCTCTTACGCACGGGGAGTCATTCCATATTTGGTGACGTTTTGAGAGCACGGGAGCAACAGAAAAAATCCAAAATGGAGTTTCCGCGAAGCTATCGACCGGACATAACAACAAACGGACTTTTATCGCTATGGAAATAACTTTTTGTTGAAAAAACGGCAAAGGTAAGACAAGATTTACATGCTTGCTTGGTTTTCGCTGGCGTTTTTTCGTGGAACTTTGGCTCCCTGCTCTGAAATACTTCATGCAATGTTAATGAGTTGCATATCACTGGATTTAGCTGGTTGTTAGCTTTCATTTAATGCCATGGTTTTGGCGTTTCTGTTTATATTGTGGATACATATCGCACATAAACAAAAACGTGGTCATGAATTATACTCCGGACATGTTGTTGTTTATTTGCATGGCGTTCGAGCTGTGGTTAACGGATATGAAATTGAATTAGATACGTTTTTAGAGGAGTTTCCGCTGAACACAACAGTATTTAATATGTGTGGGTTATTTTCAGGGTTAGTGAGCTATGAGTGAAAATGTAACGCACAAGCGGGCAAGTCCCCGGTACCGCGGACTCTCGGGCTTAAGAGGTTAAACATGGGTCTGAAAAAGGCATACTCAAAATAAAAAGGCTCAGATTTTATGGGTTAAATTAATGGCCTTGGTTTCATTGAAAAGGTAACCCTTTCTAGTTTATCAGGAAAAAGAAAGGAACTGGATACCTTCAACAAAACTAGAGTTATAGATTTACAAACTTTGTAGAAATAGTAGAAATTATCCTTGCTTAAATTTATTTTTTATTTAAATAAGTGAATGCTGGAGTCCCTGGTGGACTTTT
>SRMA01026058.1:30061-473505 GCA_007224835.1 Danionella cerebrum
ACCAGTTTACATTACAGTTTAGTATCAAAAGTATATTATATGCACACAAATACCTTTTTCCTGTAAGTTTAGGGCTTGTATTAATGGTTAAACATACATGGAACTTGAACGTTTGATTTCGAGGTCTATTACAATAATTTATTCGTGATTTCGTGACAATGCGTTAGTTAGGGGAACATCTAACGGGGAAGCGAAAGCTACACATTGAAGGATAATTTAGGTATCTCCCAACAGTTTCATTTTCTCTAACTCTAATCATTTGAGTATTAAGTGTAATATTAAACTGAAAAAATAACTGAGTGATAAATGTGTATTTCTTTTGTTACTTGAATTTAATCAATAGGATACTTTTATAGACCTGTGTTACTGATTTGCATTTTTTAAGAACATATATAAGACTATAAGATATCTGTAATGTGTTATTCATGGATTTTGTGTAAACATTTGGACTTCAAGGCCTCTCCTGTCTTCTCTGAAATACGTTATTCTATTTAATATGTGTCGCAGGGGCACAATAGAGGTGACACCGCAGACCGATATCAATCTACAATCTGATATTGAGTTGGTCTGTTAAAATTGCTGCTCGCTGCCATTGTTCATATATCTTTACAGGGCTCTAGACTAACTTTTTGCACTGGTTGCACTAGTGCGCCTAAATTTTTTTCTTAGGTGCACCAGCACAAAAGTTAGGTGCACCCAAATTTTCAACTGCATCACATTTAACACCGCATTTCCACAAGTTCACTTTTTTTTAGTTATCTATTCATTTATTTTTTTTAAATCACTGTCCATATAGACAATATTGACTTGTAAATTATTAACTAACAACCTGGTCAATATAAAGTTCTTTATTTGAAGCACAATTCTACAAGAAAGGTAACTAAAACTTACTGAAAAAAGTGTTTAAAGTGCTTTACTGAGCTGAAATTTAAACTTTAAACTGATTTTGGTCCCCAAGAGCAGCAAATGCTTTCTTTGAAGCAGCAGTAATTCCTAATTAAACAAATAAAAACGATAATACCATTTACTACCCAGATCAAGAGTTTATAATGCAGCCTATTTATTTATTTTTTCATTTTTAAGTGTCAGAATAGTATGGTTAATGCAGTAACGAGACGGTAGGCATATTATTGACATAGGCTCCATGACATGACATGGTTTACCTTGGGCATGAGCATGCTCGACCTCAATGTGTTCAATAATATATTCATCGGTCTTCCTTTCCGCAAGATACGACTGTACACAATGATGCATTCCTTTGTGGCGATATATGTGTCTCCGTCGATCAGGAATTCCATGTACGCACTGTTCGCAATTTGCACAGATGTCTTTTTTTTCAATGTATCTGCGATGACTCCTATAAATTGGGTGCGCGCGACATCATTGCTGTACGTCGGGTTAACGTTCAAGCCATTTTTCTTCATAAGAGTTATTTCGGACTTGAATTTAGTGAAGGGGAGTTCTTCTTTTGCAATATTGTAGGCAATGTAAAACTTAATTCTCATCTCGGCCTCGTCTGATGATCTGTTTGCTGGTGCCTGCCGCTGAAAGGCAGCGGGGAGAGGGGAAACTTGAGCAGTGCATTTATCGCGGCATGTTATGTGTTTTATAGAAAAGTTTATAGTTTCAATTCTAAATGTATTAGAGCCAGTCACAGGGGAGGTTGATGGCTCCGTGTCGAGCATTGGTTATGATTTTCACGATCAGGCCCTAACTTATCTTTCTTAATGAAAAATCTGTCAATCGTTCTTTTCATCTTCTCTCGTAATCAGCGGCTACATCCACTGTTTACCTGATGGACTCACCTCTCTCTGTCTGACTGCACATGCATTTTCAACCGTACGTTCACACACATACAGGAATATCTGGACCACGGCCAATCAGAGGGGGGGTGGGACGGGATACGCTCTTCACTATCTCTGATTGGTTTAGACCACGATATGGGCTTAATGTGTGTCTGTTGTTGAACAACAGGGAGACTCACGGAGTTTCGTTTTTTCCCCTCGAACGACGGGTCGCACCGGTGCGACCTTTGATTTTTTTTAGTCGCACCATTGAGAAATTAGGTCGCATATGCGATGGGTCGCACTCTAGAGCCCTGGCATGGTTTTAAACCTTGGATTAAAGTAGCCTTGTAAACGGTGGTCCCAGCCATATTCAAGGTAATGACCAGCTCCTCCCGTTTAAGTTCTGGACTGATTTTTAACATCTTTGATACATCAAGTAGGAGAACTTGCGAATCACAGGTTGATCAAATACTTATTGACCTCACTGAGTATAAAAGCTGGTTAAAATCACAAACAAATCACTGGTTTAAAATGAGTATTTGTTAAACCCTCCTCTTGGGATGTGAAAGGTGCATTTTTGTTGCAGAATTAAGTAAACTGATTAAAATCTGCGAGACACTAATGTGAGGTACCCATAGAATTGGAGAGATCAAATCTTTCTTCTGCCTTTTCTCAGAAAAATCTCCCTGAGCTGCACAGTTGAATCTGACTCTGAGCCAACGGAGAAAAGCATCTCTTTCCTCTTTCACCGAAGCCAAAGAATGTCTCTGCCGCCACATACGAAGACCTCAGAAGACCATCTGGAGGCCGGGAACATTCCAGTTTGATTGCCCTGAGGAGAATGCAGACCTGCATTCCAGTTAAAGGGAGAGATTCGGGCCAGAGCGGGACCACGCAGAGCTGGACCTGGACAGAGCCAAGTTCACTGAAGAACTTCTCAAAGTTCTTGCACACAGAGCTCCTTTGTTACTCAATCATTGACAGATGGCTTTGTTCAAGTGTGCGTGGGTGTACTGAAGAAAAGTTAAGAGCTCACGGAGAAGAAAAATCTAACGGATTAAAAATTCAGCTGATATTTAGGTCAAGAATTCGGTCATCTTTACTAGCTCTAATGGATTATTTTCTACTTGTAAGAATTATTTTATAAACCATGAACCAATTGTAGAAATATATTGTGCTTATCCTTGGAAGATGGAGCAACAGTTCACGTCTTGCCTACTTTTCTCAAGTCTAACTGACTGAAGCCAAATGTGTCTGTTTTGTGTCCACAACAATCCAAAACATCTCTTTGCTGTTGCGGTCTCTCACATATTTGTTACACAGGTAGATATAAAAATGTAACACCATATAAATGCTCAGTATTGTTGGTCACTCAATTAATGAAAGCCATTATTATATTTAAAAATTAAAACAATCAATTTGGCACCAACAACCCTGATGATCGTTACAATCTGTGATCGTTAACTTTGTAAAAATTCATGACCTAATGTCAAAACAAAAATTTGTGTTATCATACAAAGTTACTCATGCCAAAATTTGTGATATAATCCAATCCCCATGTCTTCATCATATACCAAATCAAAGCCTAGAGTTCAGAAAAGTTGGTTGCTAAGGTCAACAGTTTGGTTGTTGGGGAGAACATTTGCATAAATAAACCGCATTTTTGTTCTATGATGTTTCATCTTGAAGATGTTTCCATTTACTTTTGATGGCCATTCTAAGTCAATTGGAAATGTTTAAACCAGGGGTCTCCAACCTGGTGCCCACGGGCATCTTGTTGCCCGCGAGGACCGTATGAGTCGCCCGCCGCCTGTTCTAAAAATAGCTCAAATAGCGCCACTTTCCAGTGAGCTGAATCTAATTTAATATGATTGCTGTTCTTGTTTAAATGAAATTTACATGTAAGCTTGATGTGATAATATATATAAAAAAAAAATTTGGTATGATGCACTACGACGATGAAATTAAGCAGCGCAGTGAAAATGAGATGACAAACTCATAAAAAGATCATTTAATCTTCATGATGAATGCAAGGTAAAGGGGTTTTTTTTACCTCTGTGGAAGGAACATATGTTTGTCTCATTTGCACGACAGTGGTGGCCAAGCGGCACAACGTGGAGAAACATTTCACGAAACCATCTCAAAACTCACTCAGAGTACAACATACTGGTAAACCGCACCCAATGCCAGGCTTCCCAATAACAGAAAGAAAGCGATACCAGATTTGGTTTTCAGTTCATGTTTAGTTCAATGCATTTGTAAAAGGTAAAAATTGTGTCAATGTTAACAATGAAAAAAATTATCTTTGCTCACTTTTTGTGTTTATATGATTTATTATTTGTACATCGGACATTGTGATTTCTTTGGACTCTTGTAGAAGTGATCATTTTGAAGTGTTTTGAACTTGTGTGTGTGTGTGTGTGTGTGTGTGTGTATATATATATATGTATATATATAACGGTTCACGGTATGTATTGAAACGTTTCGGTGCGGCCTGTTCAGTTCGGGACACTTGCGTACCGTTTCGGTATTCAGTATTTTTATAATAATTAAAATTTATTACTAGCGCGATATTAAGCGCAGTGGAACAATGTTCCTAGGCGAGTTTCCGCACAGATGCTATTGAGTGACGAGCATGAGCGTGAGAAGGAAAATGGAATCATATCAAAAGCGAAAGAGAAGCCAGAGCTTGAAGACTCTCTCACCTCACTACGGTCTCCTGTTTGAGAACACTTTGGCTTCTCTGTTAAAATACATACCGGGGATAGACGAGTGGATAAATTTAAAGTTGTATGGCGACATTGTTCCACGGAGATCGGGCAGGCAACACATCTAACATTTTCTACTGCTGGAGATATTATAACCAGATCTGTGCTCTCTTCAGAAAATGTGGATAGGTAATCTATCCTAACTAATTGCAGTATTTCATTTTTTATTTAAAAAAATGTGTTTTTCTTTATAAAGAGTGCAATTTATTTAAAATATCACCCAAATGTGTCACTTTTATTTATTTTATGCAAGAATTCTTTTGTGTATTGGCAGCTTTTCAAAATAAAGATTATGTAAGTTCTTATTGTTTTGTACCGAACCGAATGAACCGAACCGAACTCTCCAAGACACTGTACTGAACCGAATACAATTTTAGCGTACCGTTACACCCCTAATATATATATAATTTTTTTTTTCAATTTAACAACTTGCACAAATCATAAATATAAAGTGTTGTATATAAGTATTTATTTGTTTACTACCTTGTTAATTATTATTAGAATTAATATTCAGTTTGAGAAATAATTCACATGATCAGTGTCTTTGCAGAGATGAATATCTTTAATTATTAATAAATTTAGAAGAGGGAATCAAAGTGGTAGCCCTTTGCATTAATCCGTACCCAGGAAGTAGCTCTCGGTTTCAAAAGGTTGGTGACCCCTGGTTTAAACCCTTCGGGAGCCTGTGGTTCAAATACCTTTGCACATATTCGTGCTCTTGGTCTAATCTACAGGTGTGGTCTGATTCTCCATGAATTCTCCCTGATTTCCCAGAATTCCTTTAAAGGGACCAGTCTGAAAAGATATAAACACTCGAGTTTGGATGTCTTGGCAAAGTTTGGTGGTTGTAGCACAAGCGGTTTAGGAGGAGATGCAATTAGAATTATATAATAACAAAATAATGCCTTGAATTTATATAGCGCTTTTCCAGGTGCTCAAAGATGCTTTAAAATTTCCAGAGCATAAATCATTCACACATAAGCTACCTTGGGAGCCCTCAGCTGCCCTGGGGCAGTCTTACAGAACGTGGCTACCACTTTGCGCCCATGGCCTCCTGTCACGCACTAGTCACACATCCATACAAGCCACTGTGGAGAAAGTGGTTTGCCCAACGCCACAATGGCCGAATGGACCTGACTGGGATCGAACCACCAACCCTTCGGCCTTAAGACAACCAACTCCACTACTACGGCCTTGCCACACACTCCCTGTCCTTTTGTGGCTGCTTTCTTTCCATCCTTGCATGGCTCCTTTATTGAAGCTGCATAAAGGTTTAGCCTACAACATTGCATGACTTGAAGCGAAAATGGTGAAAATGTAAAACGACTTACCATCAAAGATCTTGGAGTTTTTATCTGTTAGTTATTTGATATTAACTGGAAATGCCTTGTGTGCAGAACACAGTTAAACACTAAATAGGGTCATGATAGAACACAAGCGCTCCGAGCATTAGACAAGCGCATGGTCTCATGAAGGAAAGGAATGCTACCATCTGACTGTCTGCTGAAAATGAATAAGGTTTTTAACAAATAAAATCTTTGTGGTATTTTTTAGTTTAATAATTTCACAAAACATGACTCAATTGTACTTCCGGGAAAAACAATATCTGAGAGCATGACAAGAGCATGTTGTGGGTACAATACTACTAAAACGTTTCAGGTTAAAAAGGGTCCTTATGAACCCTGCAACTGAGGTTCCGCACATGATGTCGCGATACCTGGAAGATGCGGAGTGAGTGATAAAACACCTATTAATGAGCCAACAGCGAATGCACATTTTACCCACAAAAACACAGGAATGGGAAACAACTGTTTTGCAAGAACTGATTTTCAGACTTCATGGACACCAGTCTACATATTGACCAAGTCCAAAGTAAGAAGAAGCAAACGGATTGCTGCAATCTGAAGAAAAAGCTGCAATCCAGGAGCTGGAACCAGAATTTGTAGTCACCATTTTGTGTCAGACTCGAAAAATTTAGATACTCAACAGCTTTTATAATTAACATTTTACCAAACTATTTATTGATAGTATAATGCCCACATACAACCAAAATGCCCTTCGATATCTCCATTATATTAATTTTCCAAAAAAATCCAATTTAAAGTTCTGAGTACTGTATCAGTGTTGAATAGTTCCAGTTCCAGATGTCCGCGGAAAGCCGTTTATCTTCAAAATCATGTCGATCATAGTTGAGTCTAATTTTCTAAACTGAAGCTTTTTATCATAAGAATAACTCGTGGCATGGAACATTTTCATATTAAACCCAAACTCGATTTAATGCTTGTTTTGCCACTCAGTTTCAGTTAAGTGGGCGTGGCCCAGTGGGAAAGTGAGGTATATGCATTACTTAAGGAACAAAAAGCAGGGTGAATAAACATGTTGTTATTGTGACTACTGTGTCTAAAGATAGAAGAAACGCAATGTCAAACAATAGAAACAACGAGAAAACTACGTATGAAAGCAACTCGGGCTTCGTTTAAAGCTAACCCACAGTGCCACATGCTGATCGCCTCCATGCCACATTGACGCAGGAAATCATGAGATGTTACATTTTACTTTGTACATCATAGAACACACTTTGTAATGTGTAAGGAATCTATTTAATAAATTGGTAATGAAATATTGAACTTTTCCACAATGTACTTTTAAATAATTGTTAAATAGTTTTTTTTTCCCCTAATATCTGCCCTTTTTTTAGTTTGATGCTTACAGATGTTTTGGGAACATAAATGTCTGCTTGCGACTGGGTTAGCAAGTAAATTCTCATTGTCATTTCACGCAAAACAAAACATGATGAAACAAAAGACACCACAAGGTTGAGTACAGATCGATTGCTGCTTGAGCTATCATTGTAAATGAAATTAAAGTGCAGCGTCTCAGTTGCAGATAGTTTGGTGCCGCGGTGGACGGGTGGATACCAAACTGAAGGCACACCAAAGAAAACTGAAGACATGGTAGAAGAGCAAATCTGAAAAAGGATCCGGACGCTCTTTCATGCGCGGCACACACCCACTCGCTCACATATTCTATTCTGAGCATCTGAGGATTTGAAGATCCGCACTCTCTGGTGAATCACTGCCTTTCTCAATTATGTGAGCTGGGTACAAGATTTGTGCCTCAAAGCTAAAATATCGTACTGGATTTGAGAACTGAGATTTTTTTTTCAGCCAGTTAAGTTTCGATGAATAATTCATGAGTCAAGCTTCTTTCCTGAATGTGTCCGCCAGCATGGCTCCAGTTTATCTGGTCACAAGCACAGTGCTCAAAACAATGGGAAGAGGTTCACGGCAGATCCATCCGGATACAAACTGTTCCGGTCCAAGCTGTGGTGTGGTCTCTGATCGCAAGTTCCAACAAAAAAAATCATTCAAAGTTCAGCCTATTTTAATCTAAAACTAAATTGAGACGGCAACATTTACTTTTACGACAAGAAAAGGTTTGTTTTAAAAGCAAAACTTTACGGGAACATGAAAGTGTAGCAGTAATTGCTCTTAAAAGTTGTTCCAAGCATGACAGAATCTGAAAACAGAATGTTTAGCGGTGACTGTGCGTTTGTCTGAAATTGGGGAACAGCTGTTGTGCGATTAAGTGCTCAAACCTATTTTCAAAAACTTCATTGATGCCAGTGCATTGCTGCAATCTGAAGAAAAAGAAAAAAAACAGGAATCCAGGAGATGAAACCTGGAGTTGTGGTCACCATTTCATGTCTAATAAGTCTGATTTTAGACTAAATCACAGTGTTTGTTAACCGTAAATTACATTTAAATTAACTAATAGAAAGTGTACTAAAATGATGTATATACCCACCCGCATACAACCAGAATGTCTATAGATGTTGTCATCACTTAAAATCCCAGAAAACTGTAAATTTTTGTGTACATTTGCTTCAAAAACTATAATGTTCCCCGTGTCACTGTGAGTAAAATAAACCAACCCACAAGTCCCAATGAAAATAGCTTGAATCAAAATGACTGAAGAAAATGAGCTCTCTCATATAAAAAATGGAGAATGCAACTTGTAAACTAAAGGGAACATCAGAATAAAGCAGTAATTGCACTTAAAAGTTGATCCAAGCATGACAGAATCGAATCTGAGCACAAGCCAGAACTGTTTGATTGACTATTTTTAAATCTTGAACCTTTATCGCTAGAGACAAGCCCCTTTTTCTTATACACACACACCACTGGTCCAAGCTAATGTCTAATTACGCAATACTACTTTACACAAACATGCGATGCACAAGAATGTCAGTGATGTACTAAAGGTATATCTGTCAATGGTTTTGAAAAACACCAGAATACCAAGTCAAAAAGAGCTCAAAGTTTTGAGTTCCTGCTGATCCCACTTCCTGCCGTCATGCTGACAATGGGAGTAATTTATGATGTTACACCCAATAACAGCAGAGAAAGTTTTGCAACAGTGTCCATATTATTATTCACAATTCAAGACACATGGGCGGTACCCAATGGTATGTGACATCACAAATTCAACAATCCGAGAAAGACATGTTTTGAGCGGACATTGAATGAAAACCGTAACCCTGGGATGGGTTTTAATGGATTTTAAGTGTCGGTTTCTTTCTAAATACATCATAGCTAGAGATTGCAGTATGACCCTTTACTTTTTGCATATATTAAAAATGTATCAAAAACAGTTTAAACAAAAATGATTCTTTTCATCTCAAAACATTGTTCTCAACATCGTCCTGTCAAAATGGTGACTTTCCAGACTAGTGCCGAGCACACAAAGAGTTTGTCAAGTTGAACATTAAGTCATGCAGCGTATCGCTTTCCTTACAAGAATGTAAACAGGCGAAAACAAACCAGACGTGACCTACATATCTTTATGGCTCTTGTGCACAGTCAGAAGGGCCTGATGTAGCAGCCTGTTGGAACATTCCCTTATGAAGTCATGGAGGAATCAAGTCTTGTAAACCATCAAGGTTTCTTTATACGAGTTGAGATTGGCCGGCTGCTCGTGTTATGTTCTGTAGTCCCTACTCTCTGCTCCAAAGTCTCCAAGTCTCTCAAATAGCTCCAATGATTGGTGTTAAAAATCACAAAACAATGTGATCTACGTACAAAATAAACCTCGAGATTACATATACGTATAAAAAGTTACCGCCAAAATTTGGTCTCTCTTCATTGTCTTGTCATAGTATATATCAGTCGCATATTCCTGCTCTGTGTCTGCTTTTTTGTTTTTTTTATTATTTAAAGAAAAAACCCAATAAATTACATTTATTTTCACATGACTAAGTCAAATAAATAAGTCACCCGTAACATTTTGGAATCTATTCAGCTATTCTGCAGAACCGGAAAGCACTTTTAGCATTAGCTTAGCATAGATCATTAAATACAATTATACAAATAACATGGTAGTGGGTAGCACTGTACCAGTTTGAAGCTTGCTGTTGACCATCCTAGGAGGAGTTGGCATGTTCTCACCATGCTTATATGTGTTTCCTAACACTGTGTTAAATGAGTATGCAGACAGGAGACCTGTCAAGGGTGTACCCCCCCCCCCCCCCATTCACCTTAAGTGTGCTGGCAACAGCAGACCCTCATGACCCCAAAAGGGCACAAGACGATTTCAAGAATTTCAGTTCCAAAATGATCAACTTTCTATATTAATGCCATATTTGTTTTCTATTCAAAACTTTCTTGACATTGTGCTGTAGGATCCGCAGAACAAAAACATGATTCAACAGAAATCACAGTTTTCAAAGTAAAAACTATCCAAGAAACATGTTCTACACACACTGGAGCCAGTATGTCTCTTCCTGCTGCTGCAGCTGTCTTCATCAGCTGGATCCTGCCTGTCTTTCTCATTCACACCACACTGCGCCCTCTAATCTCTCTATCCGTCACTTTCCAAGCACCCAGGGGTCAGCACAGGTCAGCTAAAACCAGCGTATACACCCTTGGCTTGGCCTGTTCCCACACAAGCGCAAATACACAATCACGTTGCTCAAGCACAGACGTTTGCACACGAAAGCAGCAGCTTTCAGCACAGATGTGGAACTAATCCAGCAGAACACATTCAACACTGCCAACGTTTTACAGCAGAGCTAACACAACAATTCAATCCTCAGCAGCTCACTTTTAGTTCACTACGATAATGACATCAAGATAAGAGGGAAATATCAGATTTGGAAACCAAATAATGAAAGATAATGGACACAATATTCACTCGTGAAGTAAAAGCTTACTTTATAGAGAACTGAACAGCCGGATCTTACAAAAAGGAGCAAGGCCGGATCTCCTCTAGGAACAAGATTTCCCAAGGGTGAGGAGGGTGACATGAACTGGCCCTTGTTCTTGCCGTTGAGAACCGAACATGAGGAACTCACATTTGAGTGCGGATGATAGAAACATGCAAATACAGATGACCCGGTTTCGAAGTCTAGAGTAGAGAAACAGTGACGATTGGTGATCATTAAAAAACGCCAACAAAAGCTATTTTGTACCTCTACAGTGACCAAATCGCAATCCATTAGAGCCCCTTTTGGATGTGCTGGAACGGGAGATTGAAATCTGCAGCAACTGTGTGATGCCATCATATTAATATGGGCCAAACTCTCTAAGGTTTCCAGTACCTTGTGGAATCTGTGTGACATAGGATTAAAGCAGTTCGGAAAGCAAAAAAGGTCCAACCATGTCCCCAACCAAGGTGTACCTCATGAAGTGGCTGGTGTGAAACTTTCATTATTAAATTTAAAATATGTGATGTATATCCTACTGTAGAATTCAATGGAGCAATTATCAATTGTACGAAGCTGTAGTTTTCACAAATCTGTGTGTGTGGGGGGGGGGGGGTGTTGGGATAGGAATGGATCAATGGACACACAAAGGGAAGAAAAAAAGTCAAGTGTAAAAGGAAGTAGATAAGTAAGAGCTTCACTGAACAGATCCTATGGCATGGCATGGACGAGATAAAGCAAGTGACAATCCAAAAAGATGATTTTGTATTCTCAAATTGTAACAAACTCATCAGGGAATGTCATTAAAGCAACGTGAGGAACATCTCCAAGGAGCTGAGGTTGTTCTAAAAGGATCCGTCCTCAGCATTTCACTAATGTGATAAGAAGACATTAAAGAGTAATTGAGAAAATACTCAGTCCCGCTGAGTAATATCGGCAGATCTCTCAAGTGAATGAGACATTTCAAGGTCTTGCATTCTCTTTGGAAAAAAAACCTGACAGTCAGCAGTCAGATTTCAATCCTACGGTAAAATCACTGTCTGGAACACATGAGTGAGCAGGCTGTCTCCCAGGAGGCCATGCATGATGTATGCAAAACCCAAAAAGGATGCCATGAAGCAAATGATAGAAATTTGAGGGAATTCAAAACAAAGTGGAATTCTATTTCTGACATTCTGAGCAGATTTGTGGACGGGTAAAAGCATTCTCCACATAGACCCACCAAAGTGAAACACAGTAATCATACAATTATAAATCTACATTAAATGTGAAGTCACTCTGATGCAACTGGCTTATCGATAAGCAACACTTCGCCCTACTAACATGGCATTCTAGCCAAGAGCACTAGTCAAGCTTTTCAAGGGGGTTTCAGGTCGCTGTATTAGAAAACTCCTCCAGATTTTAAGTGTGGAGAGGGGGTGAAGGTGATTCTTGATGGTTATTGGTCCGTGCCTCACTAGATGTGTGTATGCTTCAGAATAGATTGGGTTGTTTGAGATCAGCTCCATGCAAACGAAACATCATTTGCCAACATGATGTTGAGAAGTTCTATGAATTCTAATTCCATAAATAATTACTAGAATTTGCACCCAAACTTTGATGTTGGCTTAGTTGCCAATTCACTATGAGTAACATTAGCCAACACCCATGTCTTTACGATTTTCCTAAGCTAAGATATACCAAATTGGTTGCTAAGGTAAACAGTCTGGTTACTATGGAAGTACTGTGGATTAGTTACATAATATAATGCTCCTCATGTCAATGTGAGTAAAACCCCCATGTCTCTATGATTTTACTAAGATGAGATATATTTGAGAAATTATGGTTGCTAAACAATTTGGTTGCTAGGTAGCTGTCAGATAGGTCACAAAAATTAAGTGCTAAGTAGTACTATGATTAAGATTATATAGAAACCCCCATTTCTTTTATGATGTTTTATCTGGAAGATATTTTTTTGCCTTTTCCCCTTTTATTTTCAATGCCCTTTATAGGGTGGTACATTTTTAATCCTTTACAGAGCTTAGGGTTCCAATCATTTTGATTGGTTTGTTTTTGCATAGACGATAGACGGCCTGTTTTGGGGCTTCTATAAGATTCTCAGTTTAAGTTTAAAAAAGTTTAAATTTTACCTTAAGGTAAGTCGATGGAAAACTTTCTAACATTGCCAAAACTGCAAATATATTCATATTCCCACATGGTCATTAGGGAAACTAGGTGGTTTCATCAATGAACATTAAGTTAAGCCAACAGCCTCGAAGTGAACGAAGGTTATACACCTGGGTGAACCGCCAGAATAAAAGTAAAGGTTCATTAGAACAAGAACAGGTGACAACATTCAGGATCAACACTTAGATTTAAACCCTTTACTTTTGCAGTGTATACAGTTTTGGTAATGTGAGAATGGAGAAATACTCAACTGTGATTGGCTGATCTCTGCTATTGAGAATTAGTAATAGATTAGTTTTATTGTTTAGACCACTGAACATTGAATAAATTAATAACATTTCTTATTAAAAACGGCAAACTGAACTCTTGATATGCCATATGGCATCGATCGCAGAAGAGTTACATCCATAAATGTGTCTCTATCAGTTTCAAATGATAACAGCAAAACCAGGGCACTCCTTTCTAGGAGAATAGGAAATATTTAGCTCCTTTAGTTGCGGAGGTGACTGTATCAAACAAAAGAGATAAGATGCAACACGAGAAAGGATTGTTGCCTCATTGACAGGTCATCTATAATTCCTTTATCACTGAAGAGGAGCAAAGTCACTGCTCTGAGGCAGGACAAAGATGAGTGTTGGATGGAGGTTATAGTGGCGTAAAACGGCCCTCATCCACTGCGCATTACAGCTGCGGTTGCTTTACAAGGCTGCATGGGCAATCCACGTCCTCTTTCTGGACAGTCACAGGCTTATTTGGCCGGGACTTATTTTCCCTGAGGAGGTCAGGTTTAATTTGGGCCTTTGCAGATGTTTCAAGTATTTGTTCCACTTAGCTTGAATAAATTTTGGAGAAATTTTAATGTAAATTTGTCTTAATTTGAGAAAATAAAAAAATAAAGATGTTTTTTCATTCACTATGTGATTTATTCTTGAGTTTTGAGTTTTCAGTATTAGAAATATTTCTTATGATTTATAAACCTGTACATTTTTCATTTTGAATTTGTAAAATCTTGGGTCCAGTGTCAGGGTCTACCTAGGGTCGCTGCTGGGCAAATGCAGATTTTTCTCCAAAAAAGCCAAGTTTAATATGGAATAACTCAAGAACGCTACAGAAAACATTCACAAATCTTGGATTCTGACAGTGTAAAATCCTTAATAAATTGATGTTGAGTGTTTGAACTCCTGCATTAGAGAAAATGAGAAATGGATAGTTTACCAAACACACTTTTTGTGTGTACCCAACATAATGCAATTTTCTTCCCAAAAAAAATCTAAGTTTGGAAACAAAAAACTCAAAAATAACACAATGAAATATTCTTAAATTTTCGATTCTGAGAGTCAATAATACCTTCTATAATAGTGTAAAGAGTTTTTGACGCATCCATGAGAGAATGAGACACGGAACCGTGATTTTAAAGGACATATATGCTCTTTTAATGCAATTACCTCTCCATTAGCCTAACACTTGTTGGGAGAGGTTTTTGTCTTTTTCCCCCAGCTCCAATTGCATTTGCTAGACACGACATTAGTTTTTTTTTCTTGTTATTTTGCAGTGTAGCCAAGTTCAGCGTTTCATTTGTAAATACTGCTTTTTGCATTAATTATTTGTTGGTATTTTGCTTAAATTGATTGTTGGAACCATTTATAGAAGGAAGGAAATAAAATAAGTTTCGGTAAATAAATAACACGTTAGGGTTGATGAAACAGCCCAGATGTCTAATGTTGACAATCTGACTCAGTTGTGACTTGAAAAACCAATCTCATCTGAACAGAATTAAAGCATGAAAGGTAACTCTGGATTGTTCCTGCACTTTTTGTTTGGTTAGCAAACAAACGGAAACTGATTTTCACCAGGATGTGAGTTTGCTCAAATCTTCAAGTGGTCACAGGCTTCTCTCTTCACAGTGTGACACTAATCGCAACAACAGCTCGTCAAAACAAGCAAACCTCACTTCAGTAAGAAGATGCAGTTGTCGTCATGTGTTCCAGATCAAGTACCCACGGCAGAGGAAAACAGTAAAAGCAAGCGTTTACTCACAGATATGTTCCATTTCTTTTGTGTACCCTTCCAAATTCCAGTCTACAATAATTTAACCAATGACAATCCAAGCAAATAAGACATCGGTTGGCAGATGAGCCAATTGGATTTGTGGTAAAAACATCAGTTTTGCTAAAGATTTCGATTTGTTTTACATAATAAAAGCCACATTAATTACGAAACTGATTTGTCTATTTATATTCACCCCGTAACTTTATCTTTTAAATCTTCACCAAGGTTCAGTGTAAACCGTCTTTCCTAAGGCTAAAACGATAAAAAGCTGTCATTTTTTGATGGAATGAGATTCTAATATCTTTCCAAAGCCTTGAAATCCTTCGACCCATTCCCCATTTACCCATCTATTAAATCTCCAGTCAACATCCTTGAAATTGGACTTACCTCCAACAAACTGAATCCCCCCTGCCACACGTCCGATGGTGCGAGAGATTAGATCAGTAACACAGCATCCCATTATAGCTGTGAGAGCCACCAGGAGCAGTAACCCGCAACCTGTCCCAGTCACCACGGTGCAGATCCTCCACTCCAGACTTGGGATGCCCTGAAAGGAGGCGTAGCGCCCACACTGCTCCAGCATTATGGTGCCCCCCCGGGTCTCATCCCTTATGGGGTATGAACAGCGGCGGAATGTTCCGAATGACACAGGTTTACCCATCTGGGAACCAAGCAGCCAGTAGGGCATAAAGAAGCCAATGCAAGATGAGGCTGCACAGAGGAAGGACAAGAGAGCCCATACGACACCTGTACATGTAAGACTCGACGCCATCTCACTAAAAGAGTTTGGTTTGATGCAAATGACACTGTTTTTAGGTTAAGCGTGCAGGCAGAGCTCCTTTTCAGGCCATCAGCCCAAGTCCTCCATGTGTCTTCCTGTTTGGTTACACCTGAGAACACAGCAAAAAGCCTCAGTTAAACACCAGGACACCTGTTTGGAGTCATAAATCAGAGAACTCGAGTTAAAGAATTGTGTTCTTGTGTAAAAAAACATGAGTATATTTAGGGTGATGAGTAATGATTTGTGGGTACTCGTATGTTTACCAAATTGGGCAAAAATGACTTTTATGGCAAACTGTATACTTTCATACCATGAGACAAATTATAAATGTGACAAAAAAACATCCTTTGAAAACCAAGCCAAAAACAAACATGAGTCACTTTTACCATTTTATGATATGTGTGTACTCATGTTTACCATAGTGGCAGAAATTATTTTGTGGCAAACTGTAGATTTACAAACCATAAGACATACTGTAAATGTGAAATGACAGACCGGCAATACTAAAAAATATACTAAATATTTTATATGAGTACCAAGCCAAAAATACACAACCTTTCAAGCTTATGATTTGTGGGTGTTTTTATGTTTACCACATGGTTAGGAATGACTTTTCATGTCAAACTGTAGCTTTAAATACAACAAGGCACTTTATAAATGTGATATTACAACAACATTAAAAAACACAGCAAAGGTTTAACATGGAAAAAAAATCTGCTTTTACACAGTTAAAATTGTATTCTTATTAGTTTTTAAACATTAATTAATTTAATTCTTACATGTCCCGTACTTTTTACATCCATTTAAGCAGTTTTTTATTTGCACTTTTAAAAACACATAAACATTATATATCGACCAACACATTAAATCTTCAAAAACAACTCAAATAAGTAGTTTATCTTGAACGTTTTCTTATTAAATGGATTGGGTTGGGATTATGAACAGTTAAAATCACGCATTTTTATCCGTTTACAATGTAAACAAATGAAAACAAGAGGGCGAACTTTCATAAGGAAAGCAGTCCAAAAGTGAGTCCGAAATAATTGAAGCCTGCGATAGAGGACTTACATGTCCGTTCCGATGACTGTATCCGAATCCACTTGGTTATGGTTAAAATAATAAACGGCTGAAGCCACGATTAAATGCCGCTTGTTTCTGTTCAGAACCGAGGCGGGCGTATCTGAAATCTTTAGCTCTCCCGTCCAGAGTCCACGAAAAGCCCGAGCACATGCACGGCTTTGCCCGGGAATAGAGCGAGTGTGTTCGGCTGAGAGAGAGAATGTGAGCCGAACGTGGGAAACCGCGAGCAGAGGCGTCAATATCTACATCCTCCGCCCAGGGGCCGGCCTGACAACACGCTGTGTTTCCCACAGACGAAGCCAGGCTCCGCCCGGCTCTTTCACGGTCCCCCCGTCAAAGTCAAAGTCGTTTCTGTCATTTTTATTCCCCGTTGAACAATAGCAGCTAAATTCCTTGACCCCCAGCAGCCACAGTGAAGACAAACATAGTGCAGGTTTAAACAACTAATGTAACGTTCAACCATACAGCTTGAATGTGTCGAAATTCTTATAACAAGAAGTATTTATACATTTTAGAAACACAACTAGATAAATTAAACATTACCTGAAGGTGGTAGCTGGTATCAAATTGTGTGATTAGATTGGGTGTTATTACATTACTTACCATTATTTTTATTAAGAAGTTGACAACCAATACACCTTGAAAGGGAAAGTTCAGTTAGATAAAAAATGGGGAAAGTTTTCTAACAAACTTTGATTTTGGCTTTAAAACCTTCAAAAAATCAAACCTTCCAAAGCTGAGATAGAGTACTGCCAAATTGGTTGCTATGGTATACAGGCATGTTGCTATGGAGAGGTAAGTGACATAATATAATGTTGCCTTTTTCACGAAAGAAAACTTGTCGAGAAAATTTGGTTGCTGGGGTAAACAGTTTGGTTGCTAGGTAGCTAGATGAATTTAATTTGTTACTATGATTAAAATAATCAAATCCACATTTCTCTGTGATATTTCATCATGACAATACTTTCACATTCATTTTCAAATGCCTTTTAAGTCAATAGTAAATATGAAACCACTTCTAGAGCCTGGGGTTCAAATACTTTCAATAATACTTCAAATACTTATAATAAGCGCACAGACAGATAATCGAGTTTCTTTGAGGTTCTTAGTTTAAGTGACATTTTACAAAATTTGACCTCATGTTAAGACATTGGTAGATTTATCAGCATTCTCAGCTAATTCCCAGTAATCATTCAGTGCTACCAGTCTTAAAATATATATAACTCGTTTCAGACCAGTTAGAATGTATGGGTAAGGTTTGGCGGCTGTAGCTCGAATGGTCTTGGAGGAGAAGCATTAAGAGTTTTTTGACTAAGGCAAAATATAATAATGCAAAACATATTAAACATAATACATAACATAATTCAAAACATAATCCATCCACGAACTCTTTTGAACAGCTTTATCATATTAACAGCAATATAAATGTACCACTAACAGCATAACTCCTCAACATTAGCTTAATCGCTAAACAGATTGCCATGCAGGATATTAGGTGTGCCATATACACTATACTTTAGAACACGTAGAATTGACACATAATAAGGGTACACTGGAACATAACACAAAAACAACTTAATAAACCATATACACCACACCAAACACCATTTTCAAAAGTGCATTGGTGATGTCACCACGGCCTTCGCCATTCAGAACCTGCAGTGTTGCCACCAGACATCACAATACAAAGTTTATTTAGAATTAATGTTAAAATAAAAGAGTTAAGTGCTTCACCCTTTTTATCACAATCCCAAGGCAACTAGCTTTTAAGAAACTCTGCTGTAAGTAATGTGATCTGTTAGGCATCTATGTGGACTCTCGTGTATTTGATATGAATGAAATAACCTTCATTTGTTACATGCAGTGTAATAAGACCCCTCTGCAAACAGACATAGACGAGGTGAGGACAGGCCAGTGTTGAGAGGTAGCATTTGAGAAACAAATAGAGAAATGGGTATACATTAGGTAAGGTAGCTCAAAAAGATCCTTTTCTGCACTGTCCATCACAGGGCAGTGTGGAGCAGGTTAAAAAAAACCACTGCAACCAAGCACATATAGACATAATACAGGAAAAAATATTGCAGGAGGGGGTAGGGTCAAGCAAAGTGGTGGGACTGCTGCAGTCAACAGTCAAAATTGTCCTGCTGCCATTAATGGCACTGTACTCATGGCCTGTTCAGATTTCTAAAAGATAGACTTCTAAAAGTCTTAGAAATATTAAGACTTTTTATTTGAAATATGCTAACTGCACCAATAGTAATAGCACACAATTCCTTAATACACTTTATGATTTGATGCATAATGAGGGTTATTGGGTTAAACAGGTCTAAAATTCTGCTGTGATAGTAACAATGGCACATCCATTTTCTTTATGTTTATTTCTGGTCAGGGTCACAGGGACATGTTGATAAAACCAGGTGATTTTTTTTATTGTCTATTAGTTGTTCTTCATCATTCAAAGCATTTGTAATGCAAATGAGCAGCGTGCATTAGGAAATCCCCGGTTGACAGGGAACTCATCATAAATAGAAATACTCTGGGACACAAGATGGTGCTGTGCAACTTAAATCTTTTAATGCAAGTTTTCACCAAGAAAAGGGCAGTCAATATATTTGGTAAGTACCTATATGTATTAAAAATAAAGCTACTTATTAGGCCAATACTACACTATTTTCTCAGTATGAGCAATCAACATGGAAGCCAGGCATTGGGTGTACCAGGCAATGCCAGAGCATTTAAATCAACCGGACCACAACATTATAACAAATACAACAAATGTTGAATAAAGTTTGTGAAAATATTTATTTGACAAGTTTGAAATTAAATGTTTCTGAAATGTAACATATAATAGGTTTCATTACTTACTTTTTCTTAAAGATTTATAAGTGATAATATCTTTATTATTCAATTTTTTCTTGTTTGAACCTTTAGTTCATTCATTCAATTTTTTATTCCCTTTTTGGGGTAACGGGGGTCTGCTGGGGCCTATATCCAGCACAGATTGGGTGAGAGGTGGGCATAAACCATGGACAGGTCGCCAGTCCATCGCAGTGAAGATATAATTGTGCATGTTAATTTTTTTTACGTATTACTGCAGTTTTTCAGCATTTTTCAGGAATTTAAAAAAAAAATGCAAGAATTTATAATGACATTTCTTGGACCTACGAAAGCATAAAATATTATCGTTTGTTTGATATATTTTACAGATATCCACCGCTTTGAGAACAAGAATAGAGCATAAAATCAATAAAGTGTTTGGACAGGTTTGGAGGATTTAATTTTGAAATTGTTTTTATATTCAATGCCTCAAAGAATAGGATTTTTTTTTTTTTGTAAACCGCTGTGATGCAAAGCAAAGTGAAACTTATTGGTGTGCAACACACCCCCTCTAAACAGCACATAAAAACTGATGTAGCATATCAAAATGGGTCTGAGGGCAGCAACGACCTTCAGGATGGGACAGAGGAAGGGTACACTGTCAGCACCTCTTCTTGATCCATCATTATCATTTCCGTCCTGCAGTGTCAGTTCTCAGCAGTGTCTCTCTAGTGGCTTTGGTTAATGTGCCTCTAATGATGTTTTAGTATTCAATATCTTCACTCCCGCTTCAAACACGTTATTATAAACCAAAAGCAACATCAGAGATTCTCTGCATGTTAAAGTCGTACTGACCCTGATGAGAAATGCAAATGAAGAGGGCCATCTCTTTCCCTTTCCCTTGTGTGATGAAGCCGTCCGCAGTCATGCAGAATTCATGGAAGGAGGCTCTTGCACATTAAATGTCCTGAGGGAAAAAAAGGACCTTATCACTTGATTCTTTGAAATTGATTAAACAAATAAAGAGCGATATGAGTGTCTGTGATTAAATTTCAGAGTTGCCAGGTTTGAGATTTGTTCCAAAACAAAAAATAAGTCATTAGTTACCCAGGCACTCAATTAGGGCTCAAATAACTCCGATCACATAAAAATTTTCTGATTTAGTTTGCATCTTTCATTATTTAAATTTATGACATTTTATTATATTGTCCTTTTATAGAGTAGGCAAATGTGTGCGCAGAACTTAATCACTCCAATGAACCAGCAAACCAACCAGAATACACACCCAAACCATATCCCATTGAAAAAATGTTCGTCCATGCTATAATTCAATTATCAGATCTACAGTTCACTCCCCCTGACTCTCCATGATCGCTTCCGGCCTTTTTGGATCTCCTCTACCTTCGCTTTGTCTCTTTTCGTTTCTACCATCACTTCACCACCACTCTCATCCAGTGGAAAACTCTGGTTTATCTACTCACTTGTTACTTGCCTGTCATCATCTCAGAAGTCATCGTTGGTTTGGTTGGTCAATGGCACCTTCCAGCTGTTGACCATGAGAGACTTCCATACAACACAAGTTCCGTTCCCCTCTTCCACACAATTGTAACACTTACAAAAAAGCATAAAATCCCTTGACAAATCATTAGCCTTAGTACTTTATGACATAACCCTTGGTTGCAGTAAAAGAGGCTGACCCTTGCACATATTTGGGAGGGATTTCGTCCCAATTCTCTCTGCAGATTCTCTCCAAAGTCAGGTTTCATTGACTAAAACCTTCACCTCCACAAATTTTCTATGGGTTTAAGGTCCATATAGTAACGGGCTTTAGTTACAGATAGTTGGCGTTAGTCATTGTTGATTGGACCTTTGAGCCACAATAACAGGTTTATGCTCCACTACCGTGAAATAATGAGCATTTGAACACCAAATTTTGATCTGGCTCTCCAACACAGCCACCTATGCTAACAGAAGTACACTGACAACGTGTTGAGATATCATTCACCAATCAGACAACGTATTATCTGAGTTCGTGGCAAACACTGGGAGACTGGTTGGGCCATGCCAACACCTTAATGTGTTTCTCCTTGAGTCACTCCTTAGTTGCCTTGGCTGTTTTTGGGTCTTCATCTTGCTTATATGACCCTTTTTAAATACTGTGACTGAGGGAATTTGATGATTCATGGCCCTAATTTTGGTGCAGTTCCCTTGGCAGACCCCTGAAGCATAATATTTCCACCATCATGTTAGACAGATTTTGATTTAGGGTTACATAATATGCATAATATGACATAATATAAAACATAATATACTATAGTATAATATTATTAGTTAACATTTTTCTTTGGTTTCAGGTTTGCTTTTATCCCTGCTGCCAGGCCCAAAGAAAAGCCAAAGGAAACCTGGATTGCCCGTGTTGTTCTGACAAGTTGTGATGAAATTCGAAGCTTCATTCTCACAGAGAGACAACTATATCTTTTTCTCCAAACTATGGTCACTGTCAACCATGAAAAAATCTGATCCTGTCCTTTAATAAACATTGCATTTCTGAAATTTGAGCACGCCTCTTTCTGTGTTTCCATTCTTGCAATCCTGAGATCTCAGCGAGATCGCCCTTGCAAGGGAACAGAACACTTTCCATGACATTTCATAGGCAGCATTGATCCTGCTCCAACAAATGAGTCAAACAGTACTTATGTCACCTCACACAGAGCCAACTTCCTCCTTTGAGCCAAAAATCCGACCCATTCCACAACAGAACTACTTAAACCAATCTCTAGACTACCTCTGTGAGTTAACGATTCCTGGAAACTAAAGGATTCCATTTGCACAAGCTAAAATCCACCAGTCTAAGAGTTAAGTGTGGTTGCCCCTTCAGTCTTGAGACGTTGAGAATGGTAGACCAGGTAATGATCCTATGTACTGGTGAGAAGAGGCAGACTTGGTGATTAGATGATTGGTGATGGTAGAATGATAAGGTTTGGATGTATCGAAGTGGATTGGACAATTCCTGGAACTCTGAATATTGCTGAATCCTTGACAATTCACCAAGAAATTTGGTGTGGATCATTTGGAGGTGGAATTCTAGAAAGGACAAACAAACTTAGTCTAACACCAGAGATAAACAGCCATTATGCAATTGGCCAATCAGCATGCATCAATAAAGTGCGTTGTAAAGAATCTTTAGCTCATGATATTTGTCTCATTATAGCTCCATTAGCTCTCATGATTAATTGCACATCAAGCCAGTTTGCAGCAGCCACATTGCTCTCCGCCTGACTGACCTGATTTCAACTCAATATTCTGTAAACCCAGTGGACCCTGTCCTCTATTACCAGAGTAGGAAAGTTGTAAATGTGCGTTGAGCTGCTTGAAATTTACCTGTGCATCCCTGCTATACAGGAGGGTGGTTAATTTAGTGCCTTGCGGACGTTTACTATCATCATAAATATCTTTCGTCCTGTCACCTCTGAAGCTCCTGACATTTTTCACTCATCAAAAATGATTCTTCCTGTCTCTCACACATAAAGCATGTAAAAGAGCTCCAAGACGTTTAGATGAATTAAAGGAGCACGTTTTACGCGGCGTACCATCGACATGTGCCTTGAACTGAGCTACAGTGAACAGGGGACTGGTATGTGCTAATGATGAATAATCTCACAGGATATGCTAACGAGATCTGAGCCAGTTTCACATACCTTCAGACCCACGAGAATATGAAGAAGGCACGGTATCACAGTGAGTAATTTGTCATTAAACCAGATAACCAGTTACTTTGACTACCATTGTGTCAGCTCTCTAGAACCCATAGACAACTGTGCTGAGCCCCAAATTATAATAGAAATAAATGTATGTTCCAAACAAACACAGATGGTGTACTATTTTGAGAACTGATTGCTTTCAACAGCTCAATGAAAGTGGATTGGTGAGCTCTTTATCTACAATGATGGTAGTGGAGTGAGATCACCCAGTCAGAAATCAATTTTGGACAAAATTTGGCATTTGCCTGGCAAAACTTGTAATGGTATACAGTATATGTTAGCCAAACTTGCCCTGAATATGACAGGTGGTAGCAATATTATCGAATTTGTAGGTTATTACCTTGGCTGGGACAAATACAATTGGTAAATAAAAACAGCTGAAATGCACATTTCAATAAAACAAATAAAATCGTCACATGAATTTAATCAAGCAAAAAGGTATGAGCCTCCTATCGGTTAACTACAGTATGGGGGATTATATTTCAGCTGGCAACATGCTTTTCATTTCTGGAAAAGAGGGTCGTGGAATAGATGTCTGTTCGACGGGGGTCATTGGCATGCCTCAAGCAGAGAAAACATTTAAGATTACAGAAACTACAAAAATGTAGTTAAAATTTGTTCAACACATTATTAAAAACTGAAAGAATAATGGGGACCCTGAAAAATGCTGGCCCCTGTAAAAAAGCAAGCAGCAGCACCCTTTTAAAATCAAAATTTGTCAAATAACACTCAATAAAATTGGTGCCAAAAGTAAATGATGCAGGCCCCTAAAAAAGTAATTCTGTGTAGTTAAGACCAGTAAGACATGAAACGGCCATTTCTGATGTAAACTGTTACTGTTAAGAGGTAAATAGACATTATTAGTAATTAAAGTTTAATTTAATAAAAGAACATGTTTGTTTTAGTTGACAGTGCAGTGGCATATAAATGAAAGATTCTGTCTAGATTAACTGCGTTTTTGTTAAAAAAATGCACTCACTTGTTCTGAAGCTAGGCTGGATCACAAAGAGTCTGTGCAAACCAGAATTCATAAACATTGCAAAACACTGATGTTTGTTGGGAGTGCATCTTCTTCATGGATAAAATTTTGATACCGTCAAACCTCCCTATTACTGTGTAAATAAAAAAAATGTGTAATATAAAAAAAAGCTGCTCAGTCCTGCTAGCGGATGGATTGATGAATTAATGAATTGATGAGTAAATGGATAAATTAAAGTAATAGGCTTAAATAAACCAATTAATACAAAGAATTTTGAATTTTCAGAGTTGACAAGAGCAAGCCCACCTTTTGGAGCAAATACCTCAAGAAAAACCGGCACCAGATCGCAAATATTGGCGGGTCACCTCAACTGGAGATCAGTTTGTGGTCCTGGGAGCTCAACATTGTGGGTCTTTCCTTTTTTAATTTGGAGCACTATTTTGTGGGGCTTGAAACGTGTGTGTTCATGTCCCTCTCACCACCCGTGACGGAATGAATAGGCATGAATTAATTAACTAAGACGAATTCATAGGCCTAAATAAACAAAATTCCCCATCTCTCTCTTTCTCTTCCACACTGTTATAAACACGTATACGCATTTTTAGGTATTAAATTAATTATATTTAATAATCCTTGTCTCCTATGTAAGTGCATTGTTTTATGGCGGTAAAAAGGTATTGAAATTGATACCGTTGCTACTGTGTACCATTTACCGGTTCACTACGACATGGGAATCTATGGGAGTAGATGAGCGAAGTTATACACATTTACACCAAACCTTCTGAAGCTTGAGTACTAAATGATGGCGGACAACTGTTAACAAGCAGCTGACGACACATTAAGAGAATGTTGATGGTAATGAGCGGGTGGGATATTGACATCCGCTTCACAGACAGGGTGGTGATTAACACAGGCGCTTGAGTTTACACATTTCTGTTGAAGTGTGATTTTAATATCAGGTCCCCTTTAATTACAGGCTTTTATATGAAGAGGATCTGTTTCATCCATATTGCATGCTGTTATCACAAGTCAGCTACAAACACTAGTACTCCAGTCCTCACCCTGCTATTCCGGCAAACATTGGCTTAGGGGTTCATCCTCATAAATAAGAGGGGTTCGGGTGAGGCTAAATTCTCTTGGGCTTAGGCTGGGCCAAACTTTTTAGGACCGATAACAGTGATTATCAAAAATGCAGTGGATCAGCAGGAGCTTAGGATCATTATAAGGAGATTCCCATAGAGATGAAACACAGGAAGACCAAGTCAGTACCCTCAAAGTGAGTCGGGAGGTGTGTACTGCAGATCTAACAAGTGTTACGGTGCTGGAAGAAATCTTTTAAGAGCTGATGGGTGATTGGAGGAGCACCGTGGTTGGATGGTGGATTCCCCGTTGTGATTGGATTCAGGTGAGCATATCCAAGGGAGACTGGTGATGGTCTGGTGAACAGCTACTCAAAGAGAGAGAGGACTGGATGTGCCGAATTCCTGACTACAGCTTGATCTTACTTTTTGACAGCACGGCTGTTGGAAAGTGTATGCTTTTTTCACTGGCTAAGAGAACTCTGTCTCATGAATATTCATGAAGTGTCATGACTGTACACTGTTGCAGAACCATTTCACAGTGAGTAAAGTAGATTTTAAATCTAAAGTTGAATATAGTGTGAAAATATCAAAACTACTGCGATGGACTGGCGACCTGTCCAGGGTGTACCCCCACCTATTGCCAATGTGCGCTGGAGATAGACACGGGCAGACCCCCGTGACCCCAAAAGGGAATAAGCGTGTTGGAAAATGAATGAATATCATAACTATCAATTTATGTTAACCATTAAAAGGAACAAGAAACTGAAAATCTCTGAACATCCCTTTAAGAAGTCTTTGGTATTTTAGAAAGTCCAACAAAGTGTTAAACCATTAGCCATTGCTTACAAAACCAAAAGTTTTGCACATTTTAGGTCTAACCCACACCAAAAAAAAAAAAAAACAATGTTCAGCATAGAAGAACTGATGTTTACTCACAGATCTTTTATCGTGTTGTTTTTTTTTACCAAGTCTTTTTCTGAAACAGGGCGACACAGACATTTCTGCCAGTGAACGTAGTGGTAATATCAGCTGTGCCAGCAGGAGCCTTCCACCATCTGCCCTCAGCTGCTGTGCAGTTTAACGTCCAGTGAAGACAATGAAGAATGGTCAACACCTCAACCTGTCCATACACTTTACTCAAAGGCTCCTGCGCTTGTCTTCAACCAAACATGTAATTATAGAGAGCGTGTGTTGTGTGTCAGACAGAGAGGCAGAAAACAGCAATTAGGACCAAATCTCAAGTGCACTACCTGTTCGTTTTGGGCAGAAACAGAGCCCTGTTCAATTAGGAGATGGCTAGCTTGTCATTTTGCCATCCCTTTCATTAGATTAAAAAGCCGGTTGCTGAGTTGTGCACTTGCTTGTGGAGTCAGTTATTTGATGACACTGTGTGTAAGCAGACATCAGATGAACAGTTTTCACACGTTCATATTATACTCTACAGCAGTCATGTACACATTGGGTCCTGGGCGCCGTTTTTAAGTTTGTAACATACTTAAGTCATATTTGTCAATGCTATTGTAAAACAACACACATCAAAACAGTTATCAGGTAAAACGTAAACAGGAATAGCATCTGACAGCATAAGACTCGCACCAAGTATGGTGAAAACATGCAAAACGGTTGACGGACTCAACTTTGCATCATGCCGTGAATCAAAAACTTTAACTTACGAACACCTACATTTTTTTCAGCAATGTCTGAAAATGTTCTCAATCAAATTTGGTGAGCATCAAACAAACAATCCAACCAATTCCATCCAACCTGCAACTTTTAAAGCACATTTTATAAACATAACAGTTTAGTATTAAAAAGGGATAAAAAAACTATGGTAAAATTGCTGTTTATGTTCTCGGCCAGACCCAGAGTAAAAGATAAGCTAAAAAGTTAGCCAAAGTTATTAGTGTTTTTCAAAATTAGTTTGTATGATTTGGACACTAGAGGGAAACGGCTTAAAATATGTTGTGTCACTTAAAGGCATGGTTTTTTTTACCTACTTAAAAACGGCAGAGATTTTAAAATGGCTAATTTAATGCCCAAATGTATTAACGTTTTATGATTTTGGGAAGATCGGCTTAGGAAATATCTCCAGACCACTAGGAGACACTGTGGCAAAACTTCATGGTTGTCACAACATATAACATAGGGTGACCAGGCGAACATGCTCACTTTTTACGTCCAGTCCGGGGCGTCTAGGCGGGTTTTATTTATTCATGAAAATGTCCGGTGCTTACTCTTTTTCATAGGACCATTATGTTTTAACGTAAATTGACCTGCACTTCGCACACAATACTACGACACTACTTTGTTGTGCGACATGATTACCAAGAGATAATTGAAGGATGAAAAATATAGATCCTTTTTGTTAAGTTAGTATCTTTTTAAGACTCTTCTATTATTTATCTTATTACAGTTATTAAGAGATATATTGTTGAAGCTATATCGTCTAACAGTAGAGTTCATATTTAAAACATTATTTCATATTGATTTATTTATTTGAGCACAATTCAAAAAAAGAAATTGGTCTAAAAAGAGTCTAAGAGAGCTATTATTTTGTTACAAGTTTTTAAAGATTTTTTTTTTTATTACAGAAGTTAATTTTGCACCATTAAAGCATTATAAAGCATGTTCATTAATCTCCAAGAAGCCTGTCTGAATTTGTGTCTCGAGGCCGTGCTGATTGTCCTCTTTTTTGGAAATCAAAATGTGGATAACATACCTTTGAAAAGTTAAACTCTTTGCAGATTTTTAGGATTAATATAATTTTAGTAAGCGTTACATTAAAATGCGTTGACTTATCGACTTGAATTCACAGTCTTGAAATGGTTTTGTGAGATTTTAAAGGTAGGTCTTTTTTTTATAAAATTCAAAATGGCGTAAAATGATGCAATAGTCAAATGATTCATCTTGAGCCAAGGGAAAATTTTGTTTCTACCTTTACTAATAACCTTTGTGTAAAATCACACAGTCTGCTCTCACGTTATATTCTGACTCAATCTCTTTGATCGCAAAGTGCAGGCTATTAGTCACTCCAAAGATAGAAAACTCAAACAGAAGAGGAAGGCCGTTCTTACGTTTATCTCCAAAGCTCATGAACAAACAGCTAATTGTGTCGATTCAAGATTAGTGGTTATGATCCAACAACAACAAAAACCCTGGATGGATTTGCTATCCCAGGTCTGCAATAAAGGGGGTGTTCCTGCACTCTGTTTTGTTCACGACCTCACTTACGCCACCTTGTGGATCACACCAGAAACTACTGTTACTGGTCAACTTAAAGATCGGAGAATATCTATTAACGAAATTTCTAATAGGCCAATCACATGGCAGCAAATCAGTACATTCAGGCATGTAGCCATGTAGGAATGGTCAAGATGATGCAGTTTAAACCGAGCATCAGAATGGGGAAGAAAAGTGGACTTGGTTGTTTGTGCCAAAAGTACTGGTGTAAGTATTTCAGAAATTAAGTGATCTACGGGAATTTTCACACAAAAACATCTCTAGGGTTTACAGAGAACGGTCTGAAAAAGAAAAATATCCAGTCAGTGGCAGATCTGTGGGCACAAATGCCTTGAGGTCAGTGGAGAATGGCCAGACTGGTTTGAACCGATAGAAAGCCAAACGTAACCACTTGCTACAAACGAGGTATACAGAGGAGCATCTCTGAATGCACAGCACGTCTAACCTTGAGGTGGATGGGCTACTGCAGCGCTGGGTGCCACATCAGGTCAATTTGCACCAAACTCTTAGATGATTGGTTCCAGTACCTTATTGAATCTATGCCACAAAGTTATGAAGGCAAAGGGGTGGTCGAACCCAGTACAAGTAAGGTGTTCTTAATAAAGTGGCTGGTGAGTGTATGTTCCCAGTAGCTTGTTGATCCAAGCAATCCAAAAATGGACCATCACAGGAGTTCCTTTCTAAGTATCAATTCCCTACAAGACCTACCTACTGCCTCAAAAACACCCAAACTGCTTCAAAAACACCCATTCTGTTTTAGCTGTCCATAACTTACCAACTGAATATATATTATTATAATCCGTATAATTATTTGGAAATGCTGTACAGGGTTAAGTTGCAATGTTTACTGCTTCTTTGTGATATTGAAGGCTCTCAAAAAACATCATCATTAATATATAAAATAAACTTTGTGAATAAAACTATTGAATCCAATGCCACAAAATAAACAAGAAAGATTGCCTCATTCCTCGTATTCCATCTCCAAACAGGTATCACATGCAAAAATCTAAATGTCCACTTGAAATCGTAAAGCCTTTTAAGGAGGTAAACATTGAGACTGTCAGACAGTTTTATTGCTTGAAGTACTTTCCATCTGAGGATATGGTCCCTTCATTCACAGAAGCACTTTCTGAATCACTACCAGCTCCATCTTTCCATAACTTGTTCCCACGAGGAACGAAAACCATGCACAAACACATTTATTTCAGAAAAAATCCAGTAAAAGTGACAGCAAAATGGCAAGAATGTGTTTTCATGATGGTGAGTTGATTAATGCTTGTCTATGATGATGATGATTTTTAAATGTATTATAAATAAATTCAGCCTTATTTCCGTGATCGTGGCCTTTCTCTAACCAGTGGAAGGCCGCAAGCAGCAATAAAACTTGGGATTCATCTAATAGAACACATTAAATGTGACCAGCTTGGCTCTGTGCTTTATGACTTAATCTGAAATGTATTTCTGGGTATCCGGTATTCTCTGAAATAGTGTGTTGTTACTGAAAGCGGGGAAAATTATGAGGAAAAAAAACATGTTTGTCCCTGAAAACGTTTGAGGACTTGAAGCCAGTAGAGGGAGCACTTGGAACAGATTTGACACAGGCTAAGAAATAAAAGTCCGTCAAAAGCATGGTCAAAATCCAGTAGATGACGCTATGGGATTTGTTATCTTAAAATAACTTCAATAGTTTTAAATACAAACTGCTTCTTGAGATAATCATAGAGTAACTTGAAAAAAAAAGTTTAAAAGCATTTACAGTTGGTTGCTAAACGTCCTAGCATGGAACACAGAAAAGCTAACGTTAGCCTACACATCTGCTAGCATGGGTTTAATAGACTAAAAGGTTAAAATGAAATAAAAATAGCTTTAATTTCAGATTAGTTTACAAATGTAAATTCAGTTTGTTTCAATTAGAGGTCTATTTAAAACAGTCAATAGCAGCCCTCAAGTAGAACTGGAGTTAATATAACGTTAGACTTCAGCAAACATAGATTTGTTTTCGTGTTTTTTATTTTAATGGTGCTGTTGTCAACATCTTATTTTAAGAAGACATCTAATTAAGACTTCTAATTCAAACAGGTTTTAAAAAAAATATTTATGGCCTTTCCAGAGGTAATTTTCAAGTTCAGGTTTATTAAACTCATGGGCCGTTATTCTAGGGGAATTGCAATGGTAATAAGAAATATTTAAATAAAAAAACATCATGTATTTCATAATATTTCGTAGCAATGTTAAAATCAGTAAGAGCCCGATGTTTCATACATTTATTTTTTTTACTAATATAGAGCTGGGGGGAGGTGACGTCACAGCTGGGTGGATCTGGAAGCAGCGGCCATTTCGTTTGTATTCTTAGTTTCTACCAGGTGCCGCGCTTGAATTGTTTTGGGGTCAAATATTAACAAAATACTAAAAATACAACAAAAAAAAAACTATTCATAATAAAATAGAATGACAAAACCCCAAGTTAAGCTGTTTAATGTGTAATCATGGCAACAATATTTGTGTCACACTACAAATATGGAGGAAGCAAAGATGTCACTGCTCCCACACTATATTACCAGAACTGTCCAAGATTTTAGATTTGGTATCATACATAATAAAAACACACATGGGGCCATCCCAGCAGGAACTGTCACCCAAAGAACACCATCATCTGGATGTGATTTAAATCAAGTGTTCATAAATAAATGCAAACTGGTCTAATAATCTGACCTAAACTTCCAGCTCTTAGCATGAAAACAAGACTTGGACATTTAAAGACTTGTGTACAAACAAGACTTGTGTATTTAATGCATGTTGTATCTTACAACTAAAGCGGTCAAAAATAAGGCTGTGAATCATAAGCTTTATAGGGCTAATATAAACGTATCATAATTTTCCCATATGATCACATATGTGCTTTTAACTAAAATATTAGGCTTTAAAATATATTTGTTATTTATTTCTCATTTCGACCCATAATTCTGCCCATTCTTCTGCTTCATATTGTATGAGAGTTTAGAATAAGAGTTCATGCATATTTTTATTTCCTCTCATGAATTAAAAGCCACAAAAGTTCAGGAGGCAATTTTAACGTTAGCATTGCCGTGTTTATGTTACAGCGAGCATTGCAAGTCAACTACGAGCAGCCTTTAATCTTTCAGCTCAATCTCCAGTCACGCAACGCTCTTTAATTGGCCAAAAAGCAAGCCAGACATCATTTGCTTGTTATTTACAGAGCAAAGCAAGAAAGTAGGACAGAAATCCACTCAGATGATTTCAACACTGATGCTTGAGATTTTTTTTGTTTCAGACCTCATACGAAGACAGACACGAGATTTTAGATCCAGGCTGTGTGAGTTGAGGTCAATACATAGACAAACTAGATCCATGTCAAATTATTCTGGATCCATTGAATGCATCCATTTAAATAATCTCCCTTTAGAGATAGGGGAGCCATGCATTTTTGAATCAGCACAATTAAGAAACATAGACTCAAAATTACATTTTACTTGACTAGTTAGATTGTGTACTAAAAACAATAATTCAAGTTTGAAATATATTAGAGCCATTCCACCAAACGGTGTGTCAACTTTTCAAAATGTCTTTTTTACTTGATTTCATACAGATTCCATTAGCATACACACTTGTATACTACATACAGTATTCCAAGTGGGTATTGGTTCATCATAAGTAACTTATTTAAACTTGCTTTTTAACTTAAATAACAGGACTAACCGTATAAATGTTATTTTTTAGTGTTTTATGTGGATTTTATCAATATTTTAAACAATCTAGCTCTTTAAATGTGCAGTAAAAATAGTATGCAGTACACTTTGTTTAGTAAAAAAATGTACCGGTATTTACGAAGCAATTTGAATGCTTATTTTTTAAAGTCGCAGGGACAGAAATGGCACCCATTTGGTGGAATGGCTCATTATGCGATATGTGGGGAAGTTGGTGTCTTAAAATAAATGAAAGACAGATTTTTTTCATGACAAGATTGAGCACTGCAACAAGACACAAGGTACTTGTACTGCATTGACAAGGTCTCTTCCAGACAAAACAAATCCAAGTTTGCAGATGCAGTGTTCAGCCAAGGAAACTTGTTCTATTCTCCTTGGTTAGCTGGAAAGGCGCCAGTAAATAAAATGTGTTATTATTATGATTACCCTTTGAAAACGAGAGATGTCAAGTAATGTGGGGATTTGGTCAGGATTTATGGCGTTATCAATGTTGAAAAACATAGGCAGGTGCGTCTCTATAGTACAGTACCACCGGGGAGGTGTATCGTTGGCCCAAATTTATTCTGCAGCAGGACAATGACCCCACACACATGGTCATTAGGAACTATCTTCAGTGTAAGAATTAATGAGGTGGAGCCCTGACTGAAAGCTACTTCACAGAAGATCTGTAGTTAGTTCTCTAGACGTTTGGAACAACCTACCAGTTACTTCAAAATCGTTGCGTAAGTATGTTCTAAAAGAAATGCTGTAAATTCACAACATTTTTTCTTTGATGAAGGTTAACACTTCCATTTTTGAAAGCATTATTTGTTTACAATATTTTGGCTAAAAGTTGTACATAGTACTAGAGTAAAATATTCTTTTTTTAATTTAGAAAAACGTGGCTTTTAGATGGCCCACATATCAAAGCAGCTCACAAGTTATAAAGGGGAATTCACAGCGCTGTCGATGGGAACCTCCCTTTGTTCTATCTCCTCTAAAGCCTGCTGACACACTGAAAAGAGAGAAAATGTCAGATATCTGCCTGCTGGCCACATTGCACTTTTAACAGCTATGTAAATCACACAAGTCTGCTGTTATAAAACCCCTTCACAAGCTTCGAAACCCAGACGCTCCATAACCCAAAAATCTACATGTACATTTGTGGGTCTTTGAAAAGAAAAAAAAACCCGGTTGTGTGCGGTTGAAACAGTTTCTCAATTAACCGGTGCTCTGATTGCAGAGAAAAGCTTTTCTGTTGTTCTCCACATCTATGTTCAGATTGAACTGCACAGACAGAGATGGAAACAAGCTTTTCGGAACTAATGAGTGGCTTTTAGAAGCTGTCTGTAAATGTGGTTTTTATTATCAGCAAAGTGGTACAGAAAATGACATTTACAAGACAATGTCGCCAGTTCTGTGATTCGCTTTTGACCTTCTTTTAAAATAACCCCCATGTCTTAAAATTTATATAACAGCTTACAGGAATATCACATTATGTGCTTTCATTTCAAACACACAGTCATCTCTATGTTATATGCTATGTTATCTCTGTGTTATAGTTAACGCCTCAGAAGATATAAAATGGCCTAAAATTTAGACACTTTTAAAATTAAGAGTTTTTTCATGAAGCAAGGCACAACTGTTTTGGTGCAATTAATGATTCTTGAAAGAACAAATTGTCTTAGCAAGAAGAGAAGTTCCAGGAATGGCTATTCACGGAACAATAAAAACCAATAAAGAGCCTATGTCTTTTAAATCATCAAAATCTGGTGAAAACGATCTGCAAAGTCAAGTTAAGTAAGTGTAGGCTACAAAGCCACATTGAAAGAGAGTAATTCTCCATACTGTACATCTCAAGTCACCCTCTTTTAAATGTATCTAATTACCCCTGAAAAGGTGGATCTGGGCTGAGCAGTGCATTCTGTAGCTAGCAACGTGAGCACGTGTCATAACAGTTTGTTTATCTGATGGCTGACTTGAACGAGAGCTCAGTTTAATTCTGTCCATGCGTGTTTCGCATTTAATCGTTACATACATTCAATATTTTCTTCTTAGTACGTGTTAACTAAACATTCTCTCCTGTTTTGTCTCCAAGGCTGAGGGAAAGATCCCTATTGTATTGAAGATGTATTGAATCATTCTGTTTAAAATGAAGAAGAAAAAAAACAATTTTCAAAGTCTTTAATCAAATACAAACCATCCATGGCTGGTTACAAGGCTCATCCATGCACCTCCACCAAATATCAGACCTATGGTTCACACCCCGACTCTCCATGTTCGCTTCCTGCCTTCTTGGATTCTTCTATGTTCATTGCATTGTCTCTTCTTGGTACAACCATCACTCCTCTAGAATTCTCCAGAATACTACACACGCTCAACTCAACAATCACTGTGACAAATCAGTCAACCAACCAGAGCACAATTCCAGGTAATCTGCCATAGTTAAAAAGCTCAACCATGCACTTCCTCAGTTGTCTACGGTTCACGCCCTCTGACTCTCCATGATTGCCTCCTGCTTTCTTGGATTCTCCTGTGCTCATCACTGTGTCTCTTCTGAAGTATTCCATCACTACATCTGCTTGCCCACATTTTCTGGATTATTACTCAGGGTCAACTCACCTCTACTCTCTAATATCTGAAGATACTTGGGTTCTGCTGTTTCCTGGCTCTACTTTCCACTGTATACGTGGAGAGTAGAGTAGTTTCTAACTCTGGGTCCCTTCTCCCTCCTTGCAACAAGAAACAATTCTCCTAAACGACCCTGGCATTTTCATGGTTTTTAGAATTTAATTACATTTTTCATTTGTCACTTAACTTAAAAATAAAGGGAGGCAGAAGGAAAGGATTTTATGAAATCTTAACAACTTAAAATTCATTTAAAAATTGGCTTTTATTTTAGCTGTTAACTTAACTACCACACAGAAATCTGCTTCTAAATATGGCTACGGGGACAAAATGTATCTAACAGTAATGGGACACACTTACAATGCAGTTAACATAAAGTTCCATCATGTCGCACACCTGCAATCACTTCACTGAATCAGAACACTCCTCCAATCCAGCTCCCTTTGAGGCTAATCCAAACGCTCCCCTGATTTGTCAGATCTACGGTTCACTCACCCTGACTCTCCTTGACAGCTTCCAGCCCTCTTGGATGCTTTCGGTGCCTCTTCTGGGTTCTACGATCTCTCTATCTGCTCCAATGGAAAACTCTACTCCTCTCGTCTTCTCTCGAGGCTTCTGGGATTCCTGACATCTCCCACTGTTGGATCAAGAAAAACTGTAATAAAGGGACGTGCCTATATTTTTGTAAATAAGGTCCTTTCGTTGCTCCAGTGCCATTAAGTGACATTATGATTTTACCAAATAAAAAATTCTCTATTCCTACAATTTCTGATAAACTGATGGTTAGCTCGTGTTCTAATCTGTTCCTTTACACAGGTTCAAAAGTGAACAGAAACGCTCTGTAATTAGCTGCTCAGGTCAATCAAGCAACTAACAATGGATTGCAAAGACCAGATTTGGTCGCTGTAATCATTTCATAATGTTAATTACAGGGAAAGTCTGAAATCTGGGAGTTTGCTTTAAGCACCTGAACCAGTTTGCATCAGTTTTTTTTGTTCAAAATGTGTCAATTTGCTTAAAAGCTCTCTGCAGAAATTATATGAGGGATTTTTTCTGTCACACAGCTCAGTTCTGCTCCATTACAGATTCTTCATGCTCTGGCACTGTCTCATCAGTCCCAGTCAAATAAACCCTCTTATTATTAAGGAATATTTGGCTAGCGAGACTTGGTGAATGTACTTCAACACTAAAGAATGCCATTGCTTTGCTTTTCTTACCTGCAATAAATTATTCTACTCGACAATAAAACAGTGATACTTCAGAGGCTACTCCAGTAAACAGCACACATACTCATCGGCCACTTTATTAGGTACACCTTGATAGTACCGGGTTGTACCCACTTTTGCCTTCAGAATCCTTCAAAGCACCAAGTATTGGAAACATTCCTCAAGAGATTTTTGTCAATAATCACATTATGGCATCACAAAATATCTGCAGATTTGTTGGCTCCACATCCATGATGTGAATCTCCCGTCCCACAACATTCCAAAGGTGCTCTACTGGATTGATATCTGGTGACTATGGAGAACATTTGAGTACAGTGAACTCATTGCCATGTTCAAGAAACCAGTCTGAGATGATTCATGGTTTCTGGCATGTCATTCAGCTGGAAGTAGCTGTCAGAAGATGGTGCACTGTGGTCATAAAGGGATGGACATGGTTAGCAACAATACTCAGGTAAGCCGTGGAGTTGATGCAATGCTAAATTGGTACAAAGTTTATCAAGAAAATGCCCCCCACACCATTACACCACCACCACCAGCCTGAACAATTCAGACAAGGCAGGACGGATGGATATTTTCGATTCCAAATTCTGACCCTACCATACAAATGTCACAGCAGAAATAAGACCAGGCAACGTTTTCTAATCTTTAATTGTCAGATTTTGGTGAGTCTGTGCAATTTCCAGTTTCAATTACCTTTTCTTAGCTGACAGAAATGGCACTCTGTGTGGTCTTCTGCTGGTGTAGCCCATCCACCACAAGCTTCAATGCATTGTGCATTCAGAGATGTTGTTCTGCATGTCTTGACTGTAGTGCGAGCCCGTTCAAAGTCCACCTTGCTTCCCCATTCTGAAGCTCCATTTGAACGGCAGCAGACCGTCTTGACCGTGTGATAGGTCATGTAAACGAGCAGTTGTACATTATAAAGTGGCCAGTCAGTGTATATTGTTATGCAAAAAATGACATTTTGTGAGCACTGATAGGCAGGCGGTGAAGTGAAAAAAAGGCAAACACTTGAGAAAAGGCAAAAAAAAAAACCAAATCTACAAACAAGCAACGGACATTTCATACTGATTTTAAAATGATATGATCTGCCATGCATTTCCAAAGAAGAAATTGTGCTTCATTAGAGTCAGAGGTTAGAAGTTTACAGAGAAAAGCTTCAGTGCTGACCATAATTGAGTACATAAAACTAGCACAACATATTTCACTGTTACACAAATGCATCATCTAATACAGAACTCGTCTCATCGTTTAGGTGAAACAAAATTGATTTAGTGCAGTAACCTCTTTTCAGGTCGTCTTAAATGCCTGTTGCCCATGGTTTCCAAACCAGGTCGCATGAGTGAGGAATTGAGGATCATCTTTGATAGCCAAGATTAAATTGAGAAAAGCATTAAAGACTGAATTTGATTAGGTGAGCAATAATCGAATCAGAATGAGCTTGTGAGAGTTGGCCTTGCGTCACTGATTCAACACAATTTCCTGGAGAGTGAAGGGATAGGCGGCAGTCCGTGGAATATGATCAGAGCAAACACCACAACCGACCGACGGAGCGAGAAACACAATACCAAGAAGATCTGCCCCAAACATTTGAAAACACAAATAAAAACAAGACCAGTTTTTAGCAAGGGTGGCGTATGAGCGAGTATCATGCTCTCTTCCAAGTGCAATGCGAGTAATGTGAGCGATGGTGTACTTAACGATCTTATATCATCTAAATCCGGGATTCTGGGATTCCTGACACCTCCCCACTGTTGGAAAAAGAAAGACCGTACAACACTTTCTATAAGGAAGAGGTGTGTAAATAACATCCTTTCTGTCTGACTTGGTAGCAGATTTTGGCTGTTCCTTACACAGCTGTAAGCTTCCTACACAGCTGTTTCTGTTTCTGTTCATGCCTGAAAATACAAAATCTCATACTGAGCAAGTATATTGATAAGAAATGATGGTGGTTTGACGGCAAAAGGTAGGAACACCAAATTTGACAAATTTAGATGAGATTTTTTTATTTTCTCACTTTGCATTTTGTAAATTTATAAAAACATTTTTTGTTTATTGCATGTTTGCATATCTATCTAGAACTTTCACCCAGTACTGTGTAAGTATGATGTTAAATAATATCAGACATGGACAACCTCTGAAAGAACCACCGGATAATGCATGTATGCTGGTGGGTTAGTTCTCTCTTCTGTCTGGATGGACGGGCGGTGGTGCACGAGAACCTTTTTCTTTCCCTTTTTTATAAATTGCATAAAGAAACAATAAAAGTTTTGTGTTTTTTTTTAAATCTGGGAGGAACCAAAAAAAGTTCTATGTTAGAACCAAATAACATATAATTAATAAAGTGATTATGTTCCATTATTTTTAAGGGAAATTGTATTCATGACATCTTCTGTTCATTTTGTAGAGGCTGGGGTGGACAAAATTAATGGCTTTTGGGACTTTTAAGAGTCAAAATTAAACCAGTTCCTCAAAAAGAAACTACTCTGCTCTGAAAAGCCACATCACTTCTCTTTCCCGAGGACACAAGACATCAAAAGTTACACTTTTGAGAACAAACTTTGTTTAAATGCTCTGAGTGCAAGAGAAAATAACACTGATAATGTCCGTCTTCTAAAGAGTCTAAGCACCCTATCAGAGCCATTTCGGTAATTTCTCCTGAGTAACGTTATTGCGACACCGCACGATGGCATTATCTTCCGCGCAGGAATATTAACCATTGTGTGACAGCTTTATTACATCTGCCTTTTTTTTCCAGACGGCCTTTGATTCAAATAATATCTCTTGCTTTTCATAAAGACCAAATTACAATCTGCAGAGTGGAACTGGGTTCTGGGTCTAAAACTAGCCCACTAATAAAGATTGACCTTTAACTAGCGCTGCAAAAAAACCCTCATGATTAGTCCTTTTATTCCTGTTCACACTTTCAATGGCACACTCTTATCCCCATGTTTCCCACTTTGTATCTTTTAACAGACAGAGCAATTATTGGCCTTTCCATTAGGCTCCGGAGAGCTGGCTCGCCTTAATTCACTCCCCGTCCAGCAGTGCTTTTATACAGACACGTTTTGTTCTCAGAAAGAGAAAAAGTGGAGAGCTGGAGACAGACATACGTGAGAAATCATCATATCACAGCATCTGAAGTGCTACATCCACCCACCTACTTTCCAAGTGAACGCAACAAGTACTCATCAACCATGAGAAGCTTTTAGTGGTCAATGCTCCTCTCCAGGCTGATCTGCTATAGACTTAAAATACATTAAGGCCCAATGGCTCTGAGCATTAGTGAAGATGCAACTGTTCTCTATTTCTCTGTGTTTTTAGAAAGCTAGTGACAGATTAGCGCAATGATTTGAGTAATATCTTTCATTCATTCATTCATTGATTTTCAAACCCGCTTATTCCCTTTTGGGGTCTGCTGGTGCCTATCTCCAGCGCACATTGGGCGAGAGGCGGGGGTATACCCTGGACAGGTCAGGCACATTGAGGCACATTGGCCTCTGTTTACTGCATTAAAACTATATAATGCAGAGCCAGGACTTAATATCACCAGTCAAACTCACATCCACAGATTGACTCACCTCGATTCTCCTGCTGTACTTTCTGCAGTCACTCTCCTTCTGGGCTTCACTCTCTTCTTAGTTCTTCACTATCTGTTATGTTTCCAGGACCCAGATCCCATCACGGATCATTCTTTGCTCTGATTCATCTTCAGAAATAAGAATCCTGTGTTAAGAGGGCTACCTTGTCATTGGAGGAGCAGCACATTATGTTAATAAACCCTGCTTCAGTTTACCCGATACCTTCTTAGGCCAAATGCTAAGATACACATTTTAAAGATAACATGATGATGCTTGTCCTGTGGTTTAATGAAAGGAAAAAATGAAAATTGTGTGAGTCAGTGGCCAACCCCATCGGACGGACCACAAAAAAAGGCATGTTGCATCGTTTCAGCATATGCTCTAGAATAAAAAAAAACCGTAGGGTGTTTGTATTTTTAAGCCTTGCATAGACTAATTATTAACTAATCTAAGGTTACAGCATCTTTTAAAATCATGAAACCAATCAAGACCATATTTTAGTGTAATTTTATCTTACATGACTGCATTATGAAGCATTAAATTACAGTCCTCATGTGTTTAAGCTGAGGTGCTACAACAGGAAAAAAAGAGATAGCTTCACTTTAGATTACAGTCCTCATGTGATGTACTTAGTGTTCAACTACAGAAAAGAAGAAGCCACTCCTCTTTAAATTGCAGTCCTCACAAGTTGCATTTAGTGTGTAACTACAAGACAGAAGTAGAAGCTCCTCTATAGATTACGGTCCTTAAGTTGTTATAGTATGTAACTACAGGAAAAGGAGTAGAAGCTCTTCTTTAGATTGTGATCCTCACATGTTGTATTTATCGTGTAACTACAGGAAACATGAAGCTCTTTTTTAGATTGCAGCTATCACATATAGTACTTAAACTACAAGAAAAATAGAAGACACTATACTTTAGATTGCAGGCCTAATCAGTTGTATTTAGTGTGTAACTACATGAAAGAAGAAAAAGCCATTCTTTAGCTTATGGTCATCACATATAGTACTTAGTGTGCAACTACAGGAAAGAAGAAGAAGCTTTTCTTTGGGTTGCGGTCTTGGTTGAACTCTGGGTGTAACTACAGAAAGAAGAAAAAGCTACTTTTCAGATTGGGTGAAACTACAGGAGGAAACTACAGTTTCCTCTTTTTCTTTACAGGAAAAAGAGGAAACTCAACTTGAGATTACAGTCCTCAGACCTACAGCCCTTAGTCCTTGTACTTAGTTTATAGCTACAGGACAAAAAAAAATCCTATTTAGATGGTCCTTACATGTTGCAGCAAGAGTGCAACTACAAGAAAAGAGAGGGAGCCCCACTTTAGAGTACAGTACTCACATTAAGCATGTTGCAACTTCAAGAATGAAACAAACGTTCCGTTTTAGATTACGGCCCTCATATTCAGCTAGGGTGCTAAAAGAAAGTTACACATTGGATTATTCCTCATACGTATTGTACATATAATTATCTACAGGTAAGAAAAAGATGCTCCTCTTTAGATACAGTCCTCACATGTTTTAGCTAGAGTAAAAATACAAGAAATCAGAGAAGGCTCAACCTTTAGATTGCAGTGCTCACATGTTGTACTTAATGTCTAACTACAGGAAAGAAGAAGCCCAATTTAGATTGCAGTATGCATATGTTTTAGCTTGGGTGCAACTGCATAAAAGAAGAGGTAGCTACGGTCTAGAGTCCAACTACAGGAAAGAAGAGAGAGTTACAAGTTAGTTTACAGTCTTCACATGTTGTAGGGAAAGTGTAACTACAGGAAAGAAGAGGAAACTACATGTTAAATTATAGTCCTCACGTGTTGTAGCTAGAGTAAAACTACAGGAAAGATGACACTAGAATTTAGATTACAGTCCTCGCATGTTGTAGCTGGGGTGTAACTACAGGCACGAAGGTGAAGCTACACTTTAGATAAAAGTCTTTATATTACACCTTTTAGGTAAACACTTTAAAATACAGTAGAAAGAGGGTTAGAAGCTCTTCTGTTGTACTGATGGCATAAGAAGGAAAGACGCCACATTTTAGATTCTGGATGGTTTGTGCTTACAGGGTAGTCACAGTATAAAAGGCGGGTATAGACGTAACAACAGGCTGGATAAGACATGCAATACTATACAGTCCATTGTGTTTGTAGGTTTCTAAGCAGTACCTTCCATGTAACTTCATTTGGTGTGAAAATGCGTGGCAAATAACAATATTTAGCACTATTCAAAACAAAATGTATTTTAGCCTCATTGGCAACGGAACGGGAGTTTTTTTGACAAGAGGGAGAAGTCTAACTTAACACTGAAAACCTCAACTGAAAAGCCTCACCTCCTCGACTGAGCTTGCTGAAACAAACAGCTCTAAGATCCTCTAGAGAAGGGCATCTGGCTCACGCCCTGCTATCCCTGGATGAATCAGACCTGCCCGGGCCTGTCTGATCTCCAAGCACCCCCAGCAGCTCCTCATCGGTCAGGATCATTACCAGCTGTTTCACAGCTGCTGCCTGATCCCTCTGCAGAGTACAAGACATAATGTACATGTTACACACTGTATCCATGTGTGTGAGCGGTGCATCTTTTGCTGTCTTACAAAGAGCGGCTCTCCACAGCCCTCATTATAACTTGTTGTTCTTCTTGAGTAATTCTCACTTGCCTGTGGGTTACTCATCCTCTGTGCATTTGGAAGTGTTTCAGTGTGTGGATGTGAATCCCTGACTCACTGAAAAATTGTGCTTTTTGATAAAGGTGTCGCTTTGTCTGCTAGGGGCTAATTTGTTAATTTGCTATGGCTTAATTTGTTCACTTAATTATGACAATTTAAGTATAGATGTTTTGCATGTTCTCCTACTTAGAAATCATGGAGGCGTCTAGAATTGTCAGCATAGGTCCACTGTGAGAGACTGAATCTTAAAAGAAAATCTGAAAACCACACTGTATCAATTTCTTTGACAATTTATGTGTAAATAACTGGGTGAAATAAGTATTTGATCGCTTAATCAACCAGATTTCTGACCCTCAAATACCTGTTATTTGCTTTTAAAAAGTCCAGCTACACTCTTTTCATGAGTCTAATTCTGTAGCACCTTTCTGAGGTCGTTAGCGGGTCTAAGTCAAAAGTAGCAACATAAGCAAAGACACAAGAGACAAAACTGTAGACCTTCACAAAGCTGAAAACAGCTACTAATTTGAATGTTTTATGGACGCTTTGTAATGTTAAAAAAAAAATGTCTCCGTGCAAGTTTATCTCCGTGCAAGTTATGTCATTGACCTTGATTACTTAATACTTGTTTAATTATATGGATATGGTTTTTAAATAAAAAAATGTTGATTCTAATAAATACATGATTTTCTGTAAAATCTGTTGCGCAGTCTCCAGACGTGGGTGGGGCTTATCACTCCACAACCATCAACACTTCTCTCTGACTGGACAGGGTTTGAATATGTACAACTTTTACAACTTTATCCAATGCTCTAAAAAGAAATTGTTTAAGTGGTTGCCATTGCGTGTGCTATTTTACGTTAGATGTTTGGAGCTTTCTCTGCATTAAATAAACATGGTTTTCTCCTGAACGGTCAGCCTTTTGAGTGCAGCAGAACATGGATTAATTGAATGCCCAATAAGTGCATGCTTTATTTGAGAATAAATAAAATGTTTTTGAAAGTCTGTGATACAAGTCCGGTAGAAAAGATGAGAGAGTAACATTGCTGTTCATCTGTGTGATAAAGTGGCAGAAAGTCACTGGATGGAAGTCAAGACAGAGGTGAATTCCAGAAACTCGAAAACCCAAAATCAACAAATCATCAAAAAAAGAATTTACAAGGAAACATGAATACACAGAATGATACAGGAAGTAAATGCTAAACAACATCAGCCTCACTGCTTCGTCTTTCTAACAGTGTCTCCTGTTACTTGAGTCTCTGTGTGACTATTTATACTTAAAAGTTCTGGAAATATAGAACAAAATGGGAATAGCTTGAAAGTGATTTAACTCCATAATAAAAATGTTTAGCTATAAACACGTTTGTTTAATGTAATGGTGTTTTCTGTGTAAGAAAATTGTACTCTTCTGGCTTTTCAACTTTATATAAACCACATTCTGTAATGCCTTCTTTATTATTCACAAAATAAACATTTTTTTTCAATAAGCTAGTAAATAACATAAAATATGTAAGTTTATTTTAAGCTAAAACCGGTTGTATTACTTTTAAATCTGTGCATGAGCTCCCTCGAACAGAATCAGTGTTGTGTTGTTACCTTGGCAACACAAGATAATTAAAAGTTACACATGCAAGCTCCTGTGGGACAGAGACTATCCCGATCAGCACATTAAGAGTGATGCCATAGAGGCCATGGTGTGCCTTTGTTCAGCATGATGGCAGAGTTTGAACTAAACTCTCAACATTGTGGGCAAGATCTGTAAAAAACATAGACTTACAAGATATAAAAGTATTGATGTAGCATTTGTGATGTCAACCATCAGTTTTTGAAGGCAAAAGCAAGCATAGGCAGCTCATTCAGTTCTGGATTATTGCTGTCTTGTTGCAAGATGTTGATTATGTACAATTTTAATGTGGTTATACAGTTGTGCTCATAATTATATTTCTATATTTCTTTTTAGAAAATATAAGAGGTCACACAAAAGCATTTTCTCCACTCATGATTAGTGTCAAACAACTGTGCGCTTTATAACTAATAATCATAATGCCCCTGACCAAAAGTTTATTATTTATTCAGGTGAATCAGTCCTGATAACCTGATAACTTGTGAAGGTAACTTTCCTCACTGAAACCTGTTGGAATCAATGTCAGTGCATAAAAGGTTTTTGAGTTTCTGGGCTCATAATAGACCCTTGCCTCTTTCATCCAGTAACATGTGGACGTTTCTGAATTCTGAGCGATAGGAAAAGCAACCGAGCTGTTAAAGGATCTACGGGAAAAGGTAGAAAACTTTTGATTTGTACAAAACAGGAAAGGGATATAAAAGGGATCAAACTTTGATTAAGAAGTGGAAAGTGAGGGATTCTATTCAAACCACCACAAAATTCTGCTACAACTGCCAGAAAAAAAATTAAGGGATGCAAAGAAAAACCCACAGAGAACTTCAGGAATCTCTAAAAAATGTGGTTTCAATGAGCACAATAAAGGGACATTTGAAGAAAAAAAAATTGTGTGGTAATGTTGCCAGAAGTAAGCTATTTTTACTAAGTATAGCCTGGTTATAATACACCAAAGAGCTCAGAGACTTCTGGAACAAAGATATTTGGAGCTAATTTAACTTTTTGGTTACAACCATTAATGCTATATTTGGAGAGGACACCATCCGCTGATGTTCCGGGGATGTGTGAGAGCCAAAGGTACAGGAAACTTGGTCAAAATTGGCAGGAAGATGATTGCGGCATGTTTTCAAAGAATACTGGAGGGAATTTTGCACACATCAGTCCAGAAGCTGCACATGGGAGGTTACTGGACATTACTGGAGTGGTCATCTCAGTCTCCTGACCTAAATATTGAACCACTCAGAGGAGAACTCAAATGTGCAGTTCAAGCAAGACAGACCAAGAATTTATGAGAGGCTTTTGCCAAGAAGAATGGGCTGCTTAACCAACAGAGAAGATGAATAACCTCATCAAAAACTACCTCAAGAGACTTCAGGCTCCCACTGATGCCAAAGTGGGCAATACAAAATACTAAGAGTTGGGGTGTGCAAACTTTTGATCCAGATTAGCTGGACAGACTATGTTATCATTACGATTTAGAAAGAGTGAATACAGTTGTTTGACAATAAATGACTTTACCCAACCACTAACTATGAGTGGGGAAAATGTCTGAGGTAAGTAAACTTATTGAACATGCTTTCTACTGTAAAGCTAGGCAACATAACCCCAAATAAAACCTTTTCCAACCAATATTTTAACTATAATGACTAAACGGCAGTGTAAACCAACAGCATTTGGATGAACAGATAGAAAGAAGGTAAGAAAGACTTAAAGACAGACAGAGTGACTGGCAGATGTTGATGATTGAAGTGATCCTCATTTCTTGCTTCCATCAGCAGAGCCAGTGTCTGAAGGTGGATGTTCATGTCTGCACACACTGCTCTCTCTATTAGACAGGAGCCGTCAAGAAAACCTGATTAATTCCCCTAAGCTGTGCCACAGGCGGGCGCCAGCATTTCTCCAGGGCCTCTCTCTCTCTCTCCCTATGCTGCCCAGTTCATCCATACAGTGCCTCCAGCAGAGAGTCAGCGGGTGGCAGAAAGACACAGGGGTGGAGGTCTGCCTCTCACCAGGGAGACAGACATCAACACTGAGCCATGAGGAACATGTCTGCATTCACACACACTCACACACACAAACACACGCTGTGTGATGCCTGTCCACGAGGCGTCACTGGCTCTTATCATGTGATTAAAGAGCAGGAAGCCATGAGAAGGTGGTGACAGCACGCTGGACTGATACACAGGAGGTGGCCAATATTAGTAATGCTCTCCAGAACCACCTACAGATGAGATGATAACAGATCAACAAGCTGTGCACCACACCCGCATCTCCCGGGGGAGTCTGTGTTGATGCAAAAAAAGCAAACGCAACATTTTGCAATTTTTTTTCTTTATTGGTTTAGAAAAAAAAAGAAATGAATTAGTGGTAAAACCTACTGAAAATGCTAGCAATGTGACACTTCAGAGATTTAGAAGTTAGCATAACTAGGAATGCGTTAATTCAGTGACTTCCAAGAATCCGTTTTTCACAAGGAAAATGAAAGCTGGCTCTTTTGATGACCTAAGTAGGACGTAAAAGAGCCGATCATCCCAGGGAGTCGATGATAGGGGACACAGATGCAGTTAGCATGGAGCATTGTGGAAAAGTAAATGTGTTAAGACAACTTAAAAATGTATAAATCCCCCCGAAAAGCAAAGACAAGGTCAAAACTAAGTGAACAAATAAAAACAGACAAAACTCTCCAAAATACTGTTCCAAGCACTTGTGACAAAACTTTGAAAAACCCAAGCCCATATCACATGTCTTGTACTTCCAAGTGTTATCCTTTCTTTTCACCACTAGATGGAACTTGCAAATTATGTACCAAACATTGCAACTCTTGTACCAAAGCTAATAACCCTTTATAAACATTATATTTGAAATCAGAATTAATTTTATTGAATCAGAATTAGCAGTCGTTGTGATTGGCGCACGCACCGGTGCGTGCAGAGACTTCTAAAAATGCACTGTTATATGAAAATGATGAACGCACAGAACAATCTCTGTTGTGTACATGTGGACAGGACCTTCGGATTGAGACACAGTGTCAAGCATAACATAATATCCTTATACGATAATGTCTATATATAGCCAAACTCCATTTTCACAGATTATTGTGAAGAAGGAATTTTCACACGAATCATTAACATTGCGAAAACCATTTAAAAAGACAATGAATCCAAACTATTCCCAGACCACCAACTGTAAAGAAGGATTATTTTTGTGCATTAAACCAATAAGAGACTCAATCGCCATCAGTGGTCCAAAAACAATGACGGCTAATGAACCGAAGATTGCAGAGCAAGTTTCTCTGCTGTGGAATAATTGAACCAGGACACTCTGAGCTCTGAGCCTTTGCTGTTTGCACCTTTCAGTGCAGTGCGTGGTCCTGTATTTGTTGGCCTGGTCTTTATTTTTTCAGCTGCGAATCGCTCTGTCTGTCACTAAACCTCATTGTGAGATGAAACGAAATGAATTTGATGTCTTTCATCAGAATTAAAAGGACTGTGAATCAAATCAAAGTTTGTTTAAACAAACTGTTCATCCAGAAAGGAAAATTCTGCCATTATTTACTCAACCATGTGTTGCTCAAAACATCAGTGGGGTTCTATGGAAGGAAAAGCTATTTACATTTAATTTCTGGCTGAATTCTTCCTTTAAGCATTAAACGTGATGACTAAAAGGATGCATAGCCCATAATGGTACAGTAATTGTGAGGTGAGTAAAATATAATAAACAGACATTTTAGTAAGAAACTTGGTTTTTGTGATCTTTTGACAACTGCTGGGAAAATGGAAAGTGGAATAAAACTGGAGTGAAAATGACATTTAAGAAAATTACAGGTTCATTCGGATTGTCTGAGCACTAAAAATGACTAAATTAAATGGCATTTGATAAGTGTTACATAGAAAGACAATTAACGCGTAAGATAAATTCACATCTGAACTATACAAACGGCTGAATATTCTGTATGGGCTTTCTATAAAATCACCTTTACAACCTTGTAAAATGTTAGCAGTCATCAAAACCCCTGCTGTGCTTGAGGGTCAAGGGTTGATAACAATCAGAGCTTTCAACTTAAGAATCCACTCCAGTATTATGCATAGCATGACGGGGAGACACTGATAAAAGTTAAAATGCTCAGGGTTCCTACACTGAAAAGAACCGTTTAAATGCACCGTTGTCCTTTGAACACCAAAACAACTGCATCTGGTCAAGAAGTGAACTGACATCAACCTCAGTCAGGTGCCCTGAACTCCTCTTGTGCAGACCAGCACAGTATAAAAAGTCCAATCTGAGCACTGGAATCTGTAGCAAACAGCAATATCTCGCTGAACTTATTGCGTCTGCTGGAAAATCTGCTGAACTCCTCTCTTCTCTCAATCTATTGCCTCCAAACGACAGGATGTCAGGTATATGACCGCCCTCTGCTATCATCCTCCACCACTCTCCAATCGCTATGGTTACTCCTCACATTTAAAAGCAGACTTTAGCCTTTAGTCGTTGTCCGTGCACTTTCCATGACATCATCAGCAAAGACCAAATGTCAGCAAAACAAACCAAGTCACTGGTCCACAGAAAGAGTAAACATCTTTCAACTCAAAATATCTACACAGTGAATCCACAGCCTTTTGAATTCAAGAATAATACAATTATGTTAAAATAGAGAATGTATTACAAATATAGCTTCAGTAGGTTTTTATCTATCATTCAACCATTCTTAATGAACTATTAAAACTTGATCCATGTTAAGGTAAAGACATTAGAGACAAAACTAGATGGCTAAAGCTTGTGCAAAACCATGATGTTGGCTTGTAAAAGTGGCGTTTATAAGCAAATGGGATGGACGCCAAAGAAAGGTAGCTGTTGAGGAGTGACTGACAGTTCCCCATGCCATTAGGAGTAAAATAAACCAACCCCCTTTTCCTTAGCTGAGATAGTAAAATGCTAAATTGGTTGCTATGGTAAACAGTCAGGATGCTATGGAGGAGTCAATGACAGAATGCAAAGTTTAATTTTTGAAAAACCACTTTTAAAGTTTAATAAACCAACCCCCATTTCTTTATCTTTTACCAATGTTGAGATTTTGGTTGCTAGAATTTTAACAGTTTGGTTGAAAGGGAGATGTAAGTGATGTCATACAAATTAAATTTGTTATTACGATTATATATGTATATATATATATACACTCACAATATTAAATTTTAGGAGAAATGGCTTCATATTATTGGCCACATATATTAGCCCCACGGCAGCATGCAGTGTTACGTCATCTATATTTTTTTTTACAGTCTATGTTTGTGACGCCCTTTGAATAGAGTTTAGCATAACTTATATTTTGTGTAAAAACCCAAGTCAGAATTTGTGGCAAAGGGTCCTGCCGCTCCAGGCTGGTATAGCAAATCTGCAAGCCCTGCCCCAGACTATGGTTCGAGATGCCTACATGAACAACAAAAGTTGCATTGACTTAACCCAAAGAGTAAATCGCTCCTGTAAATTGGATTAGCAGAAAAGTGTGGCTAGCAGGCGTCTACAAAAATCGTAAATATTGTTCATTAAACTCTCCAAAACCCTGGCATAAACGAGTGTGATTACCTTGTACTTGGGGAGTCTACAAGTGTGGATGTTTGAAGGCGTGTGTTTGAAGCAAACAACAGAGGCTCTATGACATAATAATACAAATGTTAATTTAATCGGGTATTGTGAGCTATCATTTAAACAAATTACTAGACTGATTGACATCGCATTACAAACTAACCAAAAGGCCACCGAGGGCAGCAGTAATCACAATGTTAGCATCATGTGCATGTTACAGCTAAGCAGTCATAATGAAGTCACAACAGAGGCGGATCTCTGATACTGGCTAATAATCATATTTGAGCCCCACACAACTAAACTGCTCTCAGCTCTCTGTAGATTTTCCATCAATCAAAGCGGGGCCAGATTTCTTCAACTTAAACAGGTTGACAACCCCTTCCTAAAGTGCAGAGAGTTTCCAGCAGCTCTTGAAAGAAACAGACTGGATCATTCCTAAGCCGAACGCAAAGTGAGAATCAGGCTAAATGAAAAATCACAGCTTTAAAGAAACATCATGTAAAAGTAAAGGAGCTCGGAGCCTTTTTGAACGTTTTTTTTTTTTTTTACTACGTACTTCACGGTTTGCTGTAATAAATGGAAGATGGCACTTCCGTGTGCAACATCACAGACACTATGTTTACAGATGTACACAATATATGGTCTCTCTCTAACCCAAGTTTATTTACATTGATAATTTGAAGTTAAAAGTGGGCACAGCCGGTAATCACCATATTGGCATTGTATCATGCATAGATAATCAATAATGAGCAATGAGGCATGAGTAGGGATGGCAAACTGAAAGCTGAGGCTCCTCATCTAAGAGCTGGTCACTTGTAGTCACCATTCTCTTAACTGTGCATGATCAAGCCGTTATATAACACATATGAATGAGTAACAGAACACTCATCGATGTCACAACGGGGAAATGAGCTTGATAAAACGCTTGGTACCAGATTGGAACTTGTTTTAGTTTGGCACTTAAAATGAGGAGCTTGTTAACAAGCAGCTAGCTTCAAAATGGACGTTTATGTCATTATTAGAATAAAGAGAGTGATCGTGGGAGGTTGCAGCTTGTTATGTTACTTGTCAAAGCTGACACATTGCTAAAATTATTCTTTTTCATCTGAGCCAGATTTCTGAATTCTGGGAAATCACAGAGAGTGCTGAGAGATTGTCACTTTGCATGGGGTCAAACTTTGCAAAGCTGTAACACAAACTGAGAAACTCATAGAAACTCGCCACACATGTGGAGATTACCAGTCTGTGAAAAATATTTGATCTGTTCTGGGGGGTAAGAATGAGAAACGGCATATTTCCAAGATGAAGCATTTCAAAGATATGGGGGTTTGCTTGGAAAAAAAAGTATGACACCCAGCCCTAGCAACCAAATTGTTTACCCTAGCAACAAAATTCTTAGATATCAGCTTTGGAAAATAATTGAGACATGGTGGTTCGTTTGTATAACTTAAGTCAAAAAGAGAACATATTAAGTCACTGACCCCTCCATAGCAACCTGACTGTTTCCCATAGCAACCGATATGGCATACCTCGCTCTCCGTTTAAGAAAACGTTGGAGGCATGGGGGGTTTATTTTACTCATGTTTACATGGGAAACATTATATTATGTCACCAACTCCAAAGCAACTAAACTTTTTACCCTAGCAACCAAATCAGCAGATCTATATCTCAGCTTCAGAAAGTGCTAGAGACGTGGGACTTGGTGTATGTGTCACAACAAGAACATTTTTATACATAGTTTGCATGCAAACTTTAGCCATCTAGTTTAATTGTATTGCTTTAAAAAATTGTGTGCAAATAATTCTGATATAAAAAATTACTTAAAACCACCCATCCCAAACCTTTTTTTGCAACAATTTCTGGTAATATTTTCTAAATAACAACTAATCAGAATGAAATATACTGTGATTCCACCTTTCTCGGAGTGTTCCACTCAAAAATTCTTGAGCTGAACCCAATGAACCTGAGCTGAAAACTCCACTGGGTTTTATTTTGGCAGCTGAGGGTTTTCTTGGCGGTTTCTAGCAAAGCAGAGACACACAGTCTCACTTCCTTCTTGAAAAACCCTTGGCCTGAATATCACCCCATGCATTTCACCCCAGGAAGATCTTCATGGAATCAAGGAACATATGCAGAAAGGCAGGTGTGTCGCCAACAGTTGCTACTAGGTTATGAAAAGACTATTCACTCTGAAAGGACGCCATTTTACAGATTCAAAGAAAGTAGATGAAAATGGGTTGAAAGATCGAAGATGACTGATGAGTCAAAATATTTGGTTATAGTAGAAGACAGCTGAACGCCTGAAGAGTTGAACAATAATGAGTTTTTTCAGGCAACAGTGAAGCATGGTGAAGGTTCCTTGAATGTTTGGGACTGCAAAGTTGGAGGTTTGGTCACGATTACTGGTGTCCTCAATGATGGGAAATACAGGCAGATACTTGTCCATCATGTAATACCATCAGGGAGTGGTGCGTATGGCCCCAAATGTATTCTGCAGCAGGACACTGAGAAAAGAAGAACTGCGGGCCATGGGCTCACTTGACCCCTTGTTTAACCGATCTATTCTATAAGCGGAAACTTGATCCAATATCATTTGTTGTTTGTTAGTGTAATTTCAACCGTTTCATAAAAATTACTTATCTTTTAAACTTTGGATTTTAAATGTTTGTGTGCTTTTGAGTTTTGCAAATTGGAGTTATTGTGTTTTGAGAAAAAAAACCTGTTAAAATATTAATTTTTCTTTTATTTCTCTTGTTCATTTATTGTATATTCTTTACGGATGAAAATGAACATTTCCATTTTTGAAAGCATTCATTATTTACTTTAAAAAAAACATGATTTACTTAAATGCGGGAGCGATTTCTGTGTATTCCATTTTTCCATTTTTATATGATGCAATATTCACAACTAGTCACTTATATGAGTCACCATCTTGACCAATGGATGTTACAAAATGCTAATTTTAGCTTGTTTTAGCTAAGACGAGAGATTATTTAAAAAATCTATAAATATTTGTTGTTCTTCAATTCACAATTCCAAAGCAGACATTTAGATCTGTCTTTAAAATGGAATGCAATAGGCCTCTTTGCCAAGTCTCTATAGAATATCTGCTAAAGGCATTAGTTCAATCACTTTTAGGGAGAAAAAAAGAAGTTGGCAACTGCATTCTCCAGTATTTTTCTAGGGAACTAAAAACTTGTCCAAGCTCCAGTTTCAAGCAGCATCTCTTCTGTGATTGGCTGATCGCTGTTATAAGGGCGCGGTTCACAAAATTAAACCATCCTTAAATTTAACACTAAGCATCATCTCTCTTAATAACTATAACCCACTAAAGAACCAGATTTAAGCAAGGAGGCTAAAAGTAGGTCTTAAATAGGCAATGGACAGACACATCCCAACTTCAAACACAGCGCTACTTTGTCTGGAAGCTCTCAGTAAAGTAGAACCCCACACCAACAAATCCAAAATCTGTTTTGAGAGAAGAGCTTCACTCACAATAAACCCCTTGAGCTTAGAAAAGATTCCTATGCGACAGCGAAAAGGAGGTCTATGAGTTCATTTCTTGGCGTGTCCCACTCACGTCCTCTCCAGTGTCCTAAAGTGGCCTCTCTACTTCTTTTTCTTCCTAATCTTATTACACAGAACCATCAGGAGAAACATATGGGGACCACATGTGTCTCTACTCACATTCTTCTGCAGACCTGACCCACCACAGAGACTCAGAAACAGTCGACCCGAACCAGTGAGAGGCGACATCCTGCTGTCTTTTCACGAAGGCTGAGCTGTCAGACAGTGACTCATGTCCACAGTGAAGCCTCTCCACCTACAAATCAACCAGAGGGATACATGGAACAGTGGAGTCAGGTTAAAATGTTATGTTAGAAGCTTAGTAATGACAAGCACTAAAGAGACTCCAAAACTTGTCAGTTGATCTAAATATAAAAGTGGGCAAAAAAAATCAAATATATCCCCATCCCTCCTCATAACATTAACATGAATAAAACAACAGCAAAAAAAGATTTTATCATTAAAATGTACACTCACTGGCCAATTTATTAGGTACACCTGTCCTACTGATGGTAACTCCATCAGTAGGACATTTATTCGGGTAGACATGGTCGAGACGACCTGCTGCAGATCAAACCGAGCATTTAAAAGGGAAAGAAAGGGGATTTAAGCTACTTTGAATGTGGCACGGTTGTTGGTTAATATATATCCAGTGAGCATTAGCTTTAGGCAACGGTAAGTCAAATAACCACTCGACAGAACCACTCTTCTCGTATGCAAAATGCGTCGAACCTTGAGGTGGATGGACTACGGTAGGGAAGACCACACTGGGTGCTTCTCCTGTCAGCTAGGAACAAGGAACTGAGGCTACAATACATACATACTCACCAAAATTGTTCCATATTAGAAGATTGGAAAAATATTGCCTGGTATAAGTCTCTCTGCTGCGCCATTGGTATGGTAGGGTCACAATTTGGCGTCAATAGCATGAAAGTGTGGATCCATCCTGCCTTGTCTGAACAGTTCAGGCTGGTGTTGGTAGAGTAATGTTGTGGGGGATATATTCTTTGCACACTTTAGTTCCAATTGAGCCATTGATACCAATTGAGCATTGCATCAAAGCTATACGTTTATTATATTGCTTTATTTTGTACTGGATACAGTGATAAGTGAGTTAAAGGTTTGTGAGAGTGAGCTATACGAGTTGAGGAAGGGCCTTAGTTTGATGGATTGCGTTAGCTATACTGAGGACGAAGCCTTGAGTATTGCATCACTTCCAGTGGAATGTCCACATGTAACTCGGGCCAATTCGAGGCCTGAAACTTTCTTTACATACATTTTATTGTTCCATGAGCATTTTTATGTCAAAGGATTTACAATTTTTGGCTTCTCAATTCATGAACCCCTTAAATGAACCCCCTGCTAAATTAGCTCTATACGAATAAAGAAATAATTGTTGTACCAGTTTTTATACCTGTTTTTCTGCAGTACAGTTGAGCCTTTAACTTCGGGATTCCTGTAATAGCTGCCTTCAAGAAGGTCATACAAGAAGGTGATAATGTTTGTTAATACTACATAGTAGGTACTTTATATCCAGGATATTTTCTTTGCTTTCCCATCTCTGCAGAAGCAGAATCAGCTAGTTATAGCTAATTAAAAGTCTTGTTGTCAGCCGTTAAAAACACAAACATATTAGCAGTCTTTAAAACCAGTTGGCCTGTGTTTTCTAGTTTTCCAACGAGTTGATAAAAGCTTTTATAAATAAATGTAGCCTATTGAAACGTTTAGCCAAAATAATAAGAAAAAAATCTGCCACGTGTGGCGCTTACCTTTGTTTATTTCTTGTCACCCAAAAGACGGTTGATTAGCTAACGGTCAAACGAATGCTAACATGTTAAAATGGGAGTCAAAGGTACTTTTTAAATGTGATAACTGGCATTTTTAAGACATCCATTGAGGTGTTTAAGTGTTTTATGCCTTAACCTGCTACGTGTTAGAGTTAGGTGGTCTAAATAGTTTTAAATCGTGAACAAATATTCACCCCCATTAACATGGTTGGGTCATAACCTATGTCCCAGTCTAGAGACTACACCCTGTTCTGATGGAGTACGTTAATTAACCCTGCTGCAGAAAACTATCTTAATTAATTGCAAAGACATTACAGCAGCACTTAAAAATTAAAAATACTTGTAGGGTGTACTTAAAATCTGCCAATTGTGAAATAGAAACCAAAAGTATGCTATGAATCCTTAACCAGAAAAAGCAGCTAAAGAATTCACGTAATTGGTGATTGCATTGTAATGGAACAGTAGTTTCCAAGTAATAGTCATGTATGAAAAAATGCTGTAAAAAGTGTTAATGACCTGACTTATTTTCACCAATAAATAAACTACACATATAAATTAAGCCGATATTTAGAATGACCACCCTTTAAAATGGCAACAATTAATCTTATTTTTAAGGAAGTTAGCTAATGTGTGGTTCGAAACGTCTTGAAGAAGTATCCATCAGATCTTTTGTGGATGTAGCTTCGACAGTATGTTTGGGGCCATTAGCCTGCTGCAGAATACATTTTGTGCCAATCACATGCCTCCCTGATCATATAGCTTCACTGTTTCTTGCACACATTTATTATCAGCGTTCTGCTACAGCCAAATATCCCCCTTATCGGTCCAGAGCACCTATTGCCATATTTCTGCACCCCAGATCCTATGTTTTTATGCATACTTCGGTCACTTGTACCTTCTTCACACATTTGAGGCTGCAACTCTTCCATGAAGACCACTTCTTGTCTGACTTCTTTATACAGTATATGGATGCACCTGCCTGAGTTGATGACACTGCTGGATATCTTCTGATTATGAAGGGTAATCGGCTTCATCTACAATCTTCAACATTGTTTATTTGTGCATCTTGAAAGGAGCTTTAATGGTACATCAGGCTGTTTTGAAGTCTGTCTAGGAGAGACTTTATTGATGCAGTAAAACAAATAATAATAATTTGTGTCTTGTTGTGCTCAATCTTACCATGCCATGACCTTTCTCATCCAGTGTTAAGCCTCCTACACAGCTGTTTCTGTTTCAGTTCATGACTGGGCTTTGTTTCCTTCTTTTGTTTTGATCCTTTTTCACACCAGCCTAAAACTTTTGTACAGTACTGTAGCTGAAAAGGCGAGGCAATAATCAATCCTAGAAAAATAATCATAACCTTAAAATAAATAATAGAAAAGACAAACTCGTAATTCACTGTAGGTTCATACCTTTATAAACAATTATGGCTTCATATGACAGCTGTATTTTTCATTTTGTTAATTTAAATCAATTATTCATCGCTGTTTAAATACATTGCAATATTATCAGGCACTTCCTCCAAATAGATCTAATCTAACAAGCTTGCGACAAAGACTGAACACAAATACAAACACTAACACATATTAGACCAACTTATCCATTAAACGTGAGTCAAAACAAATCACTCTTGTGATTATTAAATAAGACGAAATGAACGCTATTTACAGCAAGTTGAAAGAAACAGGCAAACTAATAAAAAACTAATAAAACTTAAAATATATACATATTTGATTAGATCAAAAGAAAAATAAAATACCTTGAAACCTGTTTAAAAGTCACTATACAATGTATATCGTTGATGAAATCTGCAGAAAATATAAGCATTTGTTTCTAATTCAAAAACCTCCTGTACATCCAAAATATAACATTAAATGTTCTGTATATACGGTGTTTGTAGGACGACGAGAATACACTGATATAAATTACAAAAACACAATTGTTAAGCTTTAAAACAAATACATAAATGGAAAAACACCTAATCATCCTTAAGAAAATCTGACCACCTTCCTTATTTCTATTAAAATAATTTCCAAACACATATTTAGACGTTAACAATGTTGTTTCCACTAACATTGCTTTTTCAATCATGAATATCATGAATTATGCGATTTAACCTTAACATTTCGATAAAAAATGATTAGTGATTTTATCTTTCATTTGGGGATCCAAACTCCAGTTTCTACGAGAAGGCACATTGTAGACATGAAAAGCACTGCTACTGAATCTAAAGCACACGAGGCAACCATCAAATATTTTTTGACTTGTAAAAGCTGAGAAAGTCACACTTACAAATGTACAAATATAAACATTTCATCCATACAACAAAATATACATCTCTGTACAAAACACCTACATTCAGCACCCTGCAATGACCACACCACAGCAGACATTACACAGAACTCCAGCAGACATGACACACTTCTGCCCTGAACTCAGACCAGTGAAAGTGTCTGACATGAGTGTTTTTCGTTCTGTAACATCAGATATTTACACTCGCATTAGAAAGTAATTATGAGTCCAGACAGTTAGAGGCGACAGCAAACGAAGATCCGCAACTTTGGCCGAGGTAAACCGTTTATGAGAAGGAGAAAGTAAGATTTGCTTTTATACAAACATTTAAGCTTATTTTATTTTAAATCTGCTTGCTTTTATAAGTAAAGTATTACTTTTGTACTTTCATTAAATAAATTCTTGCCGATATAAAGATTGGTTTGACCAACAGGGGCAGTCACACTGCACTTTCTCTCAAGCAGGAATCCAAGTTTCGCTTCAGCCTTCGTGAAACTAATCTGGATGCTGGGAGATTGTGAGATGTGGTAGAAATAGATGTTGAGCACCTTTGGAAATCTACCTAAAGTATAAATCTTCCTAAAAAAAAAGTTAACATTATAGACTGCTCCAGGTTATTTTAATTTGTAGGCCATTGAAAATAAATGTTTTTTTTGGTTTAGTAAAAAAAAATGTCTCTTGAACTCAAGTCTCATGTGTTTGAATGAAAGTCAATGGAAGTTAAAATGGCAACAATGGAAATAAATATTCCAGTCCTGCTTTATGGCATTTGTCTGGCACATTTGGCAAATATATATATATATATATATATATATATATATATATATATATATATATATATATATATATATATATATATATATAAATGGGCAGGCTTTAGAGAAAATATCTGTATAATTATTAAATAATTATTAAAAGAACCACTACAATAAATCATACTTTTTTTTAATTCACGCATTTTATTTCCCATAAAATTCTGTAAAAATCTCAGTTACACACAGCCCATATTAGACTGGGTTTTAGCACGTCCCCTCTATTCATGTAAATTGAAGGGGTGTCCCAATTCAGTTTTGAATTAAGTGGAAGATGACATTCCTAGGGGAGGGGTAAGATTGGCACAAGAGAATACGCAGTAGAATAAGTAATTTTTTTTTAAGTTAAAAATGTCCATCTATTTAAATCAGCACGTGATTTTGTAATTGTACAAAACGTTATTTTTCCAGGAATAATGTAGCATTATTAGCATGATAAGATAAAACATACACAATGTACTTGCTTATGTTACATCATTCAACGGACCCAACACTGGGGCTGTGCGATGTATATCGAAAACGAAATCGCAACGATATCATGTTTATATTTCACTTCCCTCCTTGGAGTGATGGAGTTGCAAACCAAATAGTGATGCTGCACAATACCCAATCATTGTCCTACAGCCAGCAGAAACGCAAAATAAAACAATTTGACCACTGTAGTTAAACATTTAAAAAGTTAAGCCATGTTTTGCTCATTTCTTCGTAAGTAAATCGCTATTATTTTTTCAATATCGCACAGCGCTACCCAACACCCCCCTCTCCTTCAACAAATATTTGCACCCGGGACATCTATGGTTTAGAACCCCATTGAACTGTTGTAAGAACAACTAAGCATTTTGCGCATTTTCTCTTCATTTGAATTACCTTGCAAAATGTTCGTTTGAAGCCAAAAATACTGAAGCTAATAACTTTTTTGAAGCCTACATACTATATTTGAAATCTAAAAGAAATTAAAGCCGGGTTGCGCACTGTGCCGCTGTGATTACCACACGCACCGGTGGTTGCAGAGGTTTCTAAAATCTAATTTCTCATAGATTTTCTGAGATACTCGTAAAATAATGATATGTTATTAGCTAGTTGGTCATTTCTAAAATGTACTTATTTTCAGAAGAATTGATTGGGTTTCACTTTTAATGATTCTGATTCTTCTCCTTGAACTGATTCAGAGCTCCGGTGAGAAGTGCAGTGTGACCACGCCATCAGTCCGTTTGGTCGTCCTTTCTAATCAGAAATATTTACACGTATATATTCACACAGTTCATGAATTTCATGAATCAAAAGCAGTCGGTGTTGGTGTTTGTTCATCCGGACACCCAGCTGTGTGAGCTGCTCTTGACGGCGTGTGGGAAACCCTGCTGGCTGCTCAACGGGTCGAAGTTAAAGTCCAGAGCGTCTCCATCCATGAGTGTGTCATGAAGCACCGTCTCTACGTCACACTCCAGTTGCTCCAGGGGCATGTCGTCCAGGTCACTAGGTAGCCGCTCTGGGTGCCCGTGATGATGCTGGTGAGGAGGTCCATGCCTATGGAAACCGTTGACAGTGATGTAACCTGGCAAACCGGGCTCACCCGTTCCTCTTCCCAGAGTGTGATGGGGCAGGTGTGCTTGTGGCTTCATGTTACTCAGGCGACCAGGATGCCCGTGGGGTAACAGAGCACACCCATTAAGTCCCAGAGTTGGTGAGGGCATCTGATGAAGAGAGTGAGGGTGTGCGTGTAGGTGAGGATGCAGCGCTACTTTACCCTTCTGACCAATTTGTCCTTGACTAGCATAGCTAGATAACATCTGTCGTCCTTCTCGAGATTCCAGAGAGGGCATCAGCTCACCTCTCGGATCTGAATCTGTCGTTAGGAGCTCTTTGAGAAGTCCTGGAGGGCAGCTGTATTGACTGACAAAGGGTCCATAGCCTCCTGGTTTACTGTCTGATAACGTTGGTATGGCAATGGGGCTCAGCCCACCAACACCGCCTTGTCCATACAGGCACTTCCTGTAGTCCTGCTGGACTTGTGGCTGAGGAGCCATATTGGGGGAATTGTAGGAGGGATATCCGGGACTACCCTGCATCATGGGTGAGGACAACGCAGACTGGGGATCTTGGCTTCCTTGGGTGTTACTTTTGGGTGAGATGAGGTTGAGGTTGTCCAAGAGGTTGTCCATCATGCTGTCAGAGACGTGGTGACCAGACACTTCCGAGAGGCTTGGGAGAGGGCCGCCTAACTTGGTGCCTGGGTACCCAAGGTGAACTTCTGCTGCCTCATCCTCTTCAGGGAGGAAAGGTGAGCGACGGCCACTAAGTGTGCTGGCATCAGAGCTGGCACGGGCACGGAAAGGGGTCCAGAGCTCAAAGTCATCGTTGCTGTGAGAGTTGGGACTCCCGAGCCATTTTGAGTATTGAGAACCAGGACTGGTGGAACCCACGTCCAGACCACCTTGCAAGGACATCTGCAAAGTCAAAAAAGAAACCATGAAACAAAAAAAAACCTGAAACAAAATCCCGTTCTGGAAGCTAAAATGCTGATAACTAACAATAGTCTCAAAAATGGATTTATTTTCATCAACAAAAAAAATTTGTAACACCATTTATCCTGACCAAATCTCAAACCCATTGCCAGTTTTGACCAAACCTGAACTCAATTTGCAGAAATGTAGCCCCAAACATTCAAGGAACCTCCTCCACTCTTCACTGTTGCCTGCAGATGCTCATTATTGTACATAAGTGTGCAATCATTTAAGGTAATGTATATCAGTGAGATCAATACAATGCTAGCATTTAGTTATGCCACAGTGACCATGGTGATGGTCTTGCCTTCTATTTGTTTCTGCATTAAAAAACTGTTCATTGTGTTAGAAACCAAGTTTACGAAATTATGTTTGGTTATGATAACACAAAAGGATTTTTCCACTTATAATTTGTTGTTGGGTGAAGCTGTTTATTGTCAAACAGCTGTGTTTACTCTTTTTAAATCATAATGACAACAGAAACTAACACAAAAGGGTTTGAGTGGCAGGTAACCATCCTCATCATCAACCTGTTTTCTAGGAATCAATTTTTGCGCATAAAAGGTTTCTAAGTTTCTGGGATCCTGATAGACATTTCTGAAGTCTGAGCGATGGGGAAAGCAAATGAGCTGTCAGAGGATCTACAGGAAAATGTAGTTGAACTGTACAAAACAGGAAAGGGATATATAAAGATATATATCTTTATATATTCCTCTTCAAGGAACTGGGAATGCCCGTCAGCAGTGATCAAACTCTGTTTAAGAAGTGGAAAGTGAGGGATTCTGGTGAAAAAAAAATAAAAAATTCTGTTACAACTGCCAGAAACAAATAGTAAGAGACGCAAAGAAAAACCCACAAATAACTTGAAATACAGGGCTCTCTGAAAATATATTGTGTGGTTGTTTCAAGGAACACAACTAGTAGACACTTGAAGTACATTGGGTTGAAAAAAGGCCAAAAAAAAAGGCCAATTGTCATTGGTTACACCAGAACATAATGAAGGATCTGGAGTGGGCATCCCAGTCTACTGAACACAATATAACAGAGAAGATAAAGAACCTCATCGACAACTACCTCAAGAGACTCCAGGCTGCCACTGATGTTAAAGGGGGAAAACATAATATTAAGAGCTGGTCGCGTGAACTTTTGGTCAGGGTCATTTGGAAATTTCTGTTATTATGATTTAAAAAGAGTAAATGCAGTTGTTTGACAATAAATGAGTTCACCAAACCACTATCAATTTTTTGGAAAAATGGCAAAGAAATTATTGTATACAGCTGTATACACAAACTTAACATGCTTAATGACCAATGATCTTTCAACAGATTCTCAAAGGCCTCAAAATATGAAAACAGAGTGGCTCAAAATGTCTTGAGGAATTAAGATTAATTGCTCTTTGATAAAAATGTTGTTGGTCTTAGCGTCCATTCTTGTAAATCCCTGAATCCATTGTTGCACATTGAATGCATTAGAAGTGTTGCTATTCATCCCAACAAAGACCAATCAGATAAGATCCAGGTCTGTATTTAGTAATGCAGTGCTACATTTGCCAAATTACCCGAAAACATGTATCCTATTCAAACTCCCCCAAATCAAAAATAGCCAGCATCACCACAACCCCTTTTCAGCACAAAGGGCATGGAGGGTGTAAGCAGAGATGGTTTCCCCTCAACTGACCTTTTTCTTGGCAGCCCGTCCACGGCTCTTTGTGAACTTGCTGTTGTTGTCCATTGAAGTGGCCCTCCGGCGTGGAGATTTGCCATTCTTCCCCCCCTCTGGGTTCAACATCCACCAGGAGCTTTTCCCTGTTCCTTCATTCTGGACCCGCATGAAACGACTGTGCAGGGACAGATTGTGTCTGATTGAATTCTGAAGGGGAAACAGAGAGGACGGGGAAGTAAAGTATTAGCGCCAATCTCAAGTTGGGAAAATAACCAACAACTACACTGTATGACCAACAACTAGGATGTGCTCAAGGAACAAATTGAGAAAAAGTGACATTTAATAATAATAGTAATAATACATTTGTTCAGGGTGCCTTTCAATGACACCTTACCGTAAAAGATAAAAAAAGAGATGGAAATATAACAGATATAGCCATGTGTACTTTGGGAAGTAACACAGAAGAAACTATACTGCTTTTGATTCATGAAATTCATGAACTGTTAGAAACGTGTCAATATACGTGTAAATTATATAAACCATATAAATAGAAGCATAGAATCACAGAGCACTAAAATCAACACCGAAGCAACCCTAAATAAATGTGTCTTAGGTTTGTTTGATCGTATAAATACAGATCCTTTCCATTTCATTGCATGAAATAAGTAATTGATACACAAAACATAGCTTAATGTTTGGTAGGGAAACAATTACAATATTTCCTGTAGTTCTTAACCAGGGTTGGGCACTCCTCCAAAAATATCTTTCAGATTTCAGGTCTATCACTAAGCAACACTGGATTTTATAGAGATTCTGTTACATCCAGGCCTTGAGACCTGGAAGGTAAGCCTGGATTTTCAGATGCTTTTTAGGGAGCCACTCCAAAGTTGCCCAAGTGTTGTGTTTGGGGTCATTGTCGTGTTGTTCTTTGCACCCATAAACCATTATTTTTCCATCCCAGTGCTTCACGATTGGCATGGTATTCTAGGGACTGTATTTATCCTTCTTCCACCAAAAAACAAAACAAAACAGAGATTACGCCAAAAAGTTGTACACCTTACACCTTCTCGCATGCCTCCTTTGCATAATCTACGTGCTCTTTGGTCTACATTGTTTTGAGAAGGGGACCTCACTCTTGCCCCAGGATTTTAAGCCATAACTGTGTAGTGTGAAACTGTGTCTTGGAGGTCTTCCTCTGCATGTTCTCTCAGCTTTCTCGGATGGAATATCGACAGTAATCTTGAATGGCTTCCATTTCAATTAACTAGAGCAGAAGTTGTCACATTCTCACCGAGCTGTTCGCCTATTGTCCTTTAGCCGATTGCTGCTTTCTGGAGGTTTACAATTTTGTCCCTGGTGTCCTTAGACAGCTTTTTGATCTGGCCCTGGCTGGAGTCGTTGATTGAGAGTATGGACAGGTGTAGTACAGATAACAAGCTCAAACAGGAGCAATTAATCCAGGAAATGAGTGGAGAACTGGGGGGTGACAAGGCCTCGAAACATCAATCCAAACTGATATTCGCATGATGGAGTTTAGATGGAGTTTGTGGTACAACAAATGTCCTCAATGCCACAGAGGAAAAAAGGAAAGAAGAACACAACTGTTGGTGGCTGATCACAGGGAGCTATTTCACACTATTTCTTTTTGGTTTCCAGTATGAAGTTGCTATGAAAATTTGGGATGAGCGCCACAGAGCGGCTCTTTTATGTGCTACTCACGTCATCAAAAGAGCCAATTTTCATTGGTTGTTCTCCTTGAAAAAAATGGATTAGGCATGGCAATACAAAACTCTTTTACCTTGGGCACCACTTGTTCAGCCAGATGTATGATGTTAAACTGGCGCACATGGTTTTCGATTGAGGCGCGTTGTTGCACAAAACTTCTTACCAAAACTTTGGACTGGTCTGTGATTAAATACTCATAATTATACAATGTGACTTTCTGGATCACTTTCACACACTTCAGGTATATATACAATCACAATTATAGATCTCCCCATTTTTTTGTGGGAAAAGTTGAAAATTCAGAAGAGTTTCAAACTTTTCCCCCTATTGTAATCTAGTATAGAATCAACAGAACGAAGAGGAGGAAAAGCTGGTTAGTTGGGATAGAAAAAAAAAACATTAGTCATGTCCTTTTTGGAAACACACACTGAACTCATTCGTTCACATCCTGCACTAATGGTATTTTGTCTCCTGAAGTTTTTCCATCCTGAGAGAACTGTAAACTGACTCCGTCAGGAAAAAAAACTAACATTAAAAGCGGAAAATAGATTAAAATGCATACAATGAACATGCATGTTCTATATGTAGAAAGAATAGACACAAAAGGATGGATCTGAATTGTTTGCATGTGTCAAAGGTAATGAAGATGGTTTAAAAAAGATCTGAAAAAGATGGGTTTTGGTAGTCATCATCCATGCTTCTGAGTTTTCAGTGGCGATAACCAGTCAGTTTCCTGCATACAAGGGAGGTGTCTGGAGGAAGAAAGGCCAAGGATTTGAACCACAGAGGAAGGTCAGCAGGAGGTCACCTTCAACCTTTGATCAGGGTTCAAGTTAAGGGAAATGCAGATCCCACATGGAACTAAACAGTGAAACTGCAAAGGATTTGAGCTTGAAACCATACAGTTCAGGTTCCATTCAAGTATCCAGAGGTCACCTGACCCAATTAAGGATGGAGAAAAAACTAGATGGAGTAAAGGATGCTGAGTGAGAGGAAAAGGAAGAGCTGGAGGAATAAAGATAAACTGAGAAGCGGTGCCAGTATGGAAAGTGAAGTGCAGCAGACAGAGGGAGGAGGCAGGGATTGAGTCAGGGAGGAGGGGCAGAGGGAATGTTTTCCTGCTGAGAGGAGCGGGGTCGAAGGGTTCACAGTGTGACTGAGTGTGAGTGTGTGTTGGACAGCCCCTTTACTGGTGCTAACAGACCCTTGCAAACAGACACAGAGGGTAATAACGTATGGAGCGGCCTGGTGTCTGTCTATACTACGCGAGTCAGATTCCCTATAGCATAAACTCGCTCCAGAAAGAGAGACAGGAAAAAAGACAGACAGACACTCATTGAAAAGGCAGGTTAAATCCAATAATCCAATTCGGATAAGCTCATAATCATTATGTTCAGCTTGATTGTCATTAAAACTGCAGGTATTTAACCTCTATTTTGATTTGATCAGAAATAGATGCATAATTGTTGTTTTAAAAGTTACTTTCGTTATTTTTGAATATTCATAGTCAGGAAAATGTAGAAATATATGACTTTTTTTCAACTGGAAAGCTATTTTTAAATAGATAGAAATAATAAATAATGCAACACTGCGTATATTTCTCGTTTTTAGTTGATTTTGGTTCTTCTCCTGAAATAAAAACGATTGACCAAGGAAAATACATGAACTTCAATTAACCCTTGAAAAGTGACCTTGCCCGCCAGAAGGAGGGAGATGAGAGGAGGAGAATCAGCTCAGACTCTCACATAATCACCTTCTGCTCTTTTTTTCCACAAGACGAGCAACTATTCTGCATCTAGATTGTGGTGAGAACATGATTTCCACAGACGAACCTATGATCTGCATCCTAGATACTACTTTTTTATTACCCAATATACAGTTTGAATGTGAGAATGTTGGTTTTGGATGTATTATGTCAGCCATTTTGTTATAAAACCATGACCAACAGTTGCATCCTGGGATCGTTTGGATGGTATGCGCACTTCAGACTCTTACCAGACGTCCAGATATACAGTAGTAGATCTTAGAATATAGTGTTTAACTAAAAAGTCGACTTATTCTTGAGAGCACAAATCTTTAAAAAAATGTATCATTCCGGTTTGAGTCCACCCTGGATCTGATCCTGATGTTTGAAAAATGAGATGGGGAAAGCAAAATAAAGCATTGGGTTCACCACATCCAGTTAGCTAAGTCTTCTTGAAAGTGTTGGAAAATGTGTATATTTTATTTTAAAAACTGATTCAGAAATATTTCAGGATGATCCTGTCCAAGCGCCTTTAAATCAAGTTTCTCCTGATATCTTCCCTAAAATACTGCTAATTCAATCGATTTAACTGAATTTTTTTTTGTACAGATTAGTAATATTATCTGTTGTTATGTTAATCGGCTATATTGTGTGGAAATGCTGCTACTCTATCTGAGCTATTTAGATTGGCAGTTTATGAGCAGCTTGTTCAGTTTGCATAAACTATTTTAACTATTTTGTATAAACTATTATGTATATATTCGACCAATCTGGAGCTATAGTCAACACATTTCTAAATAAAGGCCTTATTTACTAGCTGCAAATACACATACGTATATAGTTTATAACTTATAAACAAATTAATTTGAATTCTTTTCTGAAAAAAGTTAAAAGTTATTCACGTTTAGGTCAACCACCCAACCATCTCTGAATTATAGTATAACAATACTATAAGCATGAAGTGGAGAGTACCCTTCATTGTTGATGCCTAGTATTGTTTGCCGTCTTGTTGTTCTCTGATTGTTTTGTTCCAGAGGTTCCACTGTATATAACTGTATTTTCAGAAAGTCTGACCAATTGAACCAATGACCAATCATAAACCGCATTCCTTCAAGATGTCCCATCGACACTAGTGTTATAGTGCTAAACTTTTGTATGAAAAGTCTGGTCAACTCATGAATCTTTGCTACGCCACAGTTATGCACCCTTTGTACAATTACGAGGTAGTGACTTCTTCCGAGGTTAAATGGAACACCACACAACATTTTTCAGAAAACCTTTAGTTTCCTTTCAGAATCAACATTTTTTTATGAGATACTATAATATTGCCACAAACGTGGGCCATTGATTACAAAAGTGATTTTCCTAACAAATCCATTCAAGCCCATGTAGCACAAATGAGTGCGCCTCAATTGTAGTCATAAGAGAAAAGCCACACTTAAGACTACAAAATTCTAATTAACCGGCATCAACCACAGCTGAGTTTTCATTTCAGAGATTTCCAGCAGAAATGTGACTACAAAAGGGCATTACTTAACACAGAAATTCCCATTTCATGCTGTCAGCAATGGCATCCCATGGAAGAAAAATGTCACAAAATCTCAACATATCAGTCAAAATACTTAAAAAACTGATCCAAAAACAAAAAGATTAGGGGTGTAACGGTACGCTAAAATCGTATTCGGTTCGGTACAGTGTTTTGGAGAGCTCGGTTTGGTTAATTTTCGGTACAAAACAATAAGAACTTTCACAATCTTTATTTTGAAAAGCTGCCAATACACAATAGAATTCTTGCATAAAATAAATAAAAGTGACACATTTGGGTGATATTTTAAATAAATTGCACTCTTTATAAAGAAATACACATTTTATTAAATAAAAAATTAAATACTGTAACTAGTTAGGACCTGAACACTTTTAACACTAGCAGCAGCTTCAGTTTGTATATCAACAAAACTAACTATTCAAGTTTTAAGTTTTAGGCTAAAAAGATTAACCTATCCACATTTTCTGAAGAGAGCACAGATCTGGTTGCAGTTACAATATCTCCAGCAGTAGAAAATGTTAGATGTGTTGCCTGCCCGATCTCCGTGGAACAATGTTGGCATACAACTTTAAATTTATCCACTCGTCTATCCCCGTTATGTATTTTAACAGAGAAGCCAAAGTGTTCCCAAACAGGAGAGTGTAGTGAGGTGGCTTCAAGCTCTGGCTTCTCTTTCGCTGTTGCCATTTCTCACAGCTACCCGTACAGCTCTACTGTGCGTCACTCAATAGCGTCCGTGCGGAAACTCGCCTATTAACATTGTTCCGCTGCGCTTAATATCGCGCTAATAATAAATTTATATTATTTAATAAAAAAAAATATACCGAAACGGTACGCAAGTGTACCGACCGAACAGGCCGCACCGAAACGGCTCAATACATACCGTGAACCGTTACACAACTAAAAAAGATACAAGTGCAACCATCTTACAGAGACCAACTATGGAAGGTAACATCTCGACAAGAGTGTCCTCTGATGAGAAAGGTTGAAGAAAATCGGCATGCAAGTTTAGCTCAAGCAGTAGAAAGCCAAACTCTAGTGACCGTTTACCATGACACCATTACACCGCACACTGTAGAGGCATGCATGGGTATCGTCCACAAAGGAAGCCTTTCATAAAACCCATGCACAAAGAAAGCACACCTAGAATTTGGTAGGACCCATGCTGAAAAATATGAAGACTACTAGGACCGTACGATGAGGCACACATCACTGTTTTAAAACTGTTTGGCATGGTAAAGGTGAGGATTTCAAAGAAAAATGCACAATGGTGCCTACAGTGAAACATCGGGGTGGAGGTGGGGCTGCTGGTGTTGGGGGGCTGCATTTCCTTTGATGGTATCATGATAAATTTGGCCAATGGATTCTGTCACATGACTCTTTTGAGTTCATATTCAACCAGTTCAAACCAAAGCCATCAGTGTGTAGTGAAAATCACCATAACATTATACAATAATAATTCACACAATGCATCGGTTGTCCAAACCATTCATACGCCACCTTTTAGAAACTTTACCCAGCCAATAGCACCACATTCTTTTATTGTCACACACCAGTCCAAACTCTAACGCACATTAGGCAAAAGTTGTAAATCCATAAGGAAAATTTAGAGTAACCAACTAACCCAAAAACTAGAGTATCAGAGGAAACCCACGGAAGCAAGGAGAGACCATTGAAAACCTCACCCAAGAAGGCCTCAAACCGGAAACCTACTAGCACCCCATTACCAAAATCCAGTAAGAAATGATCCCCTCAAAAGCCTATCAGTGAAATGCTGATGTTTCCAGAGCAAATAGAACAGTGTTCTTCCTAAGAAACATACATAAACCAAGTTTCTTTGTGAGTTTCTACTTCAAAATGAGATCACAAATGGTTTAAAATGAACAGGTGACAGATACAAAGAATAAAACAAAAACAACATAAAAAAGCATGGCCAACAGAAGGTCAAGCAGCTTCACAGATGGAGCTTAAATAGAAATGTAAAGATCTATGGAAGAGATCAATTTCTATTGCTCAGAAGCCTAGTACACAGTGAGCGGTAGATGTGTTTAGAGAGCTGTACTCATGAATAAATTCATTTATTCATATTAGCAGATCACACACGATCACATTCAGAACACACGTGCACACAACAACACAAACAGGCTGCGGGCAGTATGTGAGTCACGGAAGGTGTCACGAATCTCAAACCAGAACTGACCGTCATCTGATCACAAAGACAAAACTGATGCTGACGTGTGCGTCCAGAACTGAAACTAGAGGCCATTTCAGTTGGACTGGACTGAAAAAAATGTTTTAAAATGCTATATTTAAATTATTTAAGTGAGTTTAGAATTATGGGGTCACAGGGGTCTGCCGATGCCTATCTCTAGCACACATTGGGCGAGAGGCAGGGGGGGGGGGACACCCTGGACAGGTTACCGGTCCATCGCAGAGTTTGGAAATATTCACATTTATTTAAACTGCTCTAAACAGGGATGTACAGGCAAATTTGGATTCAACAGCAACCGGCAAAATAGAGGATAAGCAATGACAACACTTCACTGACGCTAAATAATATTTAATGCGAAAAATACATTTTTAGCTACCATGGGGATGGCTAGTGGGTGCATTTAACTTTTTTTGAGCAAGACTCTAGCCATGTTTCCATCCATGGATAGGAATTTATGCGCAAATAATGAAAATTGCGTAAAATATTCAAGAAAAAAGTACAGTTTCCATCCAACAAGTCCAAGAGAACTTGCAGAATAACAGTGATCAGTTGTCAGTGATCCCTCCATAGCAACCAGGCTGTTACCATAGCAAACAGTTTGGGATATCTCTATCTCATTTTTGGTAAATTATAGAAATATGGAGGTTTATTTTACTTATAGTGACACTGGGGTACATTAAATTATATCACTGTTCCATATTGCAACCACACTGTTTACCATTTGTAGCTTTGGAAAATGATCGATAAATGGGGTTGGTTTATGTCAGTCTTTGTGTACAAACTTTAATAATCTAGTTTAACTAGTATCATTATTTAAAAAAAAAGTACATTTTAAGGTTCATTCTTTCTTTCGTTCTCCAGCACACATTGGGCAAGAGGCGGGGGTACACCCTGAACAGCTTGCCAGTCCATATATATATATTAATCAAATGATTTCAGAGCATGTTTTAGATTGTTTTTAATTTTAAAAGAAAACATTCTCAGATTAATTATAAAAATGAACATGTAAGAAAATTCAATAACTGGAAGTATACGAATATTACCATAATATTTTCTGAGTTCCATTTCGAATAATAATGAAGGGAAATTTGAAATCACGATTACAGGCATTTTAAAACCTGCATGTTTTTGGGGATATTTCTGGGGGATTTTGAGTTATAACCTTTCCTGTTTTTCAGCAAATTGCAAATATTATTTTTATACATATTTTGGGAAAATGCACTCTGGGCAAATATACTACCCTTGCATGTTAAAAGGTGAAAAAAATAAAACCCACAATTTTAAGGGTTCAAATCTAATTAAATCACTACTTATAACAAGTATTGCGACACATTTGGTAAATGCACATTCGGAGACTTGTTTTTTACTCTACAGAACAGAAGTGAATTTGCCTGTTGCACCAGGTGCACAAGTTCACGATACTGGAAAATGTGTGTGTGTGTACAAGTGTGAAACCACATTTCGATTCTAATCCTCAGAGCTATTTCTGCAGTGATAGGTGCCAACAGACCATGATTAAGGGGCTGCTGTTTTTGTGTGCGCAAGCTTCAGATCTCCTGAGGGATTTATCAACAGGTCCGAGGTCCCCCATCTGTATCCTGTCTGACACCCCAGACAGCAAACGCGAACACCCTGCCTGGCACTAAGTGATCATCAGGCTTCATTATTAAACACCAACACCAAAACTCCAGCGCTAGATCAATGACTTAAATCAATCATCTTAAATCTACAATTCTTTACTATTTCAATTTTAAAATGTACTTTGGTTTGTTCAATCCCAGCTAGTGACTTCCTGTTCATGACACATATACGGTCATGTAAACAAGGGTTCCTGTTTGTAATATAATTGTAATTCTTATAGGTGCACTTGCACAACATCAGGTGTATCATAATTACACCAAATGTAGGTAGAAATCTAGTCATGAACTGAAACATAAACAACTGTGTATGAAGCTTGTGTAAATAATAGACAAACAGTTCTATCAAGGTGAGGTTAACACAGTGCAGAAAATAATGGGACCCAAGTACATCCGAGTGCCACGTGGACTGTCTGGCCAAAAGTGGTCTTCTTGGAAGAGAAGAACACCAAAAAGTCATCCCTCTGATGCGCGAAGAGACTCAAGCATGCACAAAAAATGCTCTGGACTGTTGAGTCAAAGCAACACAAACTAGAAGAACATAGATTGTTCATCAAAGGGCTGGAGTACGGTACAATTATGAGTGTCTGCACGCAACAGTGAAGCATGGTGGAGGTTCCTTGAATGTTTGGGGATGCACTTCTGAATCTTGAGTTGGAGATTTGTTCAGCATTAATGGTAAAAAATACAGGCAGATACGTATCCATCATGCAATAACAAAACAGGGAGGCCTCGCTTGTCTTCTGCAGCAGAACAATGACCCCAAACACACAGCCAAAGTAATTAGGGAATATATTCTGCATAAAGAAGAACAAGAAGTACCGGAAGTGAGGCCCCAACAGAGCCCCGATGTCAACCTCATCGAGTGGGATGGGAAGAGACAGAAGGATATGAGAAACATTTACAGAAGATCCGCACGATGTTTGGAACAATCTGAAGTTTTGAACGCAAATATCGATCTGAATGAGATTTCTCTTTTATAAAATCCACTGGATTTTTCGAAGAATTAAAGTAATTACTTTTGAAAGCATACTTTGTTTGCAACAGGGTTTCACAACTGCTTAACACGTTTGCACAGTATTTCACAGATGCATTCTTAGATTAAATAAACAAAGCCAGACAAAGCTAATTTTAATGCAATATTTTAAGTTCCTCTCATACTATATGCTCTCAAAAGGTAATAACAAAGTATTAATTTCATTGTGAATAGGTGCACAAAACAATACAATGATTTTCAGATGTAGTTTCCTTATAAAACATTAAGATGCCAAATTGCAATTGAGATACAGCCATCATTTACGGTCAATTATGAGATATAACATAGCAAATGAGACCAATTTGCTCTGAAAGATGTTAAATTATGATGTAGTTAATGATAACACTGTGTTATAAAGTACCACTGGGAAACATTAAGCTATTATTATGAAACACAATGCCACATTTGAGAGCACAGGGAACATCGCATTGTCAGATACAGTTATGACACATCTTTCTCAGTATTTCCATGTATGACATTATTCAGAAAACTACAAGAGAGCAGGGTTTAACGCTATTAGTGGCTAGGCCATCGTTTAACTGCTGAAGTATATAGAGCCTGTGGATGAAAGCTCTAGTGAGAAGACATTCAAACACTGGCGCCAGCAGATTGGAAAACTCCTGCACAGCTGTTTAACTGCAGGCAGTCAGCCGTGACGCCGGTGCGAGTAAACAAGCAGCGCTCCCAAAGACCAGGTGCCATGTGACAGACGAGTGCTTGACACACACACACACGCATTATAAAACCGCACACTGACCCCGTATGTTCACAACGACCAACAAGATTAAAGTTTCAATAAAGAAAAATCTCGGTAAAAAAAGCCACAAATAAGGCTCAATTTGAGATTCCAAGGGTTTAGAACAAGACAAGAGCGTTAGTGGATGAGATTTGAGCCAGAAGAGATAAACACAAGTGGAATGCACGAGTTCAACAGAGAATGGCGAGAGGTCCTTTGAGATAAGCCCTGACAAGTGACTTCAATGGGCTAACCACTTCCTCCTGCGCACATCCGCTCCCTCTCCCGCTCTCTCCTTCATTGTAAATATTTAGCACAGAAGTGAAAAGAATACAATTGTGTATCAGTTAACGTATTGTTAATGGGAAAGCTATTTGGTAGGTTTTACTTTGCTAAATATACAGTGTATACCCTCTTCATTCATAATTTATTTGGCAGAAAATGAATACTTTTCAGGAAAGTCAAATACTTTATCTTTTTTCCATTTAGTTCTGGGTCAGAATTTTTATTTTATTATAAAAGCTTAGCAACAAACATTAAGCTGCTGTGCCATCTCGTGTTAGCGTGTTAGCGTAAACATTTGTTTGCAATTTTTTGTTTATTATTGAATACATTATTTTTACTTGCAGATCTTGATTTACGTTTGCTAATCATTTGTCTTTTTGCGCCATGAGATGATCCTGGATTATTTCATACATGAAAAGTTCAAACAAAACTATTTCACAGCAAGCCAAAATAAATTACAAGGACTAACAAAAAACAGCCACTATTTCCAAGACAAAAAGACTCAACAAACTGTGGGAGAATGCAGAATAAACATAAAAGAAGCCTGATGATGATGGAAGTCGAGGACAGATGAACTAATAACCAGATAGTTGGAACCCTATAGAGCATTTCTAAAGGTTCTAAAAGCAGGCTACGTTGGGCTAAGGAGATATTTGTCTCTGATGGGAAAGAAAAGCATGACACAACTTCCTGTTGATCACCGACTGGTCAGTTGTTGAACTCACTGATTGGCCAGAAATAATAAAAAGTAACACTGTTTTAGAGCTTTCCATTGTTTTGCATTTACTGTTGTCACCAAGCAGAGCACAAAGGCGATATATTACCAAATACCTAACATCTGGTGGAAAAGCGGCAGTGCAGTCAATGCGAGCAGATTAATTTTTTTGCAAAACCTTCTAAAATACAGGTCTGTGAGCTCCCACCTCAGACAAGTAGCCTGTCTCTACTCAGAATCGATCGGTTCAATGAAACCGGTGGTGTTTTTCTCGGTGTGTGTGTCTCCAGAACAGACAACACAGCCTCCAACTGAGGCAGTGACATCCTGAAATAATCCTTAATTTATCAGGATGCTCCCACAGCGCTAAAGTAGGTAGAACTCTTCTTTCTCACCATGCAATCCTAGGATTGGATTCACCAGACAATCCTTTATTCTTTTTTGTAAAAGCAAAACGATTTCATCCTCACTGCTAGAAGACACTCCCTTCATTTTGTAATGGAAGTATTGGCTAATTTGGCGTGTTAAAACATATGTAGGCTACTAAGAGTTAAATATAAGTAAAATGGATTGCGTTACAAAAATTCACAGGTTATAGCATAGCATAGAGCATTTAGTGGTTCTCGAGCCCTTTGATTGCTGCTTGCGCCAATAATTTAATTTGATTTTCGTGTGGTTCACTTATCCCCCCAAAAAATTAGGAGGGACCATGTTATGATTTACGGATATGATTGACAGCTGAACTGAGCTGACTGACCACAGTCATCACGTCGTGAGAAAGATAATTTACACGCTCAAATCATGCGGCCCAACAACAGGGGGTGGTGAAATGCAGGAACCTCACTGGTGAGAAACGAAAGCAGTGCCAGTGATGCTTCGCGTCAATTATTCATTCTCTCGAACATGTACATTAATCCAAGTTAAAGTTGCAGGCGTTTACGGTGCGTCACATGTTGAGGAGCAGTGGTACAACCAGGGCACCAGCTCAAAGCAGAGCCAGATTCACTCATGTAGGCAATTCTTTACACATTCTGCTACTACAAGGATCAGGGGAACAAGAACACTCTTTGTAGAAAGGGAAGTTTTACACTATTATTAACAACTGCAAAGTAGCACTGTGCTAACCTGGTCGAAGCTCTCACTGCAGGAAACGAAAAGACCTGCACTTCTGAAATCTGCAGGTAGATTAAACAGAGTGCACTTTACCTTGCATTTCATGTGGCTGCAACGAGGAGGGACAGGAAAACACAAAGCTATACAATACTGTACGCGCACACAGTGCCTTTGTTCGCTGGGGCCTGTAATCTGTCTGATTCTGTAAAGAATAACAGCGTCGAGCTCATGCTTAACACTACGGATAAACACATAGAGAGCCAAGAGCCTAATCTTGCTTTTTAAGGTCCGTCAGCTATGCCGTTTTCGTTTAGATCCTGTTTGGAAAATGAGCAAGAGTTAAAGTGTGTATTTATCTTGCATTCGGTTATTTTGAGATCCTGAAACACACTGATGGATGTAGAAAGGCAAGTAGGTAAAGTGAAAAAGACGACCAGCGTGTGCCCCCGTTGCCTCATCCGCTCAGGAAAAGCTGTGCGGGGCTGATAGGAGCACAGTCTACCGACTCACGCAGGGCCTGCTAATGTGACCTTTGGGGAGTCGAATGCCTAATATGTGATACAAAGACCTGCCGTATTATGTAGCTCAGACACCGCTCCAAACAGGAAGTTTGATACGAGCAAGGAGAGCACTTTTTTTGTGCTTTTTGGCAAGGCACTGATTGCTGCAATACTGTTTGTGACTCAGGTGGTGTACTGAGTAAGTGACGCTTTCACAGAATTAATTCACAATGCGAAGTAGCCCCTCTGTGCAAAATGACTGATTAACTGTAGTTTCAAATAAACTAAGCCATTTAGCACTTTGAACCCTTTAATCTGAGAAACTTCATTGCACAAAAGTTGCACTTTTGCAGGCTTATTGGGAGTTTTCTGTACACATGGTTCAGTATTAAACAAACTATACCCTTTGTATATATTTTACTATGTAGAGGAAATCTATTTCAACAATTTCAATATAAAACAGAACTTGTATAATGTATTCTTTAAAAAAGAACTGATACATTTCAAGTGTTTATTTTTTCAAAACTACAGAAAACCCCAAAATCGGCATCTCAGGAAATAAGAAAATGCCTTTTTTAACAAAGACCTTAAGGATTTTAAGAAATGTTGGCCAACTGAAAAGTATGTAACACCACTGGGCTCCTTTGATTGAATTACTGCAACAATGCACCGTGGCACTGCCAGGTTGCTCTGATAGTGGCCTTAAGATTTTCTGCATTGTTTGGTCTTACGTATTGCATCTCCTCCTCACAATACTTCATAGATTGTCTATGGGGTTATGATCAGGGATACCATGGTCCTTAAACCAGGAGCGTTGACATTGGACCTCAGAAAACAGACAAGACCAACACCATCAAGTGACATGATGGACCTCAAACAACGTGGATCATGTGCCTTTACTCTCTTCCTCCAGACTCTGTGACTTTGATTTGTCAAATACCACTCGCTGATTCTCTGATCATTGTATCTAAAAATTGACAAGGCCTAGGAAGCTGAAATTATCTCTCTTACACCCCAGATGTCAAATAAGAAAAAAGTCACAGTTTCAAGGTGACTGCAACCGTTGTGTCTTTGTAGCAAGGCAAAGAGACCTTAGTGATTTCTTTTTAAAATAAATATACCTATTTTTTTCTAATTTAGGCAAAGCCTTTTGCTTGGAAAATGAATCAGACTAACAATATCCTTCTTCTCCAAAGAACGCCAATTCATACCGTTCTACGTAGAATGGATTTAAACTTGAAACAATAAAAACACACAAAAAAAATAGTTTTAAAGCTTTAATAACCCGAGTGATTGTAATATGAGCACACCATACAATGATGAAGAGTTGGTAGGGAGATTCGATTCACTGCTCATCAAAATTGTCATAAAACGAACACAACTTTACCAAAAGGTATATTCATTGATCTACAAAAGAGAAGAGTTAATCTATTTCTCTCAAACAGTTATTTTTTTCTTCCTGAAAAGTAGTAATTAAGAAAACCAATCTCTGCACTTCTCAAGTTTCAACAATATCTCTTTGCCCTCCATTGTCTGCAGAGATCAGTTGAGGTATTACAGATCTGATTTGAGTCTAAACTGACATTAAACTCGACACAAGCTGAGATTGTCATTCATTTCGACTTCCAACACCCCACCCAACTAAACCAGAGCCACCTTTATGAACTAAATCTCTTTCAGCCACAAGCAGACACCTGTGGTGAACACAGATCTATCATTTTATCGTTTCATCCGGTCGCTCCAGGGTGGGGCAGGAAAGACAATGGAAAACTTGTCAGGGAACAGCTTGAAACCAAACGCTCACTTTGTGATTTACTTCTTCAGTTGAGTGACTCTACGAGCTGATTGGTTAAGCTTTTCATTTTCAATGACAGATCATGACGTCATACAATGGATAATCTGTGCTCTTGAAAGAATGTGTGTGTGTTCACGTGTGTGAGAAACCGTTTTGGGGGCCTTGAACCAGAACAACCTGCTGCGGCCTCTTTTTTTCACATTCCGCTCCAATAAACCGCCTGACCCGACATGAACCCTGTCACTCACTAAATGAGTTTGACTGTTCAGTTAAGTCTTTTCTTTCCCTCTTACTTTCTCTCATCTCTGGCTCAGGGTCAAGTGGAAAGACTAAGTCTACAAAGAGATTTGGCCGTGGCACCCTGTCCTTTAAACACGCTGGCGCAGGAGAAAGGCGGTTTGTACTGGTATAGTTTCTGAAGGTCTGAGACAGACACAACTTGTTCTATTTCAGGACTTTTTTGCTTTTGTATGAGTTTATCTCGATCTATTTACACAGTATTGCAGCTGGAGTTTAGCTAAAATTGTGTAAAATCAGTTTATTGACAATTTTGTTCCCCGTCACTGATGATTCAAGGCTGCTCTTATGCCTGTACGATGGCGATTGAAGTGGAAAGAACTATTTTTTTTTCACAAACAGTATGAAAACTCAACAAAATATGGGTGGTTGACAAATAACATACATTTGATTGTCTGTGCGTCAAATAAAAAGACAAAAAAAGTAATATCCAAGCATAAAAAATGTCATATGGCGTGATGTTCACAATTAAGAAAAAACAATTTGTTAGTGCAATTCATATAAATATCTATAGAACACAAAGAAATTAGTATCAATAAGGTTCTATTGAGCGATGGACTGTCGACCTGTCCAGGGTGTATCCACGCCTCTCGCCCAATGTGCACTGGAGATAGGCACCGGCAGACCCCCGCAACCCCAAAAAGGGAATAAGCGGGTTGGATTAATGAAAAGTTCTATTGATGCACTTTTTTTTTTTTTTTTTTTTTTTTGCATTGTCAAAAGATTTAACAGAATTTCATGAAAATATTATGAAAGATTTGAGGAGTGATGCCCTCCTTTGGATGACGATTTACAAAACTAAAACATTTTGGTTGAGGAAAATATGTACTCCATTTTCACTCTTTACGAAAATACAAAGTATTGGCTCAGGAAATTGACAGAAAACTCAAATATTTGTACCTAATCTAACAGATCAAATATATATTTATATATTTGACAATTTAAGAATCAGAACAACGTATGTGATTAATGAAATATTTCAGAATATAAAAATGTTTCTGAATATAAAAGGAAGAAATATGTATGCAAATATTAAAAAAATTAACACAATTAATGCTGTAGCCATTTTTTTGTATTTCCGTGTGTTCAAGATGCACAGATAAGACTTTTTGTCATAGTCTGTTATATTCATGCCTGTTTTTTGGCTTTGAGCCTGTTTCATAGTTTCTTTTCATGAAACTATTTGATTGTTATTTTATTAGAATTGGGATGGATGGGGATACAGAATTGTATTTCATGGTTCAGAAGAATTTATGCCTAACATCAAACTTTGGCAACAAGTAAAATTTAGCAACACAATAATTAACAATAAGAAATGTCTTGATAATTAAGTACAAAAAAAATAACTTAGCAGCCAAAAGCAAAATAACTGGGTAATATTTTACCATGGAAAATACTTTCATTATATGGAAAATGTTTTGATGATGATAAGTCATATTGATGATAATATAATGATAAGTCATATTGATGTTCTGTGCACAGGGCAAGGTTGTGAGCCTTTCACAGCTCATGTGTAGAGCTTAAACAAATATTGGAGGAAGCTGGATGTGAGGAGTCGGTTGCTAAGAGAGGAGCTACTTCCACCAGTTTGGAACTGGTTTGATTACAAAACTTCTGATCCAGAGCAAATGATCCCAACAAGCAAAGTTTGCTGAACAATGATGAAAAGGTTCAAACAATTAACTTTTTATTTAATGAATAAATAATAATAATAATATAATAAACGTACAAGATGCATTAATAATTATAAAAAGTCTGTATTTCAGTGACTTAGATCTTCCAGTTGTAGAGCGGCAATAACATTCAGTAGACTTCATGGCAGTAGTCTTGCGTACTGTTTGCTTATAAGAAGATTAAAACTTTTTTTCTATAAAACATATTTTTATAGAAAATAAATGCAATTTTACACGTACGATTCTACATAAATCTAATTTAAAAATGACTTTAGTTTGTAATCGAAATGGAATGGTTTTCTGTTGTGCATCTAGGAGCTGAAGTGTATTTGCTTCTTGGATTGATTGTGATTCTAGTCACTTTTGAAACTTCTTTACCATGTCTTCTTGTTATATATAATATTTTCAATTTTCCATTACTCACATTTTAAACAAGAAAGATTATAAATTGAGCTCGCTCCATCAAAAAAAAAATGAATTAATGCAAACATTAACACAGCCCCCTAGTGGATGGATGGTATAAAACGCTTTCATGCCATTCAAACTAGACCCTAGTCTTCTTAGCTTTGTCGTCTTAAAACTTTGAAAATCCATTTTTTCCAATGATGGTTCCTCATATAAACAATTTCAATAGTGGGTTAATAGTGTTTTAAAATAACGCGATGCTTATCATATACCCAATATACCTAATGATTTTTTTTCACACAGTATAGCCTAGTATTGTCAAAAACAACAACAAAAAGGCTACTGTACCCCTTTCAAATATATTTAAACATACATAAATATTATTTATAGTTATTACAACAAATTTATAGATCATATCGCTTATACCTAATTTGAAAATTGTTTGGGGAACAAAGAGAACACTTAAGTTGTCTAGTTGCTAGATGGCAACTGCCCGTGTGAGGATATGCATGAAGGGACCAGATCCAAACCACATAAATACTAGAAAACTCTTTTCATTTAATGAGAATTGAAAGTAGTTTAAATGCAAAAACCAAAACGTACAGTTGTAAAATGAGAGTGAGATAATGATTATTTACAGAGCGAGAAAATCTCTTTCTGTTCTGCTAGCTCTAAAATAGCTTCCAGTCTTTCATTCACTGGGGCCCATGAAGGAGTGATTACTGTCAACCACATTTAACACAACACAATGAGGCAAAATGCTTCACATACCAGCATTGCACACATACAGAGAGAGACCCCCTGCCCTGAACAAAAAACACAAACGCTTGTATAAGTGAGCATGTGGGGACCTGCCATAGACTTTCTTTTTAATACCTGACCCAACAATACTTTTTTTTTACATAATCACTTTGTTTTGAATGTTGGTAGCACTGGTTTAGCACTTACTGGAACAGAAAAAAAGCACTATTCCTCCTTTTTCCAGTATTTCTCCCTCTCCTCACAGCCTTTATTAAGAGGATGCTCTGACGTCCTGTTTGCATAACGCCACACCCCCTTGAATTTGCTAAACTACATAGTTGACTGATGATTTGACCAGAAATTGGATTTCCTGGCATTTAAATATTCCTCATTTTAACACATGGAAAGTGGGCAAAACAAGGATTAAAGGCGCACAAAAGTCATGGTGGGCTGGAGGAAGGAACAGGGACAAGGTATCAGGAACTAAATCAAACTTTATTAACAAACATTAAAAGGTTGCGAAGAGAACACAAAGGGATCACACTTGAGGCCAACAGCGGAATGGAGCTAGAAACCCAGAGACCCCAGGAAGTGCAGTGCAGGAATGATGGTGAGTAGAAGATGAGTAGGACAATGGAGTAAACCACAGGACTAGATGGAGTATCTACAGTTTGAATAAGTTTTTTGCCACTCGCTCCAAAACTTCCGGGTTCTGTGACAACATGTGCATACCTTCAATTATTCTATGCCATCTATTATCTGGCTGGTAAACATCTTGGGTTATTATCCAGAGCTTGTTCACTCTTTATCTCGTCGCCTATTTTTTGACAATTTACTGTGTTCACCATTGGGTCACTGGTTTTCTTAGAAACGTTTCGTTAGTTTCATTCTGTCTGATCGAGTTTTTAGAGCTTTCTGTTGTTAAATGGGTTCCTAACGGACTGGGAATTGTGAAAAAGGAATTGAGTTCAACCCCGATCCATCAGGAGGTGCTTTTTAACTGATTTTACTTTTGAGGCAAAGCTGAAGGTTACTCCACTATTCTCTTCTATAGCTGTAAAAACCTGATCCCCTGTGTAATGAACAGTTCACTGACCTATCTCTAAACTAAGGACACCTACAGGAAGTGACATACCAAGTTTTGAAAGGAAAAGGAACGGACACAGAGATCCAGGCCAAGGTCATGTGAGCAAACCTTATCTGTGATCTCTTCATCTCTTGCCTTTCCTGCAAACAGAAAACCCTACACAAACACACATGCTCCTGCTCTTACGCACACAATCCTCTCTTTATCACGGCGTTCCCACATCAACAAGTGTCCACTCACTTCCTGTAAACCTCAAGGTAAATGAATAGTTTTGTTGAGAAAATGAGAATGCAGGCATATTCTGTCAAATGCTTAAAAAAAAAAGAATAAGCCGGAGCTGCAACGCACGTGTGCTAACGGCTAGTCACAAGCTACCAAGAAAAACACACACTTACGGTAAGGCGCCTAGCTTCACGTCAAGGGGCTTCAGTTAGCAGAAGCCTCCCTCGAGAGTGAGAGGGACTTCCTATTGAGAGAATAATCCCTGAAGGTCAGCACCTGGTCTTAGATAAGTACTTGTGTATGTATTCGTGGGTGTGTTTGTGTGTGTTTATGTTATGAGTGTGGGTTTGCACGCATTTCTGATGCAGGATGCGGACCATCTTCAACTAGCCCCCTGCGGTCTGCAGTGACATTTGTGTCTGTTGTTACTAAAGAATAAATGTAAAGAATGAAAACTCTACCATTTTTTTCCTCTACAGCGCATAACATACATGAAACATTAAACAAACTCATTAATGTTTAATTACATTTGGAATATCCTTTGTTTGATAGAAAAGATTATCTAACATTCTGCAATATAACAATCAAAATGGCCCCGACATTACATCTTCTATTCTACGTCCTACTTCGTTTTCTGTTGTTCATAATGCAGATTTAAACCAGACTCCTGTCCGGCTTCAGGGATTTTTTGTTTACATAGGCAACAATTGACTTTCTCTTGAAGGTATCTGCAATCAGACAGACTACTACACCAATCTGAATGTAGACAGCATAGTCAAGAATGCCCATTTGTTAAGGATGTTAAGAAGGTGACAACAGTTGGTACAAGCAAACTTTATAAATTACCCTTAGCTCTGGAGCCTTATGCAAGATTCAACCACTTGGAGTGTCAATAATCATGAGAATAGTTAAACAAAAGCATAAAACTACAATAAAGGTACATTATCACACGCCCTTCACATCCACCTGCTCAAAAAAGTACATATAGTGTCCAAAAATATCCATATTTCATGCCAAAAATATCTTAGACAATATCAAACATCGTGGTGAAAACATATTTGGGGTGTTTTTCTGCTAAGAATACAACTCCATCAGATTCAGGTCATTTCCTTCAGCAAGGGCATTGAAAATAGGAGATATATTTTAATTCCAACATGACAATGACCCAAAACACTCTGCCAAGGAAACTATATGTGGAGGGTGTTCATGAAAATGCCTCAATGGCTTTTTGTTATTCTGTCTTTATTGAAATAAACCAACCACTAAATAAATCTACAATTTTTTGTGGCCAGACATTTGTCACTGAATATTTCCAAATAATAGATACACACCATCCCCTTAAATTTCAGTTTCTTTTCTGTATGTGTTTATGTTTATGTTTAACATTTTGACTACTGGCAGGTGTAAGGCTACTTAAAAGTAAGTCAATTTAGCCATTCTCGAATTTGAAGTAGATTCCATTTATGCTTGGTTTTATAAACGATGCACTGTGGAGTGAAACAGAAAAGATGACAAGACTTCTGGTGCCCTAACTCTCAGCCAGGGTGAGGGTGTCTTTTCAGGGAAGGGAATGTCTCTATTTTCCAGCCACTCAGCAGGAAACGCATCATCCCTCATTGTGGGAGACGTGTGCACTGTTTTTACAGGAAAGTGCAAAAATAACCACAAGTCAAAGGTTTCAGTGGAGCGACTGAAAGCAACATGCCCAAGCTTTAGATCTGGTTAACATTAAAATAAAGAAAAAGGTCACATTTTAATTTAATTAATGGAGGATTTTTGGAAGTAGCTTTGTAAATTGAAAATAACGCACCAAAAAGAAACAAAGATGGCTTAATGTATGTTATTATGATTGCATTATGGAAATCTTGCACTACTGAAACAAATTTAAATATTCCAAAATCTTAAATACATTCTCTAAAATGCATGAATCTGTTGCCATATAGCTCTTGATGTTTTGCACAAAAGTTTAAGAGAACATTGTGGTAAAATTGGAACCCAGCCCAACTCTTCCTCCCCAACCTCCTTGTGTGCCACTGTTAGGTGCAATGGATGCATGAGGACCCAATTACAAGTTTACTCTCAATATTTATCCAATACTCAAAGAGGGATTTCAAGGCAGGGCTCGGTTCACTCGATAAAGGTTTCAGTCTCAATGGCCCGATGACGCTGTAAAATAGTGGAGCACCGGAGCTAACAACCAGAGCTAACTAATAGCGGAGAGCCTCCCAGAATCCAACAACCACCATATGCAAAAGGAAAAGATCACTCACTCTCGCTGGGGGACACACAGATCCACGCACTCCAGACAGGACAAGACTTCGGACTGAAATGAGAGGTTTAATCAGGTATGGCAGCGATAACTCAATAAAGCTGGTTTGGAGAAATAAAAGGCTCTTCAGATTCAGATAACAAATAAAACCTGACAAATTATTGATTTCTTTTGTGTTAGCAATCGATTCACGACCGGTCCTCAGAATATGCCACGGTATTCTAGAGCCAGCTGCCACATATAATCCAGAGCGGGCTTGGTGTCGTGATAAATCCACATTTCAAGTCTGATTTTGTTTGTTGAAAGTTTTATTTTTCTTTCAAAAACTTTCCAAAGACATCTGTTTCTTATTCATTTATCGAGCTTATCTAGATTTATTCGAGAGAGTATGGTTATCTTTCCAAATAAAAGTTTTATTTCGAAAAGGCCATTCAGACTCAAATAATAAATAAAATCTGAAAAATGTACTCTGTTCTTTGTGCTCCTAACCTTTTTTACACTCGGAACAGAAATCGCAGAAATGATCTTGATACATTTTTTAGGCCATATCACCCATCTCATTTTGCAGTTCTGAGTGTTATAAACACACACCTCGTGTCGAGCTTAGAAACACAGAAGCAAATCAAAGATTAGTCATGGCTGAAAATGCCAGACTTCTGTTCAGTGTTTGTGCCAAAGTTCTTGAAGACACAGCAATAAGCATGTGTTTGTTTAAGCTAATTACGTAGAACACGTTTAAACTGATATGGAACAATGAAGCTATAACAAATCGTATAAACAATACTGAATAAATATATAGAAAGATAATGATGCAATAAAACAAAAAGAATACTAAAATATATTCAAAAAAATGCAACATGCATATCACAAGTGTTCCAATTCTTGAAAAAAAAAAGCTATATTTATTAAAATGAACAAAGAGGAAGCTACAGTGTGCAGAAATTCTCTGAACAGGAAGGACGGGCAAAAGCTAATCATTGGCGGTAGAAAATATAGGATGGGAAGACATTCATCAGGATTTTCTCAGAGGATGGGGGGTGGGGTGGATAGCAAAATAACAGTTTTTTTTATTTTTCATGGTTTTTAGAAAAAGAATAGTAGATTTTCATTTATTTACTCCATTCAACTGAAGATAAATACACACCTATTTGATTCCACCACATCTTTTGTATAACAAATAAATTGCAGTAGATTCGTTCAACATGAATTCCTTCAAAAACTGAAAAAAACTTTACAGTCTAGATCTGTACCAAAGCAAAAACTCTTCTTTTCATGAGCAGAAACATCCTCAAAGCACTTTTTGGTCTGGAAACACTTAAAACGTTTCTAAGTCACTAAGTATAGCTTTGAGAAAAATAGCTTGTTTTTCCCAAATTCTGAGTCAATGTACAGTTATATTACAAAATCTAGCTTCGTTGAAGCCCCTCTGTAAACACAGGCCAACGAGGAAATGCTTTAAGGAACACGCGCCAATGGAAATGAGCACAGTGCTCAGGAATGGAGGATGTTTGACGCTTTTCCCTAGTAACCCCCCTTTCCCTTCCATTCCTCCTCCGCCTCTCTTTCCATCTACAATGCCGTTGTCACCTCCTGTGATTGTGTAGTATGCCTGGAGTAAAGCTGAGACTACAAAGTACCCACATCTGCCCTTAAATGACCCCAGATGCCTCTGAACTCGCTGGGATTTTGCTTAATAAATCGCAAGATAGATTTTAGCCAGAATATACAAAGCACGTCCACAACAAGTGCTGCACCAAACTGTATCACTGACAGAAGCAGACACTGGAACCTTTTCTGTTGAGAATAGTGTCCACCTCTATATGTTAGAGCCTTTCATTTCTCATTTCTTTGCGTGAGACATCTATGTTTTGAACTACAGCTACAGCTCAACGTTGTAGCTTCATGAGGATGAAACTGTATGACTTTTGGCAGCAAGTGTAAACTAGTTTTTTGGAGGGATAAATTCCAGTCTACCTCATTACTACAGTATTCCTGTGTCATAATAGATACTTTAGGGTTTTTACGCTCACCGTTTTTGTTCATTTGTTCATAGCTTTTCTCTTCACTACACTAAAAGCGATGATATCCGGTCTTGTCATTTGACATTTCAGTTTAGGGACTTTTTTTTCCAGATATCTGATTAATTCGGAGGGTTTTTACAAGTGACTTATTGTCACGCTACTGTCCCATGCGTGCAGAGCGATGCAGCTCGAGATTCAAAGCCACACATAACCACAGAGCCGAAGCTCGCACTGGTTCACAGAGCCACGGGCGATGAGCTCTTTCAAGTGTCTGTGGTTTTGTGGAGGAGCACTGCATGTGCTTTTAGTTCTGTCTCAGCTCTTTCCTCCCTTCCCTTTCAGTCTTTCTTTCTGAGAGTGGAAAAAAAGAGCAAAATGTCCCTCTGTTTTGCTGCACCTTGCATAACTTAAATCACATTTAACGAAGCTCTAGTGGAGCAAACTTCAACTTTATCTGGTTTTATTTGAAAAATGTTAAGATCACCAGTGTAGAATTTTAAAACTGTGCACTGTCACCACTAGAGGTTGCATTTTCTTGGTCAAACTAACTTTGATGCTTAAAAAACACCAAGAATGTGAATGTGCATATTATAAACCAATGACTGGGGTTACATCATGCAAAGTGGTTTTTATCATTTAACTCCTAAAGGCAGATTTGAAAGAAGTCCTTTGATTACGTTCCTCCTGAACCTTGTTAATAAAATATTATTTAACAGCTACAATAGCAAATAGTTACATTTGTTAATGAAACTAAATTTTCATTAAATTTTCACTAAACAAAACTTAGTTTTGGCTGTACTTACACAAACGTTGTCTCACATTAAAGAAAAGGCACATTAAGAATTATATAATTTATAGATGGTGTGCACTGACATTACTTTCCCACTGAGCCACGGCCCCTTCACTAATTGGCAAAACAAGCATTAAAATGAGAAAAAAAGAGTAGAAGTATGACGTATTGTGACTGTTACAAGTTCAGTCAAAAAGAATCAGACTCGTCCTGCAACATGGTGTAGTGGTTGCTTAGGGCACAAGTAAAAAAGCGGGATCGAATCCAGAGCCCGCCGTGCATTCTTCAACTGCTTTTGATTTGGTTAGAATGACTGCGCACACAAAGTAAACAACGCCTAAACACTGGGAAACAAAGGGTTTTGACCCATGTCATTTTTTACTGTACCATTCATGTTAATCACTTAAAATGGTAATGATAAACGCTGCTTTATAAGCCATCCCATAATGCCACGAGCGAGCGAGTATGGTGGCTATATTCCTTCAAAAAGCATTTTTTTTTGTCGTCTTCATTTTTTTTTAGTTTGGATCGGTTTTTAGATCAGGGTCTCACCACTCCAATGTTCTTTTGGAACCGTAGTGAGACCTCCTCCTGGAGCAGGTCCCGCTTTTGGTCCGATCTGTTCTAGAGTTACGATTGTTTTCACACCTGCCCAATCAAAAGGCAAAGCAATTGAATTGAACTAAACAATTGAGGTGTGAAAGCCCAACCTCTCTACACTTAAATGACTTTAAAAAACGAATTATCTTACCAAATAAATTAATTTCGAAACTGATTATTACTCATCTCAAGAGAGTTTTAGTCAACAAAAAAATTATGTATTGTACATATTTTATAAACTACTGAATGTACGCGCAAGGAATTCGCAAAAAGGTCAAAAGTGACAAGCTTTGAAGAATCAGAACTTGGTATGCCAGCGGTTGAAACTTATTGACTGGAATACAAATTAGTATCAGCTCAAGATAAGCTGAATAAATATTTTGTGTGCCTTGAAACGGCCCGAAAACATTCTCATAGGAGTGTATAGCATGCATGTTTGTGCAAGTGTGTGTGTGTGTGTTAGCGGGAGAGGTGAAAACCTTCAAAGCATGCTGAGGTAACCGGGTTCATGTGCTGTAAGTAGAGCTCAGTTAAACATTTTTAAAAGCCTGAGAAAGAGAGGAGGGGGTGAACATTGCGTGTTTTTTGTCAATGAAAAAGCTATTCACAGTTCATTTATTGGTTTGGACGGATAACTTTAAGGGCTGTGAATGACGTGATGAATGGAATTAAAATAGAGAAAATAGCAATAAAATTATATAACTGGTAAACTTTGGGACACCAACTGAGCAACAGTAGTCCAACACACAAGATGGTATCACTATACCACAAACATAAAAATACTCTTGCCCTTGGTGCACATTACGAGAGCTTAAAACAGAAAGTACATGCATTTTGAGGTTCTGGTAAAGGGTTATTGTGCACTTGGGAAGGACTAAATTGAGATCTCCAGTACGTTTATGGAGATTTGACAATGTAAATACGCTTGAAAAGTGTGCAAAACTAATCACACGTACACTTAAACATGCCGAGAGCCTCCTTTTAACGTTTCACTGTGAATCATGGATCAGTTTTAAGAGCCTGTTTTGGTAAAACCTCATAAAATTGTTTTAAAAATGACTGGGATGAATTTCTCCACAAACTTGGTTTTAGAGGCGTCATCTTTCAACCATCTGCATGTTCATTTTCCCCAGTTGCATTGAAACTCTTTTTGAAAATACAAGTTTAAGGCTTGGAGCTGAGAAAATAAGTAAATAGATAAATATAGCACATCAGGAAAAAATAAACTGAGTAAACTACTGTTCAGACGCCGTGGTGAGAGAGGGAATAAGGAAAGACTCAAGTACAAACTTTGACTCAAGTCTCCAAATGCAAAAATATATACAGTATTGCGTTTTTAACCAAATTTCCATTATTTTACATAATCACTCTGCATTTCCAAAGTGGTTGAGCAAATGATCCCATTACAATCCCATTTTGGTTTGGTTATGAAACAATTCAAATCTTTGAACAAATTATATGATTCTGATATGATCATATGATAATTTAATAACAGCTACAGGTTAAATTAGCATTGGGCTAACACAAAAATACAACACTTCTGTGCTTGTCTCTTGAGCCGAGGACTGCCGCTATACATAGTTCTCACATGACGTCACAACACGCAGGCATTTCCCTTAACATCCCATAACCCCTCTTAACTTCTGGGAGCAAGATCTCATTAACAGTAATGAAATTTGAGTGGAATAAGCGCAAAATGGACCAAACACAGCTTGTAAATTCTATAAAACATGATTAGAAGAAGAAAATATAGACAAAATATTGAGCTTAGCTTATCTGAGATATTAGCATTAGCAAATGCTAACTTGTCCAGAAACCATAATTCTGTTTCTAATGCCTATCCATAAATTCAATCAATACCCTTTACTCCTTTTAAAAGTGGTAATCAAACTCATGTCATAGATTCCTGACCTAATACGTCTGAACCAAACACATTCATGGGTTGTGTAAGAAAATTTTGAGATATAATATCACAGCTTTTGCTAAATGTCTCTCAGAGTTTCTGATGGACTAGCAACAATATTACTGCTTTTGAGAAATCTGGCAAGTCTCATATTAAACACACTTTTCTGTGAAACTAGATAACTATAATAATAATAATAATTGTATGTAAGTTCACAACTTTGCAATAGATGTAACTAATAAAAATTTCAAGCATTCTTTGATTCAATTTCAAGAATTTTGCATATTCCTGTTACACCGAACATACATTGAACTGTGAACCAAAAACTGAACAAACTGAAGTACCAAACTGATATCTGTGTACTGCCACACCCCTAATAAACAACAGTGTGTGCACTATGTAACATATTGCACATGCCTGCATAGATACTGTTGCTAAGGTGGTCATGGGACACAAATGCACCTGTTGGAACTGTGTATTGATAAGTATTTACAGCATGTCACATGCCCATAATGTTGACAACAAAAAGATTATGACACTGGCTGGGATTTCTTTTCGTATACAAACAGCTTTGAGCTCTATCAAAAAATGGAAGGGGATACATAAAACATAAATATTGCACCTTTGACAAATATTTAGTAGTTATTCCAGTCGAATATAAACTACTAGTGGTGTATCGATACATACTGGTCAACATATGATCCGCACCACGATAATATGTCTATGATACGATGTATCAAAAATGTAAAAAACTGAAATAAAGCATAACCTTTAGAAAATCCAATTTATTGAAAATGATTCAATGTTAAAACTGTCAATTCAAAATGACACAAAATTTAATTAACGTTAGCCGTAAAGTTAAGAACGCCAGGGTCTAGTGTATTATGACATGTATTAGATTGTGTAATACCATCCAGCCTCTACAGGGCTGTAAAAAGTATGTAAATTCAGAGAATTAAACATTTAAAGAGGAAGATGTCTCTTGAAAGAGCTTTTTTTAGACAGTCTTTTACAGTATTCCTCTTGTTTCTCATAAAAAGTTGATATCTCCCAGTATTGTATGCGTACCGTGTCACAATATATTACTACACCCCTGTAAACTACTGTTTACATTTACATTGGCGTTTTATTTCCCTTTTTTTAGATTTAAATGGGGAGTTTTTAAATCTCTTAGCCCAACACCTCCATTTTGAGGATTCATGTGAAGTGAAGGGGTGTCCCAATTCTTTTTTAAATGACGATGAAAGGCTAAGATGAAGGATCGTCGGCGCCCTGTTCCAATAGATGTTCAGAGGTAACTTTCAATAAAATAGCTTAAAATTAATGTAATAATTTTGTCATTTAAAAAGTTATAAAACTATAAAAATCGATATTTTAAGATTTCTTGTCCCATGTCCATATATGTGGCAATAAAAGTCATTTATTATTATTGCTAGTTTGACAGGAATAAAGTACCGTTATTGGCCTTATAACATTAACAACAAGTTTAAAACAATAATTATGTATTTATGTGGTTTAAGCCCTTCCTCTAGCTTTTGATTTACTGGTAGGCTTGGGGGAGGGGCTAAGTGGCTAACTTGGCCTACACACATTCAGCTGTATGAAAATAATTTTGTTTTATTACAACTAAAAGAACTATATTCCAGTATAAAGTATTCTGCAATGGTGAACTCCTGACTTCCCAGTTGTCGCACTGACAGAGAGTTAACCACTATTAGTGAGTTTGTTAAAGGTTTTTGCAGATGTGTAAATATATATTTGAACAACCATGATTAACCGTCTGACTCTATGTCTTGGCTTAGCCAACAACACCAAAAACGTTTTCTAAGCCCTACATTACATGCATAATCACATGACAGTGACTCACTAGCACCATTGCAAACCCCTTATTTTGCTGCTCTGTTTTTATTGCGTAAATGAGGCACTCACAGACGAGAATCAATTGCTACAGGAAACAGATTACTCTTCTAGTCTCAGGTATGTAGACAGAAAGATAAAGAAGAATCAAACATGCTACAAGTGACTGGAATGCTGAAACTATGATGTCATCAGTACAGGAACCCAGACAAAGTTATGTCGTGGCGTGTTGGTGATGACCACACCTTTCAGGTAAATGTGTCTCCCTATAATGACAGGTAATCCGGCCTGTATTTTTAGCTTAGTGATGGGAGGAGGCTCAGACTTACAACTGTGACGGTAAGGATTTGTGTTTCCATTTACGCACAGTACAAGCATAAAAGTATGAGGAGTGATTCAGACACAGAAACAAGTGCTCGAGAGATAAATGACAGGCTGACAAAGAACCTTTCAACCCCAAAACGGTTTGCTCCACCTCACTCGTGAGTCATGGCAGCCCTGCTGCGCTCATGACAGTTGGCTTCAGTAATCAGGCACCTCAAAAGACCTCAAGAGCTTTCGAAATGTCTTGTCAAATCACAAGACTTACAGCATTCCTCTACACGAGTGTTCTCGTGTAATAGGTCACTTGACCACAACCAATAAATGTGACCCAAGTTCCCTCTCATTGGTAGAAGTCACACAATAAGCTTTACTAAAACTCTGTTTTATTGCAAAATTGTAAACATTCAACTAAATGATTAGAGTTACCCGAACTTGGAGTCTCATTTTTAAACAAAGCTACCAATCTCTTAATGACAGGTTAAAAATACAAACCACAAGCGCTCCTGTCTAGAAAATGAACCAACTATTTCAGTGACATCACCATATGCGCAGGTTATTATGCTCAATGTTGACCCACTGAGTTTGGCTCAGTCCACTTATCATTATTATTATTATTCAAGAAACCGCACGTCAGTCATTCTGTGATGGATCACTTTAAAGGGATTTTTGTCACAGTCAAATAATCACGTTTTTTTCAAATGCCCTACATTCGGGATAAAAGCCAAGTTTGGCATATTGAACCCAGAACTTTTGCAGGAGCTGATATTTAAGAGCTGTTGGTATGCTTTCATCAATAAAGTGCATTTTTACAAACAATCTGCTTATGTTTTGGAACTTTTTCAAAATTTTTGTGACCAAACAAAGTTGTTTTCACGTGCTTTACCTTCCAGCCGGCTGAGCTGTTGCTGTCGCCCTTATCTTTGAAGTAAGGCACGCTCTTCACCATCCACTCGTAGATCTGAGACAGGGTGAGCCGCTTCTCAGGGGAGCTCTCAATCGCCTTGGTGATGAGATCAGCGTATGACATATTCCCCCAGGCGTTCCTCCGGGACGAGCTGCTCTTCCTCTGGGCCGCTACCGGGCTGGAACCGCTGCCAGGAGCGGGGAGCGGCGGCACCTGTTGCGGGTCCGTCAGCTGGGGATTCCGCTGCTGGGGATGCTGTTGCTGGGGATGAACGCAGTTGTCCTGGCAGTGGAAGTCGTTCAGGAGGACGGATTTCTCGTCTGGGAAGTCCTCGGTCTCTTCTAGTGACCCCAGCAAGCTGCTGACAAAGTCCACAACGCCGTGGTCCGGCTTGACGGACGGAGCGGGGGACGAGGTCCCCGGCTCACTTAACTCCGGTCGGTGCAGCGGCCAGGTGCATGAACGCGGCCGGGAGAGAGGTTCGAAGTCGGGGTCGATGTCAACCAGCTGTTGCTGCGGTTCTGCCATCACAAATCAAAGCAAGTCAGCTGACTTCCTTTAAACTGGTGAGGAGTTCAGTGATTGTTTTTGTCGAGTTTTCCAAATCTAACAATAGCACATGATGAGGTCTAACTGGCAGTGAAGTCCCCGTGTCTGATCGCGCGGTAAATCTCTGCGGTGTGTGACTCGTACCATGCCTCGCGCAGTTTTAAATGCCTCTTACGAAGAGCTCTCGGGGAGAAGTGTGTTTTGAGTCGAGTGACATAGCCACGCCCACAGCCTGATTGATAGCGAGGATAGCCAATCACAAGCGCGGAATCAAAAGGTAAACAGAGATTACGCTTGCATAACCCACGCTACTCTTGTTTATCCTTTTCTATGGCAAGCGCCTTTAACATTATTTCCTGTAATAACTACGTTATTACGTTTTTGTATTAGCGTGTAATTGCGCAACTGTTAGGCCAACGTAGTTTAAGTAGGTTATTATAACACAGTACACACAAAGGTTTGTTATAAAACAGGGAAAATACAGCGTAAAATGTATAGTTGATGTGGGGTTACAGATAACCACCAAAATATGTGTTGCCAATGATCCAATAATGGATTTTCGAAAAGTACATTTAAGTTAATCAAAACATGCCGCTTTAAGTGAGGTTTTAGCTTAATTGTTTAAACTCACAAACTAAGACAAAACAGGAAAAACATGCAGATGTCCAAATAAGAGTTATAATTTGTTAAATAAGAATGAGAATCGAAGTATAAGCAGTCTGGTTTCACGATTTGGGTTATGATGAATAGTCATGGTTAAAGTAAAGATTGGCTGCTGTTTCTTGAATTTTAGTTTTTGTTTCTCCACACCCAGTCACGGTAGAACAGCTCTCTTAGATATTATATGTATGGTACTTTTTTATGGTTCTTTTTTCTGATTGCTGTTTTGCAAACTTTAACAATTAATTCCAGTCGCATCATGTCGCAAATTAAGTGCTTTGAGACGACCAGTTGCTGAATTTGTATCATACAAGGGAGCAGGAAACACGATCAAAGAAAAAGCCAGTACCTTCGATTTTGTACCACAAAAGACAGTCAAAGGCACCCTCAGCAAGGTGGGTAAACTACAAAGGTCATTGATAAAAAAGTTAGTTGTTTACAGAAAGCTGTTTTGATTCATATTCATAGATAGTTGAGCAAAAAGAAAGAGTGAGTGTGGTTGAAAAATGTGCCTGCTCACCTGAACCCCATCATCAAGAGAAAAATTAGCAACACAAGGGACACACGGAACCTACTGTGAACGTATCCTTGCTTCCATTACACCCAAGCGTTAATGCAAACATTCATGCAACGAAAATTATTAAAAGTTTTGAAAGTAACATACTTTTCTGAAGCCCGACATTTCAATTTTATTCATGCAAATAAATACATAAATAAATGATAAGCTTTCGTATGACACTGAACTGTGACTTAGGATTCAAGTATGCACTAGCACACACATCCATTTATCATTTTCAGAGTCACAAGTTTCTCAAGCTTATTTGGACAAAAAGCAGGGTATACTCTGGATAGGTCAGGAAAAAATCGTAAGACCACTGGTATAAAAACTGATTTTTTTTTAAACATATGCAAACATTTAAAATGTATGCTTATTAACAGAGATAATGAAATAATTTGCCATTAGGGTTACATTACACTCATATTTTTAGAGATCTATTCAAATTATGTAATTAACAGCGAAACAGATTTTTGTAGTTACAAATGTGGTTGTGTCTGCTGTGAAATTATCCTCACTAGAGGGAGACATACAACCTTGAGTGCAATACAGAGCAGTTTATTGATTTCATTTTTAAAAGTTTCAATAATGTAAAATTAAAGTGTTAAAAGGGCACGTATCTTCCATTCAATGCCCCAAATACAATTTTACAACTGCAATTTTATTAAATTGTTAATATGTTTAGACTTTTATTTTGAAAACACTTTGACGTAAACTATCCCGGTAGTAAATTCATTTTACGAGCTAGTGCTTGTGTATTCATTGCTGAAAAACCCAATCGCAGACGTTATTATCGCAGACACATGAAGATCTAGCCACAAATTCAATAAAAGGCTCATCAACAATAGCTTGTGAAATAGACCGGATTCGTGTTGATGTGGAACTACATCCGTCAATAAAAGACTACGCGTCGCAGTCCAGCGCAAGGTGTCGGGATGAGCTTCTTCAGTTTTGGACAGACTGCTGAGATTGACATAGTTCTGAATGATGCTGAGACGAGAAAAAAGGCCGAGCACAAAACAGAGGATGGGAAAAAGGACAAATATTTTCTGTTTTACGACGGGGAGACAGTCTCGGGGAAAGTCAACGTAACCCTGAAGAACCAAGGGAAGAGGCTCGAGCACCAAGGGATCAAAGTGGAGTTTGTTGGGCAAATTGGTAAATGCAACGTGTTAAGTATAATAAGTTTTGATTAGAGTGCGTTACAGTACAGAGAACAACGAAACACGTGTCACACTTCAATCTCGTGACGCATCACGTTTATGATTCACACCGAGTTCGATTCAGTGAGTCACACAAATAACTCAATCATTATAATTTTTTATGAAACGTATGCTTTTCCGAATAAATCAAACAATCGAATATGTTTCATGTACAGAAGAGGAACTAGTACGTTGAAGTAAGTGAGGTGAAATTGTGTTAATATTATCTATTTAATTATAATGAATTGACGTCACTTTACCACAGGACAACGCCCCCTTCATGGAGCGTGAGTGTCAAAACAAACTGTAAAATGACTAAGTTTAATATGAAATAGTGCTGAACCATAAATTATTCTGATGATTACATACTTAAGACTGATCACCATGACTTAACCTGGCAACTATCTTTCCGTGGACATAGACATTTTGGCAGCATTTTATATTTTCCTGAAATTCAACATATGAAGGTATAAAATGTTACAAGGCATACAAATGAATGGTCAATTGGTCACAATTGAAATTGGGATTCATTGAAGACACTCAGGGCTCTAGAGTGCGACCAATTTGGTCGCATATGCGACCTAATTTCTCAATGGTGCGACTAAAAAAAATAAAAGGTTGCACCGGTGCGACCCGTCGTTCGAGGGGAAAAAACGAAGTCCGTGAGTCTCCCTGTTGTTCAACAACAGACACACTTTAGGCCCATATCGTGGTCTAAACCAATTAGAGATAGTGAAGAGCGTATCCCGTCCCACCCCCCCTCTGATTGGCCGTGGTCCAGATATTCCTGTATGTGTGTGAAAGTACGTTTGAAAATGCACGTGATGCAGTCAGACAGAGAGGTGAGTCCATCAGGTAAACAGTGAATGTAGCCGCGGATTACGAGAGAAGATGAAAAGAACGATTGACAGATTTTTCATTAAGAAAGATAAGTTAGGGCCTGATCGTGAAAATCATAACCAATGCTCTGACACGGAGCCATCAACCTCCCCTGTGACTGGCTCTAATACATTTAGAATCGAAACTATAAACTTCAGAATTTTCTATAAAACACAACATGCCGCGATAAATGCACCGCTCAAGTGTCCCCTCTCCCCGCTGCCTTTCAGCGGCAGGCAGCAGCAAACAGATCATCAGACGAGGCCGAGATGAGAATTAAGTTTTACGTTGCCCACAATATTGCAAAAGAAGAACTCCCCTTCACTAAATTCAAGTCCAAAATAACTCTTATGAAGAAAAATGGCTTGAACGTTAACCCGACGTACAGCAATGATGTCGCGCGCACCCAATTTATAGAAGTCATCGCAGATACATTGAAAACAAAAAGACGTCTGTGCAAATTGCGAACAGTGCGTACATGGAATTCCTGATCGACGGAGGCACATATATCGCCACAAAGGAATGCATCATTGTGTACAGTCGTATCTTGCGGAAAGGAAGACCGATGAATATATTATTGAACACAGTGAGGTCGAGCATGCTCATGCCCAAGGTAAACCATGTCATGTTATGGAGCCTATGTCAATAATATGCCTACCGTCTCGTTACTGCATTAACCATAATATTCTGATACTTAAAAATGAAAAAATAAATAAATAGGCTGCATTATAAACTCTTGATCTGGGTAGTAAATGGTATTATCGTTTTTATTTGTATTTGCTGCTCTTAGGGACCAAAATCAGTTTAAAGTTTTAATTTCAGCTCAGTAAAGCACTTTAAACACTTTTTCAGTAAGTTTTAGTTACCTTTCTTGTAGAATTGTGCTTCAAATAAAGAACTTTATTTTGACCAGGTTGTTAGTTAATAATTTACAAGTCAATATTGTCTATATGGACAGTGATTTAAAAAAAAAAATAGATAACTAAAAAAAGTGAACTTGTGAAAATGGGGTGTTAAATGTGATGCGGTTGAAAATTTGGGTGCACCTAACTTTTGTGCTGGTGCACCTAAGAAAAAAATTTAGGCGCACCAGTGCAAAAAGTTTGGAGCCCTGACACTTAAGTTACAGAGACATCTATGGACAGTCTAATTGTATGTTGACTGGTGTGTACAAACGGCATGAAACGTTAAATGCTTTAATTCATTCATTCATTTTCCAACCCGCTTATTCCCTTTCTGGGGTCTGCCGGTGCCTATCTCCAGAGCACATTGGATGAGAGGCAGGGCTACACCCCTGGACAGGTCGCCAGTCCATCGCAGGGCAAGATTCACTCACACATTCACACCTAAGGGGAATTTTGATTATTCAATTAAACTAACCGAAGGGGAAACCGGAGTACCCAGAGATAACCCACACAAGCACAGGGAGAACATATAAACTCCTTCCAGGAATGTCACCGGCTAGCCTCAAGCTGGCAACCATCTAACTGGAAGGCCACAGTGCTATTTTTGATGCTTATTTGAAATTAAAAAAAAGCTTTACATTGCAACTTTTAACTCACTGTTTCAATGTCTAAATTGAATTCTAAAAGTTTGAAGACCACAAAGCTAAAAAGGTTAGGGTCTAGTCTTGTAATATCATCCAGCCACTAGGGGGCATCACTTATATTTTTGTTAAGACTAATGTTTGTGTTACTCTGAGAGATACAGAAAGCTCATTTCATAGCGGCCCTCTTTCTTCAAAAAATAATGTATACTTGTCTCCTAGTAAATTTAAAATGAAGTTTAGAGAACTCAAAGAAGTTGCAAATGTGACTATGAACATACAATATTTCTATTTTTTGGTCAATTTCAGAGATGCTTCATAAACAGGAAGCTACAAGCTCTTTAAAACTTATGCTCTCCCTCCCTCCCTCTCCTCAATGCAATGTTTAAGCAAACTAAAGCTGCGTTTTCTGTCAAACACAAACTTACATGAACATTTCATAGATGATTTATTGAAGTAATTCCAAAGTAATTTTGTTTCAATAAGGCAGCATGATAAACTTGGGTACATTAATAACTCAAGAGTTTGTATGCCTCATTGAAGTTACTGTCTTAAAAACTGGCAGAGAAAGAAAAAAATTGTTATTTCATGTTTGTTTTGTCCTAGAACTATACTACGACAGAGGAAACCATCACGAATTTGTGTCACTGGTGAAGGACTTAGCTCGCCCTGGAGAAATGGCTCAATCGCAGACGTTTGATTTTGAGTTCACGCATGTGGAGAAACCATACGAGTCCTATACAGGTCAGAACGTAAAATTACGGTAAGTGATGAGATCAAAAAACAAAATGGAAGAGCTATATTTTCCACTGGCAATAGACGATTTTTAACTTTTCCTCAGTTATTTCCTGCGAGCAACTATCAGCCGGAGACTGAATGACATTTGCAAAGAGATGGACATCGTAGTGCACACTCTCAGCACATATCCAGAGCTCAACTCCTCTATAAAGATGGAGGTGGGGATTGAAGACTGTCTCCACATCGAGTTTGAGTACAACAAGTCTAAGTAAGTTTAAAGAATCACCCTGAAGGTAGGTCTAAAATATTGCATTAATATATTTACTTCTTTTTTTTTTTAAATGGCAGGTATCACCTCAAAGATGTGATAGTGGGGAAGATTTATTTCTTACTGGTGCGAATTAAGATTAAACACATGGAAATTGACATTATTAAACGGGAGACAACTGGAACGGGGCCCAATGTGTACCATGAAAATGACACAATTGCAAAATATGAGATTATGGATGGAGCTCCTGTTCGAGGTATGAAAGGAATCATAATCCATGCTCCATTTTAAATGATATTATGTTAAAAGTGTGATTTATGTCATTAAGAAAACGTGTTTTATCTGTGTGTGGTTTAGGTGAATCCATCCCTATCCGTCTTTTTCTGGCTGGCTATGAGATGACTCCCACAATGCGGGACATTAATAAGAAGTACTCTGTCCGTTATTACCTGAATCTTGTACTCATTGATGAAGAAGAGAGGCGTTATTTCAAACAGCAGGTGGTTACAACTTTTTTTAATATGTGTGTTGGAATTTATGTTTGATTGTGGCGTATGGGGCAGTAAAACTTCTCCTGAACAGTGCAGAATTTCACCAAACGCAGATTCACCAGTTATGAGCTTGCCTACATAAGTGTCATTTAAAAAAATAAATCATGACTAACTCTTCTGAGTTATAACAGAGCGCTCGCTAATCTACTTTTTAGCAAACTGAAGTCCTAAAAATGTACATTTGCTTTATATTGAGTTAACAAAAAGCTCACAGATCTGACCTCTCTAATGTGGTGGCTCAAGTCGCATCACATGACTTTCTGTTGGAACAAATACAGACTCGCACAGTATAGGCAGGAGCGTCCGGTTTCACATTGTCAGATGTGTCAGTCAATGGGTTTTTTTCATAATGTGACTGCCCCATTGTGGAGTTGAATTTAAATCGTATCAAGCAAATTTGTATGGAACAAACCCCTTGAAAAGAAAACTTTGATATTTGAAATTTGTATTTCAAAATGGACACAAAGTACAAAAATGAGCGCATGAATGCAATAATAAAATTAAATAATAAATTTTGTAATAAAAATATTATACACTGAATAACAAATACTCTTCCCCTTTTGATGAAAGAAAATTTTCATTTTCGTTTACTAAACCGGAAACAAGGTATCTATTCTTCGTCAGTACTTAATCATATTTGAAAAAATACTTATTCAAACGTCAAATATTTTTTTATTATTAATTATATTGTTATTCTGAGCAGTGGTTTTTGGCTTTTAATATTGGTCATAACAATAAAAAAAATAATTTCCCCCAAAAAGGGTCAGGAGTCATTATATCTGAAACCAATACATACTAAAATAGTAAAAAGATCATTATGCATTGTGAATAATCATAAATGAAGGGGGGGGGCTCTATTTTGAAAAAGTTGAATGTATTAATTACTGTTTCATATATATATATTTTTATGTATTAAATCAAGGCTTAAATAATCTTTTTAATAGTCGTTTCTTTTTTTATAATGAAAAGATTTAATAAACGAAAACATGCATGGACCAATGAGGCCGGTCAAATTGGATTTCAGTAAGCTAGCAACTTATGATATAGTTAGATTCTAAAAAAGTTAAAGAAAAAATATAATTTAGCTCAAATAAATAAAATTTGTGACGAGAAATTTGGTTTATTAGGAAATACACATTTCAAGTAAGTTTAGACTCATTAATACCATTTTTATATAGTTCCTACAGAGCATTTGTGTCACATGACCTTCGTTGCGACGCCAGCTCTGAGGGAATGCTTTTTATGTTATGCTGCTGTTTATACAGTACCCTAAAATATGTAACTCTCTTTTTATTGGATTATTTTTGTTTTTTAAGCAGTTTGGAATCGAATTGTTGATGGTAAAATATTGGTAAATGAGGTAAAATGAGAAAAAGTGTGTAATTTATGTACTAACATTGGTATTTTCTGGGCTCTTTAGGAGATCACGTTGTGGAGGAAGGGGGACATTGTCAGGAAGAGCATGTCTCATCAAGCTGCCATTGCCTCACAGCGTTTCGAGGGCTCTGAGAAAACTCTGCCTCAAGCCTCAGAGGATGACAACTAAAACGAGTGTATGTGCCCCAGAGAGAGAGAGAGCGAGTGTAGAGATTTAAAGCAACTCAGCGTGTGCTTATGAAATAGACTGGCTTACATAAACATTCCCATTCCTAATCATTAGTTTATGACCAATGAGTAGCTTTGAAAAAGGGACGAGTGATAAAATGAAAAATGACTTGCTCAATCAATGATTTGAGATGTTTGTTTAGGAATTAATTCATTTGTAATTTAATCCAGTTCATCTAGACTACACATGTACATTCCACTTAAAGCCTTTCCAACTACATAATGAATGTTAGCAACTATTTTTCGAAAATGTGCATTTCTTATGTTGGTTAGTTTCAGATTTTATTTTATTTTAAAACTAATATATGTTCTTACCAAGACATGCCTTTTCTTTTGTTGCCATTGTTCAGATGTATTCAGTTTACATCCATGTGTTTTCCGTGTCTTGGCTGGAAATCTAACTCAAATTAAATTCATTTTAAACTAACAAAAACCAAAGTGGTCCTGTAACTGAACCAAGTGGCACCTCAGTTTAATGTTTTAAGAAAGCATACTGATACCAACACAAGCTCCTTACCACATGTTGTGTTTAGTTTTGTTACAATGGAGAAGCATATTATTTGTAACATCGCTTAATAATAGGATACCGGACATTAGTGAATGCACAACCTCACAACTTCTTTTATATTTATAATATTTATAAAAAACATTTGTTTAACTCCAGAAAAAAATAAAATGAACAGAAATTAATGAATGCTATTAAAAGCCAGTCTGTTGTTAGTTGAAATTATTCTCTAAATGCTGTGTTGAGATTGTGTTTCCAATGTGTTAAATCATCATTTCTAAATTTGGGTATGTATGTTAATGTCTTATATTTGCCAATGTATTTTTACCATCGCTGTTTATGATTAAACCAGATGTTGACATCATAGTTGTGATAGATTACTTCCAAACTTGCGATCTATGGGCCCATTTAAAAATACATACTTGCATACAAAAAACTAAGTGAAATACAACAGTATGTATATTTGCATTGAGTAAGAAGTTCTCCGCCTAATATTTCTGGTCAGAACCTGACGAGTGCGCACCATCTGCCTTTGTCAATCCCATGAAGCAACAAAACTTAATGGGGCGGGGGGATGAAATGCTGGGTTCTTTCCCTAGCTGATGAACAGTAGTAGGATTCAAAGTGTGTTGTAGCTTCTTTTCCTATAGTTATTGACTATCTTTAGAATCAAACCCATAGTTTACTAAACAGAAATGTAGATTTAAAGTCAGCAGCACCATAATAAAATGGATTTATGATATGGAAGATTTCTGCTCACTTATACTGGTCTTACAGAGCAATGTGTTTTTGTGATATCCTCTTTGGATTAATACGTTCTTAAAACATTGTTTTTGTTATCCGTCCCAAAAAAGGGCCTTTTGTGAGTACTTCCTGTAGCACTTCCATTGAATTGTTGAAAATAATTTGTGATTATGTTAGGGATAGATTATTGTTTTATTTCAAGTTGTTGATTAAACACTTTTGTTATCCTGAAGTAGAATGATGGACATCTCTAAATGTTATTTCAAAGGACTCAACGCTTAGAGTCATGTGCAGTCATTTCTGCCCTAACAATATAAAACGACCAAGAAAGTATTTAAAGAGATGAAGTTTTGGAATGTCAACCTTTGAAAATTAAATTTGTTTTGTCAAAAAGAAAAGGTTTTTATCAATGCGTTGCAAAACAATTCAAGCATTGTAAGATCCTGGCAGCCTCAAAACAGGTGCAGGAGGTCTACATGTTGGCTCTATTGGTGGTCTCCTAACTTTAAGCAAATTCTGTTGCTGCAAAAACATGCACACCAAGTTGTTTCCCAAGTCTGAAGACACCATATGTTCCAAGCAGTTTCCAATGAGGGTCATTTGTTGCATTCCTCCCCTGACCTTTTTTGACTCAATACTTGGTACAATGCTAACGGTGCAGCTCCAGGTTGAACAAAACCTCATTAAGTTTTTCCAAAGCTAGCATGAGCAACCATCTTTTCCAATATTCTCATTAAGCATATCATTACAATATTTCTCAACCATTTCTTCTGTAATGACCATGGAGTATAGGGTAGGACTTTTCAAGGTTTGCTCTGGTGGTCATTCCTTTGAGGCAAGTGTCTCACTGTTCACCTGTGCTTTAACTATGTTTTATAGCACTCTTGAAGATGTTGATATATACACAGTGGGGTAAAGATTTTTAGAGCTATTAACAAAAAAGTCTGAGATTTTGTTGGATTAAAAACTTCTTTACAACAAAAATGTTTCATTGATGACTTTATTTAAGTGAAACAGTAGCAAGCAGAGATTTCCATCTATGTTTGAGAAAAGATTAACACTGACCTCACACTAGTTTAACTTTAGCTTTAAAACCCTGATTCTGTTACTGATGTTATCATTTTTACAACATAGCACTGTTTATCTTTTCATCACAAAGAACAAATGAAACTAATACTTTTTTCATGTAAAAAAATGTTATGCTGCTTACCGTATTTCTATAACAATATACTGTATAGCGTATGTACTGTATAAATGACAGTTTAACAAGTTTAACAAGCAAACGTTGTGCTGATGTGAACCCGGGTAAACAGACAGCATTGATGTTTCTCTTCAGCATTTGACATGTGTTCAATTCTGTGCATCAACATTAAAAAACATGTTTGCACTCTTATTTCCACTGTGTGGTGTCTCTTGATTTTACAAGCAAACCTATTTCTTACTGCGTTGCATTAATAGAAGTTTTATATTTTCATACACACAGTTCGTATGAAAATGGTTTGGTTATTTTAAAATAAATATGTGTGACTACCAGACGATGAATATCATAAATATATTATCATACGTGATGTAAAAAGATCAGGGAAAACCCTGTTCAGTACTATACTATATTTTATTACATATTCATAGTATATATTTTATATTATCACATAAATAATCCTTGAGCTGACCTTGCATCTTTAATGTACAATTTGACTTATAACTTTGTTTATATTACCTTTTACCTAAATTATTGAAATAGACCAGCATTATCTGTGGCAACCCTTAGGGGGCAGACCAATGCTCAGCATACCAATGGACAATATTCCTCTACCTACATACATCACTGAAAACCTTCTGGTAAAATGCTTGTTCATTTTGAGTCACACAGAAGGCATGGAACATGTGCACAAAATTGAAATATAAAAATAACCAAACTTTCATCTAAATGGTGAAAACCTAATGATTTTCAGCTAATTGTAAGGAGTTTCCGCGAACGCTTGGCACTTTCCCTTCAATGTGATGCATCTTATCCCAGACCATCTCACTTGGGTTCAGATCAAGTGGCTGGCTAGTCATCTGGTTCAGCAGGTCATAACAAATTTTTTGGTCGCATTTCCTGTTTGAACCCTGTGAGGCATTTATCTGGGCTTTAACTCTAGGTATTGTTAACTTTTCCACCAAGTTCTATAGCATTTTTGTACCTAGAGGTTAGCAGGATAAGTCGGCCCAAGGTGATGCTTTTTTCTGATTGGAAAGAAAGGTGTGACAACATCCTGTTGATTGTTGACTAGTCAATTGCCAGAATAAATGGCCATTGCATGCATCACTATAATGTACGACACAACCATTCTACCATTGGTTTGTACTGCTTTTTGACGACCAAGGACAATCAACGAGGTGCAGATCTTCCTTTCTCTGATTGCAGAAACCATGTGCAATGACAAAAGGATTTCCAAGAGATTGCGCATTTCTTTCGTGACACAGAAAAGCAAGCCCAGCCAGGGCCGATTCTTGAAATCTGCCAAAACTGTAAACACATCTTCTAGACCCTTTGAGCTACAACCACCAAACTTTGCCAAGACATCAAAACTGTTCTGACTCAGTATCCTTTGAGACTGGTACAACTGAAGGAATTCTAAGAAATTGTTGAGAATGCTGGAAAATGTTCCATTACCATTTATGTATTTAGCAGACGCTTTTATCCAAAGCGACTTACAGTTCGGGAGTAAACATAAGCAGTTTGTAACAAGGTCGGATTATTCATAAGGCATACAGAAAGGAGAACATTCAAGCTGACACAGAAAATAAATTCAGTTCTTCAGAGTTGTTGTTTTTTGTTGTTTTGATCTCATAGAAACTTCAAACTGACCGCACTTGTGGAAGTTATCAGCCTATGCAATAAAATACCTAGCATTCTGAAAAAAGAATATTTACCATTGACACAATGGCCACTGTATAAATAAATTGGAATGAAAATATCTCGAAGATGAAACGTCACAGAAAAAGGGAAGTTTGTTTATATTAATTGGTGTAACAAATTATATTACACTCCTTAGCAACCAAATTTTTAAACTATATCTTGGATTTGGTAAATGATTAAGTCATGGGAGTTGGTTTATATGACTTATAGTGACAATTAAAGAGACATATTTTATAAATATATAAAAGCTTTCTGACTTGATTCTTAAATTCTGATTCATTACTTTAGTGAGTCGCATTCTTTTAAGCTTTCTTTTAAGTTTTAACATGTCTGATTTATTTTTTGCTGTGTAACCCATAAATAAATGAATCATCTTCTTCTTAAATAGTGGCACTTTTCTCTCAAAACCATTTTAAGTGATAACTCTTTCATGAAGCTCTCTAATAAATTATGAAGCATGCTTTGAGATATTTCAAATGTTTGTTTAGTTTCTCATGCCATCTCTATTTATTCATAGTGTTTTTAGGGAGAAAAGTAGTAAAAATGATTGAATTGAGATTTGTGTATTGGCTAAAAATATCCAAAATATGGTCCGGCCCGGCCTACAAAAAGAAAAAAGAAAAAGAAAATACTAAGTTGATTTACGCTGCATGCATCTGCTGTGTATTTACTCGCTGGTCCTTTTTAACTGCTAACGTTTTTATGGATTGTTCGGGTATGAGCTGTTTTGTTAGGAACTTCCTGTAAATCATTTAGGAAGGACAGCTACTCTAGCCGATGAGTTCTCAATGATCAGGCTTTGAAGAGATGCTCTTATTGATTGTCTGGCTGTTCTGCTGACCGCATTGTTTTCCCAGTGAATTCTGAAGCGGGGAAGAGAAACCTGGATGAGTATTGATCATAGCTGAAGCCCTTTCTCTGCATCTGCAGAATTCAAGCTCATACACTAATGAGGGCTGACGAGAAATTCTGAACTCAGAACACAGCATCAAGGGTAGGCTTGGAGCAGATGTGTTTTTTATGTTTTGCTAAATTCCCTTTTACCTCTGAAGATAGCTCGGATTCAATAACAATTAAGGAAGTAGATAATACATCTTGTGATAATGGCTCATACGTGTTTTAGAATACTTAAGATAGTTTCATTTTTGTTTGTTTATGATGAATCACTACTTTATTGTTCAAACCTACAATGCATAACCTTCTTGAACATTATAATTTACTGGCTACTTTATTTGGCACACCTTCCTAGTACAGGGTTGGACCTCGTTTTGCCTTTAGAACTGCTTTAATTCTCTGTGGCATAGATTCAAGGTAAGAAAATATACCCCACACCATTACACCCCCACCACCAGCCTGAACCTTTATTAAAAGGATTCATGCTTTTATGTTGTTGATGCCAAATTCTGACCCTACCTTTCAAATCGGAGCAGAAACCTTATCAGACCAGGCAACGTTTCTCCAATCCTCTATTGTCTTCTGCTGCCTCAAGGTTCATCCAAGGCTCAAGGCTGGCCATTCGCGTCTGACCCCTGGGATCAACAAATCTTTTGCGCCCAGAGAACTGAGCACACTCTCTTTCAGAGACCATTTTCTGTAAATCTTAGAAATGGATGAAAATCCCAGTAGAGCAGCAGTTTCTGAAATACTTAGATCAGCCCATTTGACACCAACAACCACGTCACATTCAAAGTCACTTAAATCACCTTTCTTCCCTATTTTGATGCTTTTTGAACTGCAGCAGATCATCTTGGCCATGTCTACATGCCTAAATGCATTGAGTTGCTGATTAGAAACTTGCGAGCAGTTGACAGTTATACCTAATAAAATGGCCAGTGAGTGTATTTTTTACTTTAATACTTGACTGCATCTTAATATAACTACAAATGTTTTGAATTAAATCAATATCTTAATCACATAAGAAAAATGTCTTTGCCTTTTCTGTCTTTTTTAACAAAGATAGTCATTTTAAAAAATTTTCATACTAATAAATTCTAAGGAAAAAATAAAGCTAAAATTCTTTTAATATGTGATTAAATTGAATGTTTATGGCATTTTAAATCTACATGAACCATTTACTATGTTTTTTATTAAAAGGTGTCATTCATACATAACCTAAAGGTGTTTTGTTTGGGGTATAAGATACTGAAGCGTACAATCACTGCATAAATATTCAACTTGATCTATGCATTAATCCAAACTAATAAGCCTTCAATATTTAGGAGGAGTGGAGCCAATTGTTCAGCCCCAAACCTTCACTGATTACCAAGCAACCGCTCCAAGCCCAATGTTCAGCTGCACAAGGCTGGTTACCATGACGATGGGGCCTCCGTCACTCCAAGTCTTATGACCATATTGTGAAGGAGAACTGCATCTGTACGGGCAGGAAACCAGGTCATTGTGAGCTCTTTTCATTTTTTATCTAATCTCGGTGAACATTTGTGCAGCTGCTTTCACCACAGGCTAATTGTGCTTTTAACAGGATTATTTTAAATGAGACATCCACAGTTTTGGTTTCCAAGGCCTTCTGCATATTGCAATTCTGCATAATAAAATTAAATAAAAACAAATCTGCTCATGTATGTCTACGGGATTTATATATTATGAAAGGATTGACCGTTAAAAGGTCGTTAAGAGGTTTACAGAATATTCATCCCCTTCTTGTTACTTTCAGGACTCTGATTAACCATTAACGCAGTCACATGGTTTAAAGTCTAGAGGACAAGGTTCTAAACAAACTGCAGCAGATATGATATGAAAGCATAACCCACTCAAATACATGCAGCAAAAACTGCGGATACATTTGGATTTTAGTCACGCTGCATGATTCGAGCACAGAATTGCATTTCTTAGTAAATCTTGCCACAGAGACAGGAAGCTTTACTATATAAGGACTGAATATCCTGTGACATATGAGCTGTGCTAATATAGCATTATTATATCTCACAGTCATCTGCTCAGAACTGTGAAAGCATTATCAGTAATCTTCAAAATCAGATGCTAATCCTAGGAATATGGCAAGCCAATTTGAGCAGCTTGTATGCATGGAGACGCACATAGCGTCTCTCACTCTATGGGTCTTTTTAAAGGCTGAGACACAGATTAAGAACCGTGAAGGATTAAGGGCAGCCAGGAGAGTGGCATTACACATGGGAGGTGAGGGTATGTGTTACGTATCAGGCGGATGGGCAATGCTGCGGCCAAACTAAATGGGTGCCTCACGCCCCATCAGTTCCTGTAAGCCACAGTCTTTGTCTTTTGCTGTAATTTCTCTATTCTTCCACCTCGCTGAATGATCAGCTGGGTACAGTGAACTTTACTGCGACTAGAAATGGATTTCAGACTTTAGAAATAAATCAAACTAATGATGCACCAATTTATTTTTAGTCTAAATTGTTAAATATTAATATTAAATCTCCACTGACTATCTTTCAAACAGGGACTATTGTTTACGTAGCCAGCACAACATAATTAAGCATGTATCATAATAAAAAAACTGGTCACGAGGAAATAACAGTCTTTGAGATTATTTTATATTAAATTGTAAGGAACGTGCATTGTCAAAAGATACATAAATTTTAAAAAAAATTAGCCAATTAAACAAACAAGGACAAACCAACTAAACTCACCCACCAATTCAACTTTGTTACCCATTTAACTAACCAGCACATCCATCAACTGACCAACCTACACTCCCTTACACACCAACCAACCAATCACACACCACCATCACTTCCGCCAACCAACCAATAAACCAAACAACCCACTCCCATCCACCCAGCCACAAACCAACCACCCCGCACACTATCAACCCACCCAACTTTCCACACACCATCCATCCACAAATCAATAAACTAACCCACGCTCCTTTACATTCCAACCAACCAACACACCCATCCACCCAACCAACACACACACACACCCAACCACCCACCAACTTACACTCTTTTACACACCAACAAATCTTTTACACAAGCAAACAAGCCTTGTTTTGAGTCAGAAGGGGCTTGTGGAGTGTTTTAGAGGACAGAAATGTAATAGTCAATCCTGGAAGTGACTATATCTTTACAAAAAATGTCCCAACCAGAACAAGTAACAGTAGCCCACACACTATAATCACAGCCATGTTGTCCTGCTAAATATAATCCGATTTTTAAAACTTTTTATAGAGGTCATGCACTTTAAATTCTACATGATTCTGAATCATAGTAATGATATCACCGTAGTCTTCCCACATACAAAGCCTTCAAACAATGGCAGACACTAAGGAGCCAGTGTTCATGTTATTAGCAAAGCTTTCTCTTTGAAAATCCCTTGAGCGTGTTTTGAGGGGTAATGGGAGCAGAACCTGCCAAGAAACCCCTGATGTGACTGATGCCAAGCGGGTTCAAGGTGTGAATAAAGGCCTGGTACAGCTCCCTTCTATTAGCCCTCGCTGTTTCTTTGCTTCCTCATGAATATGGAGGCATTTGGCTTGACAGCAGCGGGAGGGGTAGGGGCGGAGAGAGTGATGAGGAGAGAGGCAGCAGGGGGAGGGGAGGGAGGAGGATGATGATTCCGTCAGTTGCCGTAGCGATGCGCAGGCTCGGTGAAGCAAGAGAGGACGAGTGCTGCTTAATGCTCAGAAAACAACACTGAGAGCCTTGGCTGGATTAGACACTGTGGACTAGACCTGGAAGCTGAGCAGCCATCACGACACCGTGCTTGTGGGTGATGGGAATGAAGACACTGGGTGCCATTTTTTCTTGAATGGGTTTGCTAATGGTGGAGTTATTTTCATAACTGGAATAGGAGGGGTTATTTACAGACGGAGGGATTTTTCTGCAGGTAAGACTCTCCGTCCTCCATCATTCTCTTTATCCCGCCATTGTTTCCTCTGTATTCCCTCTGGGAAACGAGGTAACCTTGATCTCCATCCAGTCTCTAACCACATGGTTCCCATTTTCATCCGTTTTACCATACTCATGATTATTGTTATTTAGTTTCTTTTTCCAGTGATTCACTGATTTCTGCAAATTTTGAATATTATTTAAAAATCCACAAAGGCTGATGTGATAACGATTAATATTGCTAAAAGAGCCTGACGTATTGCATGTCTACCCACACTCTGTGATGTGATCGGACCCGCCATATTTCTTGCCTTCATGGCTTATCCCTGATGACATGAAAGACACTTCAAAACACACGTCGGAAAATTGCATGTAGAACAGTTAATTAATGATCAGAAATGTCATTTAACCAGAATATTAAATACATTTTCAGAATTGTCTGTACCTTGTAATAATGACGTCACCCTCAAAGGAAATCCCAGTGCCAAGATAGTTGTATCCCATTGCCATAGTTTGTGTTCTATTGACTGATTTGAAGTCAATATTCTATTTACAGTCATGCTCGATTTCAACCTTCATCCCAGGGAGTACTAAATGTAAGAGTCTGCGGGTTATCATTCCATTAGTTCTATGATTTAGTACTGACATTTGTTCAACTGATTAGTTTGAATACATTTTATCCAGCATTTTACAGCTTTATGATAAGGCCTTGTGTGCGCTGTCATTGAAACGTTCAAATCACAGGCTGGAAAAAGGTCATAGAAGTTAGATTCTATTTATATATAAATATATATACTAATAAACCAAATATGTCTGTATATTTTCTTGATGTTCTGCATCACAATACATATTTATGTAATTTATTCTTTTTCTCATCTGCTAATTTGATCTTAAATAAATGAATGTAATGTAAAAAATGTAGTGTTGCTTCAATGTCAGATTCTTACTCAACAGAGTTTAATATTGTTTATTAATTTAGATTCCTCAAAGTAGATCACCTTTTCTATGAACCCTTCTCTAAATGACCTCCAATATGTCACCTTAAACACTGTGCCTCATCAGTGATTCAATTCTGACACGCATAGGGCTCTTAATGGACCCCGGACCATCAGCTGTGTTGTGCAGAAGTCATGTTGGTACACAGCTGATAGCCCTATTTAACGACACTATTTAGAATTTATATTATGGCAAGAACCCATCAGGAAAAAAAATACATGAGAAACCAGTGACGGTCAGTTAATCAGGAAAATAACGGTAATTTTAAATATGCTCCCAAATGCAGTTCCAAAAAGCCTCAAGAGCTAAGACAAAACTGGCTCATATAAGGATCACCTCTGCAAAAATAAGGTCATCAGAGTCAGCACCCTAGAAATCACCTCATGTTAAAGAGTTCCAGTAGCAGACACATCACTACATCTACAGTTCAGAGGAGACAGCACAAAACAGGATTGTGTTCTAATTTCTGCTAAGAAAACTACTTAGCAAAAGCAACAAGCAGAGGTTATTTCCTTGCGTCTGACACTAAACCAGATCTGTGCTTTGGTCTGATGAGTGCAATTTGAGACGCAAAAAAGTTTTCTACATGCATGGTTTTATTCGTGCAGCATGAAGGAGGACAATGAACGGTGTGCTATGCATGTATGCTATGCATGTGACACTGTTGGTGAATGTGAAAAGTGACCAGGTATGGAGTGATCAATACTAGAAATTTGTGCTCTGCATTTAACCTATCCACATTCATTCACATAGCAGGGAACAAATACACCCGTAGCAGTTGGGGAGCAGTCGGCTGAACTGGTATTTAGCCAAGGCCACCACAGTTGTGTTTGTCATAGGTGGGAGAGCGTGAGGTTCTATCAGTCACCCACCTTCTCACCAGGCAATCTCCCTAACCATCAGGCTACAACGCCCTAGTTACAACTGCCCGTGATTTGTTCAAACATTGGACCAAACATTGAAACAAAGAACCCTACATTGATACCCACTTGACATTGGTGACACCAGAACAAAGTGATGGTTCTTGAGTGGTCATCTCAGTCTCCTGTCCTCAATACCATTGAACCACTTTGGGGAGAACTCAAACGTAAAGTTCATGCAGGACAACAAACGAATTTACAAGAGTTGAGCCTTTTTACAAAGAAGAATGGACTGCTGTACCAACAGAGAAGATAAAGAACCTCATCGACAACTACCTCAAGAATAACATACATTCGATAACAAACAGCCATGAAAAATTCTGAAAAGTTGATTTTAAATATTTCTATCTAAAAAAAAACTATTTTTATAGGGAACACAATAAATTGCCTGTGAATGGATCTTACAACCTTGGCTTTGTAAGTCCCTTGCAAGGTTTATTGACGTATTGTACAGAGAAGCTAGATGCTACAAAATCAAACTATGTTATCATATGGAAGTAAATTTGAGCGAGCTATAATTGCTCCTTGACTTTGACTCCCTCAACATCTCAGAATGAATTGGGAAAATCCCTGAGGTGACACCGAATCAACCCTGAGGCAAATCAAAGTCATTTCTTTTCTAGGGCAGTATTATGGAACTGAAAGAAAAGAACCCATCAAACATATTGTGTTCACTTCATTTAAAAGCTGTCCGTCTTGGAACCACCCAATGTTCATAACATTGGTAAAACTCCTTTTGTTATCAGTTTTGTCTTAATAAATGGTCATTGTCTTAAGGAGAAATCACTAAATGTTCCTTCTTCTCTTGCCATCACTACTGTGCAAAACACCCGTTTCCCAGCAAGTCCATAGCTTTTTAAGAGACGTCTATTAGAAAGGAATCTGCCTTTATAATGAGATTTTGATTAAAAATTCTCCAATTGTAAACAGGGTTTGTGGCAGCACCGAAGCCCACGTGACCCGCGTGTGATCAAAAGGGCATCAGGATGGAGGCCCCTCTGGTGTGCCTGGATGAGGAATTCGAGGATCTGCGCCCCTGTAAGATGGAGGAGCTTGACTACGAGCAGCCACTCTATCGGCCACAAAAAAGCACTCCTCTAGTGCCGCTGTGCCGCGAGGACTTCTCAGAGCTGGAGAACTTCTCTGAGATGATGAGCTTCAAGTCCATGGAGGATCTGGTAAATGAATTCGACGAGAAGCTCAATGTGTGCTTCCATAACTACAACACCAAGACAGAAGGCCTGGCACCCGTACGAAACCAATCGCACACTGAGGAGGATGAGGAGAGGCTTCAAGATGAAGAGTAAGCTGATAAAGATGATTTCATCACACATTAGCATGCACCCCGCGCTTCTAAATGTCCTCATCCAGTTGGCTTTCTCTCTGCCAATCCGAGATGAGGACATTTTGACAGCCTCGTCAAGTAAATACTATTAAAACCCCCATTGTCCATCAACAGTGCCCCTGTGTGCATGCGTACATGGTTCGGCTGTGAATTATTCAGCAAATTTTGATACGCTTCAGTGCTTGTGTTGCTCTTGACTTGTCTGTGCTGCCAGTCTCTCTCCATCTCAGATTTGCCCTTGGTCTAACCACATTCTTGTTGATTTACAATTTTAAAAATATCCAAAAATGTAACTGTAAAATACAGTGTAAATGCTACAGAAAAATACTGTATTTCATAAAACATGTGATAACTGCAGAATTATCGTTTAAAACCAATGGGATTACATGCTTTTAGACAGCTATAAACCATAAAATATGATTACAATTTACAGTACAATCCTGTAACAAAACTGTTTTTATAGCAACAAAAATTATTAAATAGACAGTTAAAAATGTAAATAAAATCTGTAAAATTTTCAGTACATTCCTGGAAAACCAATAACAGTGCTACCATATATTTGACCGGTTTATTACCGTAAAATTCTGTTTATTTTTTACAGTCTACAAATGACCAAAATATATTAACCCATTTTGAGCATTTTTTTCTACTTTAGTAATTTGCTTTAATTATTTTAATTGAATAAAGTTTTTTGTGAGAACGCTTGCTACTATTTTTTGTACAACCCAGATTCTATTAATTAAAACTAAAATGATCACATTACACAATAATGACGCAACAAACCTAAAATTGTAAAAAAAAAAAAAATTACAAGTAGTATATTTTGTCCTTTTTTACTGAAAAAAAGAGAAATATTTGTTTTTATGTTTAACACAAAACAAAAGTGTTGAGAGCAAAGAAAAATGTATATAAAAAAATGCAACGACAAGGTCAGACCAATGTGAAAAATTTATAAAAAAAGTTCTCCTAAACTGTTTGATACCATTTTGCAAATAAGTTGCAAAACACAATCCATCTAACATCTCTAACTTCCTAGAATTATTAGTCTTTTCACTGCTAGATGACACTGATGGCATCGATTACGAGTCTGTAAAACGAAACTGAAAGACGCTCTTAGATTTATTTTTAATTACCATGGAAATTATGTATAATAACTCAAATTTCAAAGCTAAACCTACACATTGTGTTCGGACTTATTTTGTTGCATAATTTCTACTTAATTCAAAATGGTCAATGGTGATTGGCACATGCACCAGAGCATGCAGAAACTCCTAAGGGTTAAAAAAAAAGTGAAAAGAAGAGGAATTTCTATTATTTCTAGTTTGAAAAATAGCTTTTACACATGCTGCACATTCATGATTGGCTAGTATGTCTTTGTTTGCTTTTCCTGCTGTGATGTGTTCCCATCGCCTGTGGCTTTTGTTCTTGGCTGGCATTCAGATTCAAATTTGTCCCTGTGCTAGAATTCAGCCTGTGGCTCTGTATCTGCCTCTTAACACACAACCCTCCTGCAGTTCTCAGAGTTTAAACCCGCACTATTCCATCACTGATGGTTATAAATGGTAAAAAAAAAAAAGAAACGAAAATCCTGCAGACAATGACATATGCGCATGTGATTGCTCTGTACCAGTTTGGTGTTGTTGCTGGGGTGGAACGCAAGAGCACACTTTGAATGACCACTTGTTCTCTGAATGAGACAAAGAACATGTAGATGGTAATTGCAATGTGTTGAGTAGATTGAAAAGAGAAAAACGATGGAATAATGAGACTGTTGTCACTGTTGGGTTCAATGACATAGAACGAAATGACTGCCATGTCAGCTTTTGGCTGAAAATGAAAGCTTTGGCTGGGTTATTGTGTATATTCTCATTTGTTTCTGTGTCAGTTGGAACGTTGTGTATATAAATGTCCACGCATGTGTTTTGTAGTGTGTGGGATGCTCTGACTGACAACTACATGCCCTCCTCTGTGTCCAGCTGGGATGACCCCACCTCAGAAACTCTGAACGGCAACCTGTCAGATCAAGAGGTAAACAGCTGTCCATCTCTGATAGCAGCCATGATGGTGTTCATACTTTAAATTCCTGTATCTCTTGCAATTCATATCTAGAAACAAATTGCCAAGACTTTTCAAACTGATCAATTAAACAAGTTCAGAGCTTGTCAGTTCTAAAATCTATCCATCCATTTTCAATACTACCTGTTTATGGTACTGCCTCGTAGAATTCTGACTAATTCACCAGAATCATGTTTTTCTATAGTGGGAATACATGCAAGCATCAGAAGAACTTGTCAATTTATCTCAGAATCCCCAGAAGCACTTGAACTGGTGACCATTTGAAAAGGGGGAATTGTTGGAGTCCAGTTTGAATAAATACCATGTTATATGTTTTGGCCCAAATGCTTTTTTTCTTTGCATGTTTGATTTTACAGTTAAATATACTATTTAATAAATTATTAAAATACACACATGATGGGAATAGGATGAAGTACATTATATGAAAGGTAGGGATTTTGTGATTTTGAGCTTCAGATGATTTTTGTTTTAAGAAATTAACATACAAACTCTTGTGTAAAAGTGTAAAAAAGGTTGGGTTACTTTGTATTGTATGAAATAGTAAAGGATCTGTGTGTGCGTGTGCGCGTGTGTGTGTTTGTGTGTGTGTGTGTGTGTGGAAGAAAGAGAGAGAGAGAGATAAAGAGGGGGAGAGATTCAAACAGGCTTTTCTTGTGACAATATGTTACATTTTCTAGTAAATGCTTGTTTTTCTTATTAAAAGCCACTATCTTAAATTCCTTTTCTCTACCCCCTGAGAACAAAGAGCAAGATCACATCACATGAATCAGTGTGAGATAGTGAGTAATTCTCATTTTGCGCTCTTAAAAGTACAGATTGAGACGCAGCTTGAGTCTGTGTGGATCCACGTGAGTTTGCAACGGTCACTAAAATCACCAACAATTTGTAGCTAATCGCTAGATAAAGGAGGTCTGAACATTTAGCTAACATATGCTAAACTGTCAACACTGAGTGATGGATGGATGGATGAATGGATGGATGGATGGATGAAAAGAGAAGGGTAACCAGTTAGATGAATTTCTGGAATCCACGTGGCTGTGTCAGCGTTCAAACTATCCAAGTTTTTACTGGCTCGTTCTAAAAACTACCAACAATTATCAACAAAGTACGTTTAATATACATATTTATATACATTGTATATTTTTATATAAATTAGGGGTGTAACAATATATCATGGCACAATATATCCCAATACAAAATTGTCACAAGACGTATTGTGGAGCTACTGGGAGAAACCGATTCTAGTCACTTCTGAAACTTCTTTACTATGTCTTTTTGTTATATTAATATTATAAATATTAATAAAAGTAATATTTACAAGGAGAAAATTATTCTTTACTAATTATTTTCATTTTAAACAAGAAAGATAATAAAATTAGCTCTATCCATCACTAGAGTAAAAAAGATGATTTAATGTCAACATTAACACTGCCCTCTAGTGGATGGATCAAATGCTTTCATACAAACCAAACTAGACGCTAGCCTTCTTAGCATTGTTTTCTCAAAACTTTTTAAAAATTCCATTTTTTTTTTAAATAATTGTTATATAAACAGCTTACATATAATTATGTCTACACATCGGTGCTGTTGGTTCACTGATATAATTTCTTGCTGCACAAGTGCACAGACAATCTACACTGGGCAAAATAACATACCTATGGATGATACTGGAGGTAAATAAGCATTATTTTGACTGCATCTGTCTTATTATGAAGCAAATAGACCTATTTTATGTGTAGTCAAATATTAGCAGAAATATTAAGAGCTTTTCCCCCTCCTGTTGAATGGTAGTGGAAACACTGGTAAAAACATAAGCCACAATTCTAGCAGACAGTAGCTATCGTGATCAAGGTTCCTTACCCTTACATCCTCCACTATCCCCTTCTGATTACTTCATGGGTAATATAAACAATCACAAAAAGCCTATGAAAATGATCCAAATCACAATACATTAAGGCAACTTTAGCATTAAGGCATTTTCAAAATGAGTACAACTAAATGAAATAATCATAACCATATATGTTTCTGATAGCAACACACAAAATCACTGTTTAATCAGGTATAAGGTGTTTCATGCCGAATAGACAGCAAAAGCTGGTGCTGTGCTTGTTGTAGGCCTACTCACCGTAAAAGAATATAAGATGCTTGATGCAGTCATGATTTGAGATGACACTGTGTGGTCTTTGTTATTAATATGCTAATGATCAACATGTTGAACTACTCTGGAATGAAATATGGTAATATGCTGTTAATGTCTGAGTATTTTGGCAGTAAATTACAGTAGGTCAGATGCAATGTGGGCCAGGAGAGCTCTCAAGCTTTTTTGATGGCTGGCAATTGAAAGCACTCTTTTCAACTTGGAAATAAATGGAGCCATTATTCCTGCGGTACTGTTATATGAACGATGCTGATGCTCTTTAATGCTTTGCTTTAATGAACCTTCTCTTGCTTTAAAGATACATGAAAAGGAGGAGGACGAGATGAATGAAAAGAATGAAAACGGCAACTGTCTGAGTGACGAACCCCTGATTACAGCCGATCAGGTAAGCTGTGGTTTTCCTGACTGAATTCTATAATTAATGCTTTAAAGTTTAGTGGCATTTGTAACAGTAGTAGACGATGATCTGTAGTGTAAAATTGTAAGAGCTATAATTTCAGGAGCTGTTTAGCATACGCTCACTGACCACTTTATTAGGTACACCTGTAAAACCGCTCATTAATGCGAATTTCTAATCAGCCGATCACATGGTAGAAATTCAATACATTTAGACATGTTGATATGGACAATATGATGTGCTGTAGTTCAAACCAAGCAGCAGAATGGGGAAGAAAGGTGGACTTTGAACGTGGCTTGGTTGTTGGTGCCGAAAAAGAGAAAATATCCAGTGAGCAGCAGATGATTCCAGAGGTCGGAGTAAAACTTGTAACAATCGAGGTATGCAGAAAACAAGTTGAACCTTGAGGCAGATGGGCTACAGCAGCGGAATACCCCACTGGGTTCCACTCCTGTCAGCTAAGAACAGGGAACTGAGGAAACAATTCACACAGGCTCACCAAACCGGACAACAGAAGATTGGTAAAATGTTGCCTGCTCTGACTTCTACTGCGACATTCGGATGGTAGAGTCAGAATTTGGTGTCAACAACATGAAAGCATGGATCCACCCTGCCTTGAATCAACCATTTGGGCTGGTGGTGTGATGGTATAGGGGACATTATGTCAATATGGACCAAACTCTGAAGAATATTTCCAGTTCCCTGTTGAATCTATGCCATTAAGGCAGTTCTGAAGCAAAAGAGGGTCTAACCTGGTATTAGCAAGTTGTACCTAATAAAGTGGCCAGTGAGTGTATAGTTTATGTGTAAATGCAACTCCTTTTTGGCCTTCTTTATTTTTTAATTACTGAAAGTCAAAGCGAAACCAGTGTCAATTATTTTCCTAACAGTCTCAAATATTATCATAAAAAAAAAAAACATTCCACGACTTACATTTCTCGATAAAACACTATAAAATGTATTTATTCTATTACATGTAATTCATGTACAAAGACGCGGTCGTAACCTGCGTTTTAAACTGGTTTCCCTCACCAGGTGATTGAGGAGATTGTGGAGATGATGGAAAACTCACCAGATCCTGGGGAGACAGAGGAAGAGGAGGACGATGATCTTGGGGTCTCATCTTGTAAAAGCAGCCCTTCTCTTCTAGAGGAGATCCGTATGCTGTCTCAGGCTTCCAATAACAACTGCTCCTATGAAGGTAAGCAGTCCAAATATCATGTTCCATTCATGTTATCTTCTAAAACTCTCTTCTTATTGTTTATACGCTCAGATTGAGTAGAAGCGCTAAATCAGGAATTTATCAAGGGGTGAGGGTATATAGCACTTTACTTAAGGACATCCACCACTAGTGTTCAGCACCCCCCCTGGATGAAGAGACACCAGTACACACCCCAAAACTAAACTTTGGATCTCTTAATTAAAATCAAAGACCCAATGAAATGAATTCTCCCAGTGATCAAGTTGTTTTGCTATATGCCACACAGGTCTGAGGCTGATGCCGAGCTCGGCGCTGCTCGATATCCTATGTCGGATGCAAGGGGCGATACGAGAGTATTCAGAGGAGCTGGTGGCCCAGCTCGCCCGGAGAGATGAGCTGGAGTTTGAGAAGGAGGTGAAGAATACCTTCATCACAGCTCTGATGGAGGTCCAAAACAGACAGAAGGAGCAGCGAGAGTTGAGCAAGCGTAGACGCAAAGACAAAGCCATGAGTGTGCAAGGAAGCACACGCCCTGAGAAGACTGGGAGCATGCCTGCCAAAGTGAGTGGTTTTCAGACAACTTAATGCTTCTCATCCCATTACTCTTCAGCTGCTCTTAGCACTTAGTGGAAGAGCAGAGGAAGCATTCTGCTGCGAGATGAGCTGTGAAGCCAAAAGCAGCTTCCTCTTGCAGTAATGCTGCTCTGATTTGATTACAACATGAGAGTAACTGCATCTCTCGGTCCTCCATGTCCACAAGCCAATGAGAGGATCATTTGAGGCACTAAATGTGCTAATGTGTGGAGCTCAAACTTAATATACTGTGACTGTACCCTTTTAAGAGAAATGTACATTTAAATACAAACACCATTGTAATGTGTGTTTTGGTTTTACTGTAAAGGTTACATTTAAATGGAAAATCTCGATATCCTTATTTTGAGAAAATGTATCTAGTTTAGATTTTTAGGGATAGGTTATTGAGCTTATTTTGAGAAAATGTATCTAGTGTGCTAATGTATCTAGTTTAGATTTTTAGGGATAGGTTATTGAGCTTATTTTGAGAACATGTATCTAGTTTAGATTTTTAGGCATAGGTTATTGAGCTTATTTTGAGAACATGTATCTAGTTTAGATTTTTAGGGATAGGTTATTGAGCTTATTTTGAGAAAATGTATCTAGTTTAGATTTTTAGGGATAGGTTATTGAGCTTATTTTGAGAAAATATATCTAGTTTAGATTTTGAGGGATAGGTTATTGAGCTTATTTTGTTATCTAGTTTAGATTTTTAGGGATAGGTTATTGAGCTTATTTTGAGAAAATATATCTAGTTTAGATTTTGAGGGATAGGTTATTGAGCTTATTTTGAGAAAATGTATCTAGTTTAGATTTTTAGGGATAGGTTATTGAGCTTATTTTGAGAAAATCTGACTTACATATGACTTCTTCTAATCATTTAATTGCTTGAATTAAGAAACTTTGTAAAAGCCTTTGATTTGGGCTCAAAACTTATACTTGAATCTTAAAACAAGAACTTTTGACAGCATATTCTATTTCGGTTTAGTGCTGATAAAAACACTCCTCTAAGAACAAGGAAAAAATTAATAAATGTAGTTAAAAACTTTTGGATCGAGCAAAAAATCTGACAATGGGTTGAAAAAAGTGGCTTGGTAAAAGTTATTTCTGGTGTTAAGACTCTATGCGAGTTAATGATGGTAACTTCAGTTTTCTGAAGCAGTTTTCTCATTTTAACACTATTTTAAAGACTAGCTTTAAGCACAAACGTACTTGATTTAATACTGTTTATTAAATCACATTGTGCTGTCTAATGAACTACCTAATGAATGCAAAAATTCTCAAAAAGTAAGAAATTTTAAATTACAAAAAAACTCAACTCAGACTTACAACTTTAAGGTAAACTTTAAAGGTAAAACATCCTAGTTTTATTGTATTTTCATATTATAGTTTCAGTGCAGTTTTACGTTTACACACACAGAGTCTTCACATATATATTTGTATTTATTTATTAATCATTTAAGCTGAAATCTAATAGCATTTCTATTAATTGTAAAATAATACAGTAACTAATCAATTCCCACAGGAATATAAAATCAAGCACATAGACTTTCTTTATGAAAGAATGGGGTGCTCTGTGAACTCCATGGGGGTTCTCTGATAGAAGTCACCAGGATGTGACGTTTTATCACTACTAAATATATATACAGTTAACAGTTTGTGTTTTTATAACAAAATGGAAGTGATTGGGAAACTCTGCACCTGTGAAGTGGTGGGCTTTGTAAAATGACAGAAGAGCTGCATCCAAGCCATACATCACAAAGTGTAGTGCAACCTAAAGGATGTAATGGTACATAGAAAGCCATAACCAGACTCTGGCAGTCTGACTAATGAGTCATGGCAGGGAGATTACATTTTTAATTAAATTTCATGTGTCTGTTTCCCAGCGCTTCAGCATGGAAGGTCTATCTAACATTCTGCAGACCGGGATCAGACAGACCTTTGGAACCCCAGGGACAGAAAAGCAGGTGTGGAGACCCGCTTCAGTACATTCAGAACAAAACATAAACGCTTGGATAAGACCTGACCTGTGTCTGATTCTCTTTCAGTACCTAAACACAGTCATCCCGTATGAGAAAAAAGGCACCCCTCCATCCGTGGATGACTTGCAAATGCTGACAAAAAGTAAGTCAACAAACTCCACTAAACACATTTTAGGATTTGATTAAAGTAACACAAATATTTATTTGTGGAATACCATGAAAACTCCACCAAGAAGCCCACTGGCTGTCCTATAAACAGCAATCTACTTATTTACTAATATACTTACACTCACCGGCCACTTTATTAGGTACACCTTGCTAGTATCTTTCTTCTCTATTCTGATACCCGGTTTGAACTGTAGCAGATCGCCGCCCTCGACCATGTCTACATGCCTGAAAATATGTCTATATGATGATATAAATGATATAAATATATATATATATGTATATATTTATATTGACCTATAATTGTTTTTCAGTTCTTTATGCCATGAAAGATGACAGTGAGAAGGTTCCAACCCTCCTTACGGACTATATATTAAAAGGTAAGTCTGGAAATGATATTTAAGTCTGGAAATTCTATATTTATTTACTTTTTTAAGGAACAAAAATGGTTATGAAGCTAAAAGTGCACACGTTATGCAAATAATACCAACCTACTTGCGCAAATAAATCGGCCAATGAAAGATAAACAATGCTTTTTATAAAGGTTTTTACTAAATGTTTACATTTAAGCATATATCCGAACCGACTTACGGACTTCGGTATAAAGATTCACTATAAAATTTGTATTTGTACTCTTGTTTTTATAAAATAATAATACAAAAAAACTTTCCATCACATTTAATTTTTATAAATAGGTCTTGAATATAGTCTCTTCGAGTTAGTGCTGACACCTTGTGGGCAAACAAACAAACACATGTTTTATAATAAATAGGGCTGTTTCTATGTCAAGCATTTATTCCTATTTCTTTAATTTCATAGACTCTTACTGAAAGTTATCAATTAACCAGTTTGCTTTGATTGCTGCTTTGGACACTTTTGGTGTTCTCTCAATGTGCTCGATGGAGTGGTCACCTAGTCATTTGTGCCCACAGAACTGCCGCTCACTGAATTTTTCTTTTTCTGACCATTCTCTGTTGTGCAACACCTTGACACCTGAGTGGTCACCTGAAACGTTTTATCCATATCATTAGTGGATTTTCTTTTCTTCTTTATGAAACCATCAGTTGTGCAGAAATCTGGCTGGTAAACAACAGCCATATTTGCTCTATTCTACAACTTAGATTTCACAAAAAGGCATGAACCAATAACTTAAGTAAAAATTAACAAAAATCCATCAATGAAATCAAGAAATGAAGCTCAATCCGTCCAGAAAATTGCACTTTAACAGCGTCCCCAAATGCAGTTGCGTAAAGAACAAGAAACTGGTTCACACCAGGAAAGAAAGAACAAAGTAATGCCTATTATTGGTATAATGGTTAATGGTGTAACAGTGCCTCCGATTAGAGCCCACGTGGATTCCAAACAGAGGAACAAACAAGGAATAGTATTAGAGCAGTGGAGATATGGGCTTTTATCTTTCGAGTCCAGTTAAGCTCCGCCCACTGTGTCTTTGTGTGTCACAATAAAAGGTGAACAGATGGCCCCTACATGGAAGGTTCTCACCATAAAGCATAAAGGAGAAGGTGTTATGCCCGTGTGTCACAGCGATATTCAAATCCCATCTGGCATGCTTAAATTTGGACTATCATTTGCGTTTATGACATGGGTGAAAGCCCATCATCTACAGTGCAACAAGGCAAAGACTGAGCTGCTAGTTGATCCTATCAATCTCACTGTCCAGTATGACTTCACCATACAACTGGAGACGTGGGGCAATATATCGCAATGTGAAAGTGTCACAGCACGAATCGTGGAGCTACTTGGAGATATCGTCTATGAGCTGAAGTGTATTTTCTTCTTGGAGTGATCGTCATTCTAGTCACTTCTGAAACTTCTTTACCTTGTCTTCTTGTATCATGAGCACAGTGTATCGCTACACCCCTAGCTATTTCCTTGTGAATAGTATAAAAAAGAATAAACCCAGGACATTTTACAGTAATGCATTACATTTTTTATCTTGCAGTTCTGTGCCCTACTTAAAAGAAAAGAGGAGGATAAGCTGTTGGAGTGACTGCAGAGTCCATAGACATCTTCAATCCTCTCTCAGATCTCCAAGCTGCATGAGTTCCCTAATATCAGCGAGGGACCCTAAACATCTAACCATCGTTCTCTTGCTTATCTAATGACCCTTGACCTTCTCATCTCACTGCCCTTCCTGTATTCACATATCCACAAGGTTCAGACAGCAGCGCCTGGTGCTCTACATGTTTTCTACTATGTATGTTATAATGGGCCAAAAGCCATATGAAACGTGTAAGGGTACAGGTTTAAATGGTTTAACTCTACGAACAGGTACTATTTTTGTTTAAATTGTAAATACACACCTAACAAGGTATTTTACGTACTTGATCTTTCACATACATCTGCTCTAATCACAAATGATGAGGGGAAGGGCATTTTTCATTATGCATCGATTTGAGAGCACATTTTAAAATAATACATACAGATTGTCTGCATTTTGCCATTTTAGTATTGTGCCGAGGTTGGTTGGAGATCCAGCATGTTTTAGTGTTCTACATTAATGCCAAGTCATGGGTCAAAACCTTGTAATTTCTCATGGGGATTTTATCTTTCATTCTATATATAAATATACTACATTATGTGGTCTCATTTTGTCAGTTGATTTTCTTTAAGATTAACTGTTTTCATGCCGTGTGCTCATCATTATTGTATATATTTCTTTCTAACTAAGGGACTTGGAGGAATGTGAAGTATTGCTGAGTTTAAGCTCCAATAAATGTCAAGCCAACCCAAATTGGGAGTGAGCAGGTTATTGTAACTCTCCAGGAAGATCATATCATTCGGATGACCTTTAAAAGTACATAAAAATAGCAAAATAAAACATCACACTTTTAACAAAGGCGTCACACTTTACCTGTCCTATCAGTCGGTAGACTAGAGTCGACAGAATTAGGTCGCGCATGCGCAAGATAATTATTACTTCCGGTTTGAAGAAATGGTTTATGTCTGAGCCACTCTTGGTTGTGGAGGTTTCTGTTTATATTATAGTATTTTGCTAGTATTTTCCTTCATTCATTTTATCATCATCATCAATGTCTTCTAAACAGTCATTTTACAACAATGCTGATGGTTTGCAAGAGATTTTCTATAAATCTTTCCAAATACCATCACGTTTAAGTGAAGACCGCCCCCTGGCGTCCACTGCTTTTCTGCAGCTTCTAATGTCAGTTTTTGACCACTCGTTTTAAATGTTTATTATTATTATTATTATTTTCTATAAATATGCCCATAATTAAAAGTTTTTAACAATGATTATTTTGTGTTTTTCAATAAATAGGAAACGTGTACGGGATGTGTGCAACAGTTAGCTGATAAGAGTTTATTAAACAACGTATTTGAAGTCTTTAAAATCTTAAATCTTTGTGGGGTGCGGATGATTTTGTAATGTAAACTCACTTATTGTTAAACTATATTTTTAAAGAGTTGAAAGTTGGTTTAGGCCAGGACCTCTACTATATTATGAAAAATAGAACATTAATGCGCTATTAATGTTCTATTTTATGGAATGATTAATCATGTGATGAATCATTACTCTTGCGCATGCGCAAACAACTGTAGAGCGACCGTTGCCTGGGAACATTTATAAACACCTGCAGTTTATATTTATAGTTATATATGAAATGTAATTTATTTAGACGTTTTGGATGTTATTGCATTTAAGCATAACCACATGATACATCAAGGGATACATGAACGTTATTAATGAAAATTAGCAAGCATATAACGTTAAGCGCTAGACAAACTCATGCTTTTAACCAAGCAAATTGAGAAAATAAAAAAAGAACTAAACTAATCTTAGGTTAATACACACAATGTAACATCAACGTTACCTCCTGCTCAATTTGAAGAATTCGGAAATTCCTGGGCGTTTTTTGTTGCTTTGTTTGTATGAAAGGGCGCGAAAAGAGTAGAGCCTTATGTTTAGCGCATGCGCGTTGTGTAATAATTTAAATAATAAAATATGAAGGGTATAAATATTTTATAGGTTCTAAAATATTAAAGTATTATGTGTGGCATTGTATAGCCTGTTTAATCTGTTCGAATTATAAAACATGTATAAAAATTAGAATTATAAAGCTTTCAACATTATTTTAAATAGAGAACCGTTTTCATTCATCCAGAATAAGGCAATATAACTATTTTTATATAATAATAAACTAAATAAATCAGATTTGTGCCAAGAAAAAAAGGTTCTGTAGATAATGCTGAACGTAGAAGTATAATATAATAAGTATAATATAAGTATATATAAGTATAATATTTTGAAATAAGTCACAAGATAAACACTATGGTTTTAAACTATTCTAATACTTTCCAAGAAAATAATGATTATTGGTATACACTAGCAAAAAAAAAATCTTTGTCACTCCTTTTTTAAAATAATTCTTAGTCACAAAACAGCCCATAATACAATTGGCAAATCTGATCATAATTTTACAAGAAAATCTTCCAAGAAAAGCTTCCATTTTAAGAATGCAATAGAATTTATAAAAAAAATATTTCCACTCCAAAAATAGAGAAATAAAAATCTTACAATGAGTTAATCACGTTGATTCACACATGCAATAAAAAAAAAATCAATCCAAACCTATAAAGAAGTTGTGAAACAAAATTATGGGGTAAAACCACATCATGGGTTTTATTTCCTAAATATATTTGGCCATAAAACATTTAAAGGCAAATACAGCAATTAGCATAAAACTGCACACAATGTCCTTAACATTCCCTTTTACAGATGCTGAATATGCAATTGCTTGCATAAATATTGAACAAATGTAAACCTAAGGGAGTCTGTCTGAATTAAGAAAAAAAAAAACAAACGTCAAGGCAAGATAGCAAAATATAAACGTCCTTAGCTAACGAACAACAAGCAACAATAAGCAGAACAAATCAACACCTTACATGAAAACTGTAAAAATCTCAGTGTCTTTTTAACCAAAGTACAGAAAGAAGTGCTTCTGTAATACTTTGAACAGTACAAAAACTATGTTTAATAATAAATTTACCTTCTTTACATGTATTTCTTGATATAAAATGTAAATAAAGAAAACTACACCAAATGGTTTCTATACAGAGGCAACAAGCTTAAAGGTTCCAGTCCTTCAGAGGTTCAGTAGCAGGGTTTCAATTTTACACCAGAGAGCCAGCCTGGTTTTGTGCTGGCACCATGATGGGAACCCCTCCCATGCGGGAGATGTTGGCAGCAGTCACGGTGGTGGGTAGAATCGGTGGACGTGGAATTTGAGGCTGGGCAGTGAGAGTCCGGGGTGCTGAGGTTTGCTGGGAGCCTCCATTGGTGCTGGGAGGCACTACTGGTACCCGGGCTGAAACTGGGTTGGTGTTATACCCCGGTAATCCCCGCTCTAGGCTGGCATCTGGTGGAGGCTGTGGGCGATAGCCGGCTGTGCTTCCTGTAGCTGTGATGATGGAAGCGGTGTCAGAGTGAGGGTAATGATTGTGGTTGTGTGGGTAAGAACTGGTGTGAATGGAGGACATGGTGCCGTTTTTAGAGATGATGTCCGATCCTGTGCCACTCTTTGCCCATGAGACACGTTTGGGGGCCTGGGCATCTTCCCTGTAACACACAAAAAACACTTAGTGATGATCAATTTATTACAACGATAACTCTTTATTAGCAAGTTGGTCATACTTGATTTCATTGGCAGGGTCTTCCTCTATATCTTTACGTTTGGTCCACATAAAGATGAGGAAGATGATGATCAAGACTAGAGCAACAATACAACCCACTGTAACCCCAGCGATCATTCCAGCATTGGTCGCTAGGAAAAACAAACAAACAGATAGCATTGAATTAAACAAACAATTGATTGTCACAGCAACCCTTTGTCTTCACAGCCCAGTTTTGAAAATCTCAAGGAAAAGGGGGGTAGTCAGCAGTGAATTAATAAAATATCTTGTAGCGTATTTGCATAAAAAGAGGAGTGCATAAACCCCTGTTCATTTTCGCTCACATGCCTAATTCAGTGTTCGCTCTCCAGAGAGCAGCATAGAAGTGCAAGATTGCTCAGATGCTTCTCAACTGTAAAGTTCTGTTTCTGGTGCTCATTGTTGACAGTGGGAGCAAAATCAAACAGCCGCAGATATTGTGGTCCCAAATCACATGTAATTTCAGTCTGTTTAATACCGTTGATGAGTTCTCGTCTGAAACTGAACTCAAAATAAAGCAAATGAATCAGTTCTACCACCAGAGACTAATGTTTACATGGTAACGTCTCGAAAAGTGTTCATGGATGCTGTTTTTTTTTTAAAGAGAGCAGAGCTGAACACTTTGAAGAACATACTCTGTTAGTTACCAAATAAGAGACTAACTTTGATGCTGGGTGGAAGAATGAATGCAGTCCTTTAAAGACAAAGATGGGCAGGGCTTTAACAGAAGGGTTTGCAGGGAGCCTTCATTAGTACGTACATGTGATGACCTCCAGGTTGATGTAGCAGCTCTCCTCCCCGGCAGAATTGGATGAAGTGCACACGTATTTCCCGGACATGTTACTACTGAGATTGTTCAGTTTCAATGTTCCTGCAGTTTCATCTAAAACACAAACACATTCAAATTTGACAGCAGATAAAGTAAGTGTTTGTAACAGAAAAACATAGATTTTTACCCTTATTATATAAGCACCTGCACAGGGATTGTTTCCACAGACTTCAATTATGTAACAGAGTGTAGCGGAACAAATATTACGTCTAATCTTCCCTGTTGTACTCAAAGGATTGTTTTTCTCTTCAGAAACCCCTTTAAAAACAACATCATATGAACAATAGTCTTCTGAACGACCAGATTTGTTTATTTGGAAGTACACGTATGTAACTTTTATAAAAAAATATATTACTTTTCCGTTCTTGGGCACATGTTTCTTTTTTTGTAAAAAGTGCTTTGAATCAGTCATACCACACTTTTTATGGGAAAAACTACATTTTCTCTGTTTCACCATAACATGTGTCATGCTCCATCAAAAACATAAGCAACATTTTAAAAATCCACAAGAAGTAAAACAGCAGTTCACAGGTTACACCGCCACCTAGTGGTCCAGCATATATTTGGCTTCCAGGATGTTCCTGTCCAAGTTCCTTTAGAAGTGCGCATTAAAGCCTCTGTTTTGAATTAGGTAGAAATGAGAACACACCTATTGTTTAATTTTGATTTCAAATATAATGCGTTAGTTTCGTTTTACAGACCCCAAATCAATCCAATCAGTGCCATCTAGTGGTGAAAAGAAGGGGTGACCCTTGGAAATACAATACCTCGTTTGGACCAAATTCTTGACCAGCACAAAGCACAAAAAGTGCTGGGAACAGTGTATAAGGTATTAGAAGGTACTAGAAATTTATTATACAATTTTCATATTGTTTTGACCTTGCCTTTGCTTTTTGGAGGGATTTGTATATTTTTATTTTGTCAACATTTTTTGTTATACAACATAAAAACTGTTGTCAATTTTTGCAGCAAAAAAACGACAATTTACTACTCGGAACTGTATTTTTTTGTACAATTTCAGGATTGTTCAGGAATTATTGTAAGATGCAAAGCTGGGGTTGTTCTAAAAAAATATATCAAGCATTGCCACAAAGAAAATGTTTTGAATTTATTATAATTTATTTAGTTTAGATCATTTATTTGACCCTATTGTAAAAAATGCTTAAAAGGGCCCCAGACCTCTAAGGGTTAATTAAAAGAAGTTTTTTCTGATATTTCCTGTTCTGAAACTGTGATTTTTTCAAATTGTTTAGTTCCTTTTTCTTAATGTTCAGATTTTCACCAAAGTCAACAAAAAGGGTGCTGTTAATTCAGGCAGCTACGATAAACTCTGCACCCTGGGCTCTCCCAATGTCTTGAAATGCTGCAGAAGCATTTCGATTTGTAAAAGTTGATTTGCAATTGTGTTATGCACCAATGACAGAATGCAGTTTGAAATCAGGCTGAACTGAAGTACAAGTAGCGTTCAAGTTGCAATAAGTCCACACCTCGAAACAATAACGACTGTGCAGGATCTGCTGAGGACTGCAACAAGTGCAAGATATGTGCCTTTTGACATTTTTGAAGTGGGAGGAAATGCATATAGTCACTCACTCAGTGCAGGAGAGAAGAAGACCTCGGAGGTTGGGCTTGTTTTGGTCCACTTGTATTTCGGAGCAGGCTTGCCCTCATTAGAGCTACAGGCCAGAGTAATGTTTCCTTTCAGAATGGGCTTTTCTTTGACTTTGCAGACAGGTACAGACGGGGGGACTGAAAGAGATGGAATGGGATATACAAGACCAGCAATAAATAAATACATGTACATTATTACATTCACTAACACGTCTCTCCCTACTTTGAGGTGTCACAGACACTACTCTTGAACCTGTTGCAATGTCCTTGCTTTTTAAGGCTTGACTAATAAATAAGTAGGTTTCATTAATTGTGTTCAAATGAATTATTTAAAAATGAATATAGTTCTAAATAAAAAAATTAAGATAGATTTAAATATTTAAAGAGCCCTATTATGAATTTAAATTTACCTTTCACATAGGTTGCAACAATGTTTGAGAAACACGTTGAGTTTTAAATGCTAAAGTTATCGTCTTTATTTATAAGAGTTCATTCTTTTTTGAGACAGCATTAAAAATCATTTGATTTAGCTGGTATGTTGTGATTGGCAACTTTACTGTGGTGGTTTTTTTTTTAACTCTCAGATGGTTGGTCGAAAACATGTCACTCAAGCTTGTTTCAGCCAATAAGACCCTCCCCTCCCCTAGTGACAGAGTGAAATTCTTCTTGCATGTACATGTTGTTCGTGTTCTTGTTTTTGTTACATTTGCTGTGTATCAACGTTCATTTTATACGTTTAGATACGATGTTGTTGTCATCCCTACTTAGATTTATGAAGAACTAGACATCAATAAGCTTTAAATATGGAGGCTAGGGGCTACCAAATCTTAGGTGGTAACATCGGCCTCTTAAACCCATTACAGTTGGATTGGATATTGCCTGTCTGATAAAAGGTGTGCTTGAGATATGATGTAGTTGAATCAAAAAGGCACTTCCTACTGCCACCAGGTGGTGTTATAACCTTTAATATATACTTGAAATCAAGTGAGTCCGACCTAGTGGCAGCCCACTTCCACATGTAGGTCTTAAGTACATAATTATTATTACAATAAATGTCATTTTGTTGTTTTTTTAAAAGAAGTTAATGTGGAGCAAGCAGGCTTTAAATGTGGAGACCTGTTTCGCAGATATGATTAAGATAATTTCTGAGCATGTGCGGACTCCTGTTCACTGACACATCGGTGCCCCAACCCTGATAATATTGTTATTTTGTTTATTTATATACAGTCTATGATTTTATTTTCATCATATATGTGGAGTAATTAACTACTTCCTTTTTAATGCAAAGACATCACCATCCAATAGGCCAAAATAGAGATTTTTTGGGCAAAAACACTGAATCTTTGTAATTTAACAACACATGAGCATTTAAATGACTGTCTATATTTGAAAATGCTCCAATAAAATAGATGTTTGTTGGTGTGCATCCTGACACAAACATTTTTTACTAAATGACTTGCATTTACGCTTGAAATATTGCTTTATTACAGGTTTTGGTACCCTGCATGTGCATATTAAACATCAAATGGTTAGAGAAATGCATGCTAAAAGTGTTGATATAAGTGTAACTTTGCCGCATTTATTTTTTTAAACCCATGTCAGATTACATTTTTTCATCAGTTCGGATCAAAAAGAATAAAAGAATAAGAATCTGAGCGAATGCTTGGGCCATAATAAAGACAGAGAAAGAGAACATAAGCCTGAACTAAAAACATTAAAAAATTTAAAAAAATCATAACCTTGTTGTGCTACTTTTCTCATGACCTGACAAGAACTCGTGAAAAATTCAACAAATCTTGTACTTTGCAAACTCTTCCTGTTTTTCTAGCAAGACACGGCATCATGAATAAGTCAAACCTTGTAATATGTTCCGCTACCATCAAAATGGAACTCTCTGACCTTTATCCTGTCACTTTCTATGCTTTTGTTCAGTTATGATCTGGCAACTTCATTTAACATTTTCAGTTTCTCTTAAATACAAAACAAAAAGTGTTCCTGTAATGTCTGGTTGAGTGCCTTCACTGAATAGGCCTAGTGGTTTTAAACATTTCTTTTTCAGTTTCTTTTTCTTTAGATTTTTTTTGGGGCATGTACAGTATGTGACATTGTTATGAGCATATTCATTTACTTGGACTTTGCATTGAAACCGTACCTTTAACATTAAGCGTTAGCGTTCCGGTGAGTCCCGAGGCGCTAGGAATCATGACCTGGCACATGTAACGTCCTGAATCCGACACTTTGGTGTCATTTATGAAGAGGGACAGGTTGGTGTTGGGCATTTTGTGGACAAATGCAGCTCGACCAGCAAACTGTGATGTGCCATAACTTAACTCTCCACTGACGTATGAGATGATCTACAAAAAGCAGAGATGAAGAAGAAAAATGAATATTTTAATCATTTTTTTTTTTTCAAAAAAAAGAAACAGTACAAATTAATACAAAAAAAATCTGAAAACAGTAAGCTATTTCAATTAGAATATAAAAAAAAATTAATAACAATGCTTTTACACATTCCCCCCAAAAAAACACTATTAAAATGGTTGTTAAATGTGAAAAGCACTGTAGAAAACAAGTAACTCAAGGTCATTAATCTCTCTGGCAGGGGAGAATTTCTCTGTGGACAGGTCTAAAACATTCAAATCAGTTGATCCTTCTGTGCACAGATTTAATCTGAACTAAAGAAAAAGCAGGCTAGAGGATTTTTACAATCTGCAGATAATACTTTCTTACTGGGTAATGAGAAACCATGAGATGCAAAATGAAAGACTGTCGCCGCCAAGAGTATACTTTTCAATCAAAGTTATACTAGCTCTTCAAATAAGACGGTCTCCAAATCAGCCAATCACATACAAGCAAATAAAAGTACACACATACAAAAACTACTTCAAAAGTAAAAAAAAAAAAACAAGACAATACATTACACAGTGCATAACAGAGACTTAATTGATCTTAATTGAAGTTTTCACTGTATAATAAAAAAATACTAGAAGAACAGGAAGTTGCATCACAACAGGAAGTTGCTTGAATGAGGCAACACAGTAGAAGAATGCTCTTTCGCTTCTGAACAGAGAGAGAGAGATAAACCCCCTCAGGGTCTTATCCCAACCGCACCATCTTTCTTCTTTGTTCTCAATGCAACATGGTTTGTTTGTTAGTTGTTTAACATTCTAAGTGTTTTAAAACTAATAAAGCTGTATTTTCTATTACATCTTCTTAAACCTTGTTTCGAGCATAATAATGGATTATCACAATATTTCAATAACAACCATCACTTATTTCAATGGGATAAATATTGGGATGGCGTGTAACACCAATAAAATTTCAGTTTGAAATTAAACTAGTGCATTAATAAAAAACTTTACATTTTCTCTGTTTAAACAAAATAAAATACCCTAAAGCTTCGGACAGTACAATTTCCTCGGGCTGGTTGAATTTTCTTTTGACAGAGTTATATTTTTCCGCATCATATGTAGATTTACTGGAAATATAGATGCATATATGGGAAAATGACACATTTAGTGTTTCCCCGAGATCACCATCACCATGGTTCACCACGGTTTCAGTCATAGGGTGATTTAGTTTGGTATTGGTTATCATGTCATTGACTCAGTATCATTGGTCAAGTTTGGTTGCAATGACCAGATCTATGGATACGAATAGTCAAATAGTTTAATTGATTTGCTTGAATAATTAACACCATATTTTAATATTATATTTTCACGGTTCAGATTGAAACAATTAGATAATATTGCATAGTTGATTTCTGTATTTCATTCTGTTTTTTTTTTTTTGTTAGTTTTCAACCACCGTTATAGGACGCAATGCGAGCACTTTTCAACACTAATGTTATTGCACAAGTTTCAAACAGTAACACAAATCATAACTTGCACAGATGGAGCTAAACTTTCTGGCATCTGGACAAAACTTACCGATGAATTCAGTCCCATGCATAATACCTCACCATCAAATCTAATTCAAACTGACATGACATTATCAGGATTTATGATAAATCTACGCAGAATCCTCTCGCTTCAGGCTAGTAATGCTTGTGACCGTCAAGAGGGTTTATTCTGGGTGAACTCTTGACCTCTGGTACTCAAGAGAGCAAACAACTCTCAATCACCAGAACAAATTATTCCTTATTCAAGGCAAATAAATACACAAACCTTGATACGGCAATCACAGCTGAATAGCTTCATAATCCTTTCGTTGTATACTAATAAAAAAAAAGATTTACCGTATTTTGCCATGTGAATTCTTACTGTGTTCAGACTTTTATTATGAAATATCTTATTTTGGAAGCAATGGCCAGTATTCAGTCGCTGTGGTTTTATACTCATTTATCTGATGTAATTTGTGCTTATAAATACTATGATCAATATTCATAAACCTATTAGTTTTTCCCTTTGTGCCATTTAGTTTTATTCATAGATCGGCATCAGCGCAGAACAATCTTCTTGATGTATCCGAATTTACTTTAAAACACCAGTTAATATAAAATGTTAACATAAAATATAGTGAATTTTATCATACATAACTTTCATAAGTTGATATATATATTTGAATTGTATAGTCATTAATCTAGCTGAATAATGAAGGATAGAGGACCAATCGCTAAGCTCCTCCCCTTTGGTAAATGTTTCTCTATTTAGTCTTCCAGAGAATCCTCTTTTGTTTTTCACAGGGTGTAAATTAATGTTTTGGGCCTAATCAGTAGACAAATTAACCATATTTCAATATATGACTAAAGAAATTAGGTTTCATTGTGGAAACATTGGCTAACGGACTTTCAAAAAAAGAGGTGTTTGTTTCCTTTTCACGGTCTAAGCTCATGATGACAGTAATGACAAAGCGATATACAGTAATATGGCAAAGATATGCCAAATTGGTTGCTATGGTAAACAATCTGCTTGCTATGTAGGGGACAGTGATATAATTTAACGTTCCCAATGTCACTGTGAGTAACACAAACCAATCCCCATGTCTCTATCATTTACCAAAGCTTAGGGATTTCAGAAATTTAAGTTGCTACAGTACACAGTTTGGTTGCTAGGGAGCTCTCAGTCATATTAAAATTATTAACAAACAAACCCCATTTCTTTATGATGTTTATTTTTGAAGATATTTTTGTGTGCTTATTTGTTTCAATGATGAATATTTAACCCTTTACAGAGCCTTAGGTTAAAATACGTTTGCACAGTGATTGGTATGTTCTTCTGCTTCAAAGTTTCTATGAGGTTCTCAGTTTGAGTTACAGTTTTATAAAATTTGACCCCATGTTAAGTCAATGGGAAATTTTCCAGAATTATTGTAGTGGTACCAGTAAGACAAGACATAGCAACCAGTGTCACAGCAGTTTGGATATCTTGCCAAATCCATAATTTTACATCCAAATGGATGAATATAAAATATTAGGAATAAAATAAATGAAAATATGTTAAAATATATCATTTTTAATTTGTTAAACATCAAAAATTAAGAAGCTAACGTACCATTTCTGTGCTGGTAGCGGATGACATGTAGTTCCAGACAACAGTGTTTTTCTGAATTTCCAACCCTGTGTAAGACGCCTGAAGGACCACCATTTTCCCTTGGATCACGTCAACATTTCCCTGAGGCAACTGAAGTTGAGCCAGATCACCTACGCAGAAACAAAGACAAAATTCAAATAAAACAACAAAATACAGAACATCCAGACCAGAAGACCAAAGTGCCAGTGAAACATCCCACAACGACTTACACTCCCCCAAATGGAGGTAAACTAGCTGAATCCAGCCGTCCTGGTTATTCCCCTGATCCGCCAGCTTGGCCAGCTTTGGCTCGACTCTCGGAGAAATAGATATGAGCCTCAGACAGCGACTCATAAGAGAGAATCTGCTTTTAAAACCCTTTCGTCACTAGGACTTAGAAACAAGTCCACAGGGAGAAAAATCTGTGACGCAACTAGTGAGCATCTTGTTTTGAGCTTTGCCAAAGGTACCAGGGAGAGCCTTGATGCCATGTCTATGTCCAGTTCCCTTCCCTTAAGTGCTAAATCACTAATCCTCCTCTAGAATCGCCTTTGTGCCCGTTTCTGACGTGATTTCTCCGCTTTGCATTCGTAGGCTGCTCTTTAGCCTGATTATAAACTTGCAACGATAGATGGAATAATTGCTTCCATTGACCCACAGCAAGTAAAGCCTCGGCTTAGACAGAAAATATAGCCTATAAATGTGAAACAGGGTCAGAAATAATATGAATGCATCAAGGAATTAATCTGCTTCCATCTTAAATCTTGATCAACATTTGAACTTCCAGCCAAGTGTCCATTTAGTGCTGACTTACAAACAGGCAAGAAACGCATCCAATAAAAGTTTTAATATCAAGAATCACACAGTTACATTTTATTTTAATTTCAGTAACAAAATGAAGGGTCATGTGACACTCAACACACAAGTTCTAGGCTGAAATGTGGTTTGTAATATATTCTATTAGTAGCATTAGAAAGTTGTAAAACCATAAGCATTTGTTTTTAAACATTTTTAATTCCAGCTTTTTACCATCGGCATTAGAAGTGTTCATTCACAACTGAACACATTTCTAGAAGGTTTTCATTAATCTCCAAGCTAGGTTACACATACAGAGCATGTTAAGCCTCATAAGCAGCTTAAAAGCAATGCTTAAACACAGCAAAGAATTATTTCCCATAAAGGAAAAAGACCCATGAATTTGACCTGAAATTGTGAGTGTGCCTAATCACCAGTAGAGGGAAGCAAGCACAACATTAATCTCTGATTTTACTGTGCAGTGATTTACAGATTGAACTTAATTAGAAAAATGGCTCGCATTATTTGGTTAACTGGAGGTTTTTTTTCCTTTAAGGTCTGGTTTAAAAGATTTCTTATGGTAAAAACCTGTCACGATCTCGAGGGTGGTTAGCAAATTGGACCCAAAAGCACTTTACTGAATTTAAATGTCTTTAATATGGATTGGCAAAGGAACAAAAAACACAAAATACTGCCTTTGGTACGCAGGTTAAAAGTTACAAAAGGAAATCCAACTGAAAAGTAAAAACAGGAACAGAAAATAGTCCACTGAAGTGTTGAACACAGCTAGGCGAAGGCACGGCTAGAAACTTCCAGTCCAAGGAACAAAAAACAATAATGCTGGGGATCCTGAAGGAACAAGAGCGTAAGAGATTGTCCAACCAAACATAGAAACTTATCATACAGAGTGAGATGAACTAGTGACAAACGCAAGAAAACAGGGGTTTAAATAGTAAAAATAAACAAGCAACAGGTGGCAACAATAATGACAAGGGAAAACCTGGGGGAGGGGAGATAGGAGATCAATTAAGAAGAAAAGCAAAAAATCCCAGAATATCAGTAGGACTGTGACAAAACCACAGCAGAAATGTTAAACCATAGACAGGAAAAGTTCTATCTAAGACACAGCAGATTTTTTTAAACATTGAACCATGTGTCAAACTACCCTGTTCCTTCTGCTGAATTAAACAGAAGCTGAGAGATGAAGTTCCTCCATATGTTCATCCATCTGAATATGCATTAAACATTAATAATAACATATTTTTACTACATCCAGAACTGAATCTGACTATAAAGAGGATTGAGATATTAATATTAATAATTCAATATTAAATTATTTAGCTAAAATGGCAGAACCAAACCAGTTACAAACCATCTCAGCAAGGTCACAAACATGAAAGACCAAGCAATAAACAGACACTTTCATTTTACACTCTGTAACATACTTTTTAGCAAGCAGTTAACCCAAACAGAAAGTACATTTCTAACCTTGAAACCAAACATTTAACCATTTCAAGCATCTGTGGGAACCCTTCAAAAGAGCACCAACTTTGTGAAAGTGTAGTCAGGCGTATCATCAAAAAAAAAATTCTACCAATCCAGGGCAAAAAAGTTGATATCACGCGTAGGTTGAAACCCAGTCATGAACAGAAACAGCTGTGTAGGAGGCTTGAATCTGAGTTAGGAACATGCAAACTCTGCCAAGGCGAGGTTGAGAAGGATTGAGCAGAGCAACAAGACACAAGGTAGTCAAACTGTCTATCCCACACAAAGATTTCTAAGCAGACCGTGGTTTCAAGCTCGAAGAAATGGGCCATTGTAATTTAATCTGAGTTTATTCCACTATAAATACATTTTTATTACATTTTATTTGCGTAATATTGGTCTCTGAAATACATACATTAACTCATTTTAATGTACTGACTGCTACTAATTACTTTTTACTAATCTGTAGGTCCAGAATGATGGATTTTTGTGTTATTTGTTTAGTAATCCACTATTACAGTAAGTTTAGCGTAAGGAAAAAAAAACACACACAAGGAGCCTGTATTGTGTAGAATGGAACATTAAAATGAAGCTTCCTCTGATGAAGCTCTTAATAACAAGACATTGCAGCACATGCCCTCTTCCATCAGCCTAATGAGGCCACAAATGATCCCTGGCATTATAGTCCTCCAAATCTCACAAACAAACATGGAAGATTTCTGCTGATGCAAATGAGCTCATGTTTGTTCTGCTGTGAAGAGAAGCTTTAGAGACAGGTAAAGTAATGGGAAGAACACAGGGAGAGGAAGTGGCTCAGTGAAAGACAAATAATGAATGTGGAACGTTCTTTACAAACCTTCTTTCTGATGAAAAGGGATTAAGAGAGAGAGAGAGTTATAAATCTGTGCACCACAACATTCCCAGAGGTCTGATCTGAATAATATATGCTAGGGAATGGCATGTCAGAACGGTGCCTCAAAGATTGTCAATTAAAGCTAAATGTGACTTGAATAAATCTGCTCCTGCTACAAAGTTGAGGCTAGATGCTTTGGACAACATTTCGATGCATTCCAAAATGTTGGATTGTTAATAAAAAAATTGTCAAGTGTACATTGTATTTATATAATCTGTTTCCATTTTAAATGTGTTTTATTGACCTAATGAACTAACTCTGAGAACTAAATCTCAGATCAGAGAGTACCCCTGTCAAAACCAACTTCCAAACAAAAGGATCCCAAATGCTCAGGTGTGCTGATATCCATTCTTGTCTCAAAAACAGAAACCTAAGCGCCTTGAAAAAGCTGTCCCGAAACTCAAGGATGGGCGTCATCCAAGCGACACAGAAGCCAGATATAGTTAACAAAAAAAACCTCTGTTCCAGGTCTTACAGCTACAAAACAACTCTTCACCTATTCTAATCAAAACCTATTCTGAAAAGATAAGAGTAGTTAACAAGGAGCAAGCCAGCGTTTGGAAGAACGCATCTGTTGTTTCATTTTCAATTGACCAAATATTGTTTCATCCTGACAAACGGAATAGTGGTTTACTCAAAGCAGAGAAAGGGTATTTTAAAACATGTATTTTACATTATGTAATATTACATTAATCCAGTATCAAAGGTATTTTTAATAGATTGAATCAATTTGAGTGAAGATTTGGTGTATATTTTTAAATCTAGTAGAAATCAAACTTGTGTTTAATCTTCCTCTGACATTCACAGATAAAGGATTGATGAGGATATAACTATACCCACCCAATCACATCACATTTTTTCCCTTGTGTACAGTACCAAAATATGCAAGACATGGATATTGAGAGACGCCAAAAGACGTAATTACAGGAAAGGATTATTTATCTGACCCAAAAAAAGCCTCTGATAAATAGCTCAGGAACTCTTTGATTCATTTGACAGTGTGAGTGGAGGGCAAGCATTGGGTGGAGATCTAAACTTCCTGTTTGTATTCCATCCACACAGCAATGTTAACATATAAAGCATTCCATTGGCAAGTAAACTCCCAAAAAACTGCGGTCACAAGATGAGTTAAGAGGAAAATGACATCTAATCTTGACCTCAAAGGGTTAATCAGATGGGCTGAGGAGCTCAAGGCTAAGGCGGAGGAAGATTAATCAAGTGCCCTATAGATCTGAGAATATGAGTGATGGCTTTTCTTCATGATACAGATAGTTTTATCTTTTATCTATTTTGTTTCATAATTATCAGCGTGGGAGGATATTTTCAGGGAAGATCTCAACTTCAGGTACTTCAAAAAGCAGAGTAAAGTGGAGCTGCAGAAAAATGTAGTCAATATTCAGGCAGAACTGTAACGGTTCGAAATACAATAACAAACATCTTGTCAGTTGGAATGTGCGCAGATTATCAGATTTAAGTTAAAGTATGAATGAAATGAATGGACAGACTGATTGAGGGTTTGCTGGTTCACCTCATCCATAGATCTGAAGTGAGTAATCTATGAAAGCTGTTCTGTGAATATCATTGGTCCCTACAGTCATGTAAAAGTGTGTCTCAACACCATCCACGAGCGGACATAACAGACTGCACTACTCCATATGGGAAAAATAGTGGATTTAAGCCCTGTGTGCGTGGAATTATTTATATCCTTTGGTTATTTGTAATTATTACCAAAATCCTCTGAAATCTTAATCTTGTGCAAATCAAGAATTCTGTAATTTCAACAGCAATAATTAAATCTCCTACAACAATAAAAACACTAAGTGTTTTAAAGAACACTGGTTTCACTTCATTCTATGGAAACGTCTGGCTTGAGTGAGGAAGCAACTGAGACCATCAGTAAAGCTTGGAAATCCTACACTTTGACTATGTTAAATTTCAGCTTTTCACAAAGCCAGGTTCTCCCAAAGAGGCACATAATCTGCTTAAACGACCTGAAATCTCGGGGAAGGTGGAGGGTACTTTTACTGTATTGGACACCTGCGATGGACTAGCGACCTGTCCAGGGTGTACCCCTGCCTCTCGCCCAATGTGCGCTGGATATAATGAATAAATTAATGAATTAATGAATGTATTGGACACAATTCTGATCACAAATGTCAACATTTGTAAAAGAAGCGCATAATCAATTTTAAATGTTATATTTCCTGTGGCCACCTGGTGCCGCTATTTATAGTGTAGGTTGCTGTAGAGATGTGTTCAGGCATGTTATCTAAACACAAGTGCCAAGTTTTAAACCAATCAGACATTGTACGGTTGAGTTATAACTACTTCCTTTTTATGGACATCTAAATTCAAATTTTTCAATGGCCGCCATTAGCACATAGTTTATATAATTTGAAAAGATTTTGCAGTTTAACATCCCTTATGCCTTAAGATAAGACTGATGGATTTTGGAGATGAACATTTTCAATCTGTAGGAGTTTTGTGTAAAAATAAATTCCTGTTATATTTGTAAATGCAATCTACACTACTTATTTTTAAGTCTTGGTACCCTACAAATGTGTGCTGAATTTCATCTGTGTACAACAAATTGGTCATGTTAGGTGGCGCTATAGAGCCAATTTGCCACACCCACTTTTCAAACTCCAATCAGAAGGGAGTTTCACCAGTTTGGACGTTTGTGTGAATTTTGTCAACTTTTTGAACATTAAAAATGCACCGAAAGCAGAGAAACAAGAGTACTCTAAGCAATACAATAGAGTTTTACGCACCTTCAATGCTCGAGCTCTAACAAGAGACAAAAAAGGAAAGAGAAAACAAATTTACGATCCTTACTGTTAGGTTTCCTATTGTGCCTGTTCAATCTCTGGAGACTATGCCTCTCTTGAAAATGTGCTTCTCTTGAAAACAAGTTCAGTTTTACAAAGACTTGTTGGTAATTGTGTATATTTCAGGCCCCTTTAATGTAAATTATGCAGTTTGAATCGTTTTCCCTCGTTTAATTGTGCCTCTTCCTCTATCCTCTTTAGTTTTTCCCTCTAACCTCCTGTCTCTAACTTTGGGAACTACTGACAATGCATGAGAGTGACTGATCATTTAACTCTGTTCGGTTCATTTGAGAAATATTTGTGAGTCATTAGTTTAATTGTTGAATTAAGATTGTGTGAATGAGCCAGATATCTCTGGGAGCTTGTGCTGTAGAAACTAAATGATAACAGTCTCTGTGATTGCCGTTATTGAGGCTGAGCTGCTCAAGGTTAATTGAAGCTGTAATGAACCTTCAGAAAGAAATGGGAATATGGACAAGGAGTCAAAGATTTTCCAAATCGGAGCGTGATAAGTTCCTGATTTTTTTTCCAGAAATAGTAAAAGAAAAAGAAATCAACCTGAAAAATCAACAATTGCTCCTGAAAACAAGTGAATCTTTGCATTAATTACAGAATTGGAACAGTCCAAGAGGTGAGTATGGTATTTATAGGTGCTGCTTAATAAGTCAGTTTTGTTAGGGGCAAACCTCCCAAGATGGTATGGGAAGGGTTAAACAAACTCAAATGCGCACACACACAGTAGGAGATAAACACTCATTTAATAAATTAATAAAACAAACAAACACCCGTAGTAGGGCAAAACCTTACATAAAATATACTGAAGCCAAAACTAAAACTAACTCAAAACAAAACAGGAAAATGTTAACTCAAAAGACAATCAACGATTACTAGCCAGCAGGCTGCTGAGGAACAAATTAAAAAATATATACTTTTCAAAAACCTGAGCAGAGACAGATCAAGAGACCAGGCTTACCAGACACAGAATAATATTACTGATAATGAACCCGCACCATGAAGGGGGAGCAAGGGCCTTAAGAAGGCAGCGGGAAAACGAGGGAATGACGAACCAGACATGAGGAACAGGTGGGGCAAATGAGGGCAATTAACAAAGACGTAGGATAAAGTCACGCACAGGAGAAGAGACCAGAATAAAAGGAACAACATGGAAGAACACAGACAAAGACGAAGAGCAGGCAGGAAGGGGCAGGAACAGAAGAGAGCTTACAAAATACAAGACTGAGAAAATAACAATAAAAGTAACCGGGGAAAGAACCCAACAACTTTGTACAGCTTGCTCCTAAATCACTCAGCTTCAGCTTTCTTCTATAAAAAGTATGTCATAGAATTCACAGGAAGCAGAACAAGTCATTTGTACATTCAATTTAAAAAAAAAGAACAATTATGCCAGAACAATTATAAATACACTGGAACTTCTTTAGACATGTCATATCCAGATAAAACAAGAAAATTACATTCATTCTAATTAATCAGACAAGATAACATTTTCCAAATCCATCTCCATTAACTGCCAAGTACATTTTTACACTCTAGCAATAATTGGGCAACAATTTAAGCCACTTTTCAACATAAAGTTAATGCTACATCAAACACTGAATAATTTCATGCATTTGTGTATAAAATGTGCAGCGGGAGGTTATGACGTAGAAATAATCGCTTATTAAAATATAAAAGTCATTCTAGCTTTGCAAGCTCTTAAAAACTGCCAATAAGTCTTGAGTCCATTTCTTGAAAACAGGAATTATTAATTAAAATTTTATCAACAAAGTTTCAAAACAATTCTCACTTTCTTCTTTCTGTTCTTCTTTCCCCACCAATAAATGCTTTCTCCATCAGAAGCGCTCTACATTTTTTTTGACAGGCCCTGAAGTCAATAAATAATATCTTATCATTGTTTGGAAAAATTTAGATTTTGATTCGACTCACAATTTGATTTTTTTTTCTGTAATGCAGCCCTTTGAGGTTTGTTGAGGGAGAGTGGAGTGTTGCAGAATGAAGCTCACTGAACAATACTATTGACATTCCACATGTACCTGGTTATTGTGAAAACAGGGATTTCTCTGTGCGATTATTCTGTTCATCCGCATTTAAACGCAGTATCATTTTCATGTAACCACGCTTTTTTGAAAACACAGCCCAAGGTGTGTCGTTATGAAAAAGCTGGTTAGAGTGTTTCCATGTGAACGGAGAAAATGGGAGTTATTGGAGGTGGGGTTTGTTGTCACCACGCTCTGTGCCTAGAGTCACTTCTTTGTTTAGAAAGACCAAGTGTAATGGTGGATGAAACGAGGACTGTGTTGCTTTTTGCAGCTTATAACATGCACTGCTTTAAAAATGCCACCTGTTGGTTTGGAAGAATCACTACAGCGTTTTCGTGTGGATTTGTGTGAGAGTAAACAAATATTTATAGCGTGCTACCGTTAGCTCTTCTAAGTAGAAGGTTCTCTCAAATTCATTCGGGCAATGAGGAGCAGTTTGTTCCAAAAGGGTATTGAATCAGCCGACTAATGGCACCCCTGCTAATGCAGACCACCTATGAGGAGCCAGACCAGTTAAGACCGCCTCCATGTGAGAAACTGGAGAAAAAAAAAAACAAGGAAAACAAGGGCTGTACAAATTAATTTCAAATAATGATTTTACTGTAAAAATACACTTGAATTCATTTATTAACATTTGAAGCTATTTTTCCGTGTTAGGGGCAACCCTCCCAAAATGGTAAAGGAAGGGTTAAACAAACTCAAATGCACACACACAATCTGGATAGAACACTCATTTAATAAATAAATAACACAAATAAACAAACAGCCGTGGTAAGGAAAAAAAAAAAACTTACATAAAATATACTTAAGCAAAACTAAAACTAACAAACAAAACAGGAAAAACTTTAACACAAAAAACAATCAACAATCACTAACTAGCTGGCTGCTGGGGAACAAATGCAAAATAAAACTTCAAAAACTAAGCAATGACAGATAAAAGGCACATGCTTACCAGGCACAGACTCTCAAATGAATATTATTATTATTAATAATGAATCAGCACCAGGTAATAGAAGCAAGAGCCTTAAGAAGGCAGCGGGAAAACGAGGGAATGACGAACCAGACATGAGGAACAGGTGGGGCAAATGAGGGCAATTAACAAAGACGCAAGATGAAGACACACACAGGAGAAGAGGCCAGAATAATAGGTACAACATGGAAGAACACAGACAAAGAGGAAGAGCCAAGAACAGAAGAGAGTTAACAAAATAAAAGACTGAGAAAATAACAAAATAAAAGTAACCGGGGAAAGAACCTAACATTCCGTAAAAAACACATCCCCTCACTGTGAAGCTGAGCAAACACATTTGCACCATACATTTATGAACGCATTCCATTACTGAATTTCCATCAGCAGAAAATCTTGCATACTAAACGCCAATCTGAAGCCGGTTCTGTTTGTTCTTAGAACTGTTTCAGACAAAATGATGCTGAGAAATAAAACCAACGTTGTTAGAGAAGCAAGTGTATTCCTGTTTCCTTCTTTCCTGTATCCTGTGCATTGTGTTAGAAGAGCATGACAGGAAAGAGATAAAACAAAGCCTGGAACACACTCCAGCAGTACGTTAAGGATGCAGGGTCACACACGCACACATACACACACCTGCATCTCAATCTAAGATCCCGAAATAACTTCATCAAAAGCTTCAACGGCTCTGATCTGATCGCTTCAACGCTGATGCTGCTGACAGCTGTGCATGAAAACTGTTCAAGGCAAGAGTGGCAGGTGATGCAATCTGTCCGGGAGACGCTGGATTAACATGATGAATTGTGCTGGGATTACCCGCTGTTTTACAGGAGATGCTAAACGTGGAGATCTGTGACACACAAACCTCATGCCTTTAATCTGATTCTTGTGTTAAATCAAACCTCACACTGCTGCTGTCAGAAACAGTGACAATACATAGCAGTGGATTTACCCACTTAACTGTAGGACACGGCAGTGAAGAAAACTGATGCATCAAATACAGACTAGTAGCGTTTCTTATCAAAACAACCCAAATTCAAACCACATTTTTCCTTTTTAAAACTCAACCCTTAAGAGTTACATTGTGCTTGTAATAGAGGCAGTGAGGATTGTTAGGAACTCCACAGCATAATAATGAATTATCACGAACAAACAATCTTTAAATAATATCTATGAATGCTTATAACGCTGGTAAAAAAAATCTGGTATTATTATGGAATCCCTTTGATCAAACTGGACTGATATGAGATTTGAGGATACATGCTATACTAAAAGTGGCATCACCAGATATGCAAAACATAGTTGTAGAACACGTTATAATCTGGGGGAATTATGGAGAATGACTTCAGTGTTTCTCCTACCATTCAGTAGGTGGGGAAAGGTTCAATATAAATAATTCTGCAAAAAAAATTTTTTACCATGAATTAAGTAGGTCTACATGCTTCCCATTGAATAAAAGGCTGAAACCGCAGAGTTGAACCTGACTTGAACCATGTTTTATTTTTTTTTTTATAAAAACACAGACACTGCTGCACCCTGAAACGCTGTAATTACTGTAGCAAACCAACAGGTGGCAGTCGATGAGTGACGTTTTAAAAATTATTTTTCTGCACTGCATGTGTGTAAACTCTGTTCGGCGCTCAAATAGTAAACATGCGCATGTAATCGTGTTGATGCCGCATAAACAGCAACGTAGTCCTCGCATAGTTCCAGCTTTTTCAATAATTTCACAACGTTTTAGCGGGTTTTTTTTGTACATTTTTTTTACAAAAATGATCTCAAGATGTGCCTAAAATCACAGAGCTCAAATTTCATTGGCTATTCAGGGGATTGTTTTAAGTTGACTTACAGGTTTGTTTTAGAATATTATGCATGTTTTTTTGTTCAGAATAAAATAACTAAACATTGCTTTAATCTTTTACATAAAAAAACAAACAGGAAAACTTTACATACACATAAAGTGGTCTTTATTGGGCGTTTACGTCATAATTTCTCCCAATAAATATTCCTCACCACACCTGTCCCTAAACCTACAAACCTGGAAAAAACACTGGAGATACAAAAAAAAAACTGGGTTGTTCCTTAAATTATTGTCCCTCCAGCATTTAGTGTGTGATATAGTTCCACCTGCGTAATCATTACCTTGTAGCTATAATAATAGCTGTGTTATAACCAAATAACTTTTTTGATTCATCTTTCAAAAGTAAAGTAAGCCGAACTAACATGCTAAAAGATAAATGCCCAACAAGTAATTGGCCAACTGTGAGGACAGCATAATTACCATATAAAGTTCCTGCCGTCTAAATCAGAAGGAAAAATAATCCAGATAAATCACTGAGACCAGAGTCTTATCTCTCCGCAGAGAGAGGGGGATTCTTTCAGGAAAGAGAAACAGCTTGGAAGGATGCAGTTTATCTGACTGAGCTTGAGGAACATTGCAGACTCTTCGATTAAGACTTGAATTTAAATGCAACTTCATAAGTCAAGACTCTTTACCACGGCCACAGATAACGCTTTTCTACTGCACTGAGCGAGGCATTAATCTTAATTTGACATGAGAACCGATAAAACAAATATTTGTGGAGCTAAATGAAGAGTCACACTGCCAAAGTGCCATCAGGAAAAGAAAACAAAGCCTTTTTAAGTCTCTTTAGTAAACTGTGTTGATTTAAAAAGAAAATGCGGCTCTTAAATGGTCCAAAAATGTGTTTGGAGACAAAATATCTGCAATATTATTAGCACTAGAGTGCAAAGCATCTTGGGATGGATTGCATTACATTCCCAGAAGACTTAACATTCCCTGAGTGTCGCATCAGTTTAGTGACGCGGTCTCAAAAATACATGAAGGCTACGCCAGAGTTAAACCTGCCTACAAACGTACATAGCCATAAAGGATCGGTGGAAGCAAAACACGACTAACTCCAGGGGGAAAACCTTTTCATATGGCATGCTTTTTGTGTTGCATGGGTATTATTTTGACCTGTTTTGTAAATTAATTTCCATACAATGGTCAGCATAAATGAGCAAACGCCCTTTAAAAGTATGAATTTAATCAGTAGCTCAAAAACCAATTTCCGAAACTCTTCACAAGGCTGAGTTTTATTGAAAACTTATTTAACATGAAATCAAGGTTAATAGGTCACAAAATCTTCAGTTTTACCCAAAATGGTGGAAGGAACAAAAACCTAACTGCAACAAAAACTTCTACATCTAGTTTTTTTTTTTGAGCACTGTGATTTTTAAGGACAGTACCACGTCTTCTACGTCAATCATTCTTCAAGAAGAACCTCTTTTAAAGCCTGAAGAGTGATGCTTAACTTGTTGCTTCAGAATTCCCTGCAGGTGTTCGATTGGGTTCAGATCAGGAGACGTCTTCTGCAGAAATGCAACTGTGGCTTTAGTAGCTTTCGTGTTTTGAATCATTATCACGTTGGAAAAGTGCACGGAAGGATGGCAGCATCTTCTCCTTCAGAATAGAGCAGTACATTGTTGAGTTCATGATACCATTAATGAAATAGAGCTACCCAACACTAGCAGCACTCATGCAGCACCAAAAAATGACACTACCACCACCATGTTTCACTGTGGGCAACACGCATTTTTCTTTGAAATCCTCACCTTTACGACACTACAGTTTTAAAACCATTTGTTCACAAAACAAAATTTTTAACTTCAGAGTATTAAGTACCAGTTTTCAGCATTGTTTCAGCGTTCCTTTTGGAAGATTTCTATGCATGTCATTCCCCAGAAGTGCGCCATACGGTATTACGGAAAGCGGTCCCTCCAGTTTGGCTTTCTACTGCTTTAGCTAACTGTAGTGAACTTGCAAGTGACGCTCTTCCACCTTTCTCATCAGAGGACGCTCCTGTCGAGATGTCAACTTCCATCTGGACGTCTCTGTAATACGTGCGCTTCCATCGTTTTTAAATTTTTGGATCACTTTTGCTTCAGTAATTTAACTGATATGTAAAGTTCTTGTAGCCCTCACTTTTTGTGTAAAGAAAGGATTTCCTTTCTCAGATTTTGTGACATTTTTCCTCCATGGGGAGCATGAAATAGGAAGGTCTTTACTAAGTTTAGTAATTTATAGTCACCTGTCTGCTGGACACCTCTTAAATGACTATAATTGGGGTTGAATTCATTTGTTTGGGAAGTCACTTTTTTGTGCATGCAAATGAACAAATCTTGTTGGTAAAACATTTGTGGGAGTATTTTATATTATAGTAAATATGTTGATTCTGAATGATTTATGCTGAGCACTGTAGTTAATCTATGGTAAGTCAAATCATGCAAGAATATTAAAATACAATTTCTGCAACACAATATGTTCAGAACTGGGTCTTAAACTGCGCACAGGTGTTAACCAGGTTAACTGAACAGACTTTCAAACAAAGGCCGTGATGCATTTAATCATCTTTGTTTGTGCTTTCTTCTCTGATTAACCAATGGATAAACAGAAAACAAACAGAAGCTGAGAGGATGTGGATCCTGTAGCGCGACCATGCAGACACACTGACAAGCACGCACTTCCTGTGGCCGGTCACGTTTCCTTCTACTAAGGTTGAGTCTATGATTAAACTTGTCGGCATACTTGGTTGCAAACCCCCAAAGAACAAAACCATTTTAGCGTGGAAGCAGCCAATGAGAATAAAGTAAAACCATTTAATCTGAAAACAAAAGAGTTATGACAAAACAGCCCTTGAGAGTTCAGCGATGACTGGTACATGGAAAAATACCAATTTAGAGAGCTTCAGTTGACTTGACAAAAACCCCCACAGGAACAGTTTAAGTTAGAGATAAAACTCCCAGAGATCCCAGTATAAAAAAACATATCACCAAAACAACACTGCTATTCTTTACGAAGGTTTTATATTGGGCCGGGAATAAAGGATGTAAAATGCAAAAGTCATTGTCTTTACGAAAGTGCCATTATTCAGCATTCCCCTAAACATTGTTTTTACTAAATCTAACTCATTAAAAAACAAACATTTAAGAGTTTTGGAGAATATATGGCTATTTCAGTGTCAAATACATCCCTTTGGCATTTTTTCACCTCCGTATTTTTCCCATAGCTTATGTATATTTGTAGTCTATGCTATTTTTATATAAAAAAAATAGCTAAAGAGGGCTAAAACTTGGAGAAAGAGGTGGGAGGGGTAGTGCTTCTGAGTCATTGTTTGTGGCTGTTTAAGCATTTAATCCATTTATGTAGCACAGTCCTACTTTATGTACAGTAAAATATTGCTATATTCATTGCTTTAATAACTTTTATTTACAGTTATGGGGTGGGGTGCCCCCTATTTGAATAGTAGGGGAAACACTGCTATTCATCTTTATTTTAAAGCAATTTGTGCAGGTTTGACAGTTGTAGAAAGCATTTCACTGTATGTTGTATAGAGCGTGTGAAAATGGTGTAGATGCATAAAATGTCAGCCTCTCTCAGACTGGAGCGCAACGAGTCAACTAAACTGATCACAAGTTAGAAACGGTTGAGAATGTCAGAATTAACAATATTTATATAATCCTATTTTTTGGATGAATTCTGAGATAAAAAAAGAGGAATACATCAGAAACAGGAAGTTACAAGCTCTTTCACTAAAGATGGTGAAAGACATTTGTTCTCTTATTCTTGGACTCTTGAGAGTCTTTCTCTTTCTCTCCTACCCCTGCCCTTTTCCTTCTCACTCTCTCGTCCCCCATCTTCTCTCTCTCCCTCCCTCCATCCCTCTCTCTCTCTCTCTCTTTTTCCCTACTGAAAAATAGATAGCATCTTTAATGTTTAAGGTAAATAATGCCACACTTTCTGTTAAATCTGCTTACACCTTGCACAGAAACTTGATCAGCATGACAATAACAAAAACACACTGCCAAGGACAAATGAGTACCTCAAAAAAGCATATTAAGGTCTCCTGACCTTAACCTTATTTAAAAATAATATTTAGGGAAAGCACACAGATGACATAATGTTCCACTGAAAAGGCAAAATGTTCAATTCTCTTTTGCTCTCACAGACAATGCATTTAGTTCCCAGTGGATAGTGATGGAAGAGGAACAGTGATGGTGTTGTATATAATTCAGGAAGGTCTGAGTCTCAATGTAAAATATCCACAAATTAATCATGATCCAGACACTCATGACCCATATAATGTTTAACAAGTGATAAAAGCTGGATGTTCCTAAAGCGCAACAAATCTCATTAGAGGCCCCGCTGATCTGGGATCATATTTGTAATGTTTATATCAGCTCAGGTAAAGATGACACAGGTCATAATCCTTTTACTTGAGTTGCCCAGAGAAATTTGATCCAAGGCATTGAGTCGAGCAGAGATAAACATGCTTCGGTGAGGGGTTTTTACTCATCAGAAGTTACCCAGCAGGTTTTGGAAGTGACACTCAACCAGCACTGATCTCATAAAAAACATATTTAAACCAAATCCATGCCCAACTTCAAAGTGCTTTCAACATAATTCCTGACATTGACAGAGATCTGTTTCCAGTGCAAATGTAACAAACCCAAATTTAGAACTGTCTTCAAGCATTCTGCAATCCGTCTTTGTCGTTATCTTTAAAGGGACATTAGCATTATCTTTAAAGTGGATATAAATCTTTAGGGGGATTTTTTAGTCAAAAACAGCTCAGAGACTGGAACTAAAGATGACCCAGAGCTTCTTCTGATCATTTTCCCTGTTAATTTAAGGTTGTCCACTGACCGTCTTCAGTTATTTTTTTGGCACAAACTCACACTCTCACGTTCTTGACAGTAGATAATACTGCAAATCAGCGGCTCTTAACTGTGGTCCAGCTAAATCTATGGAACATCTGAGACTCTGAACTGGGTGAAAGTGTCGTCAATAAGACCAAAATTGAGCTGTTACTATTAACTAAACTGCTGAGAGCAGGTTAAATGCTGCACCCCAAATTGCATTTATTGAACAATGGTCGGGAGGAGCTTATCAGGACTAGGCAATTAATCACCGATGGCTCTGCCTCTGTCCATCACCACTGTTGTAAATAAAAGCAGAAACCAGCCTGAATCACACTGGCGTTTGTTCAAGCTATGCGTCCTCCATACCGTTGAGACTCTAAGGCTTTTTTTGCAAATGAGGAGTTTGGTTCCAAAGTACAAAAAAAGGGTTGTGCCAAATATAAAATGTAAAGTGTTCACATTTGAAAAGCCTGTTTAACAGATCTGGAGCCAGCCACTAGATTCAATATTGATGTTTGTAATTGTATTTTCAACTGTTTCATTTAAAAAGAAAATTATTTCTATTGATAAGGATTTGTAGCTTTTTGTAAAAAAAAAATAAAACATGTAGTAATCACGTTTTGGGCTAAAGTAACGCGTTTTAAAATAAATCTTTGATTTTTTAATTCTGGATTTGAAATTGTTATGTTTGTATGCCTGTATAAAAGTTTGGAATAGAAATTTTAGATTTTCCTCAAACCACTTTGATCACGTTTACTGAAATTCATCAAAATGGAGACATTTTTTTTCACTTTTGTATTTAAAACAAACTCTTTAAATACAACTTTAATCATAAAAATACTTAAAAGTAAATCCTCTTTCAATATTACAAAAATCCACATTGAATTTATTTTTTGCAAGTTAGTCATAAGCTTTCTCTGGATTTTTCCAATTATTAATATTCAATGACTAGAAACAAATATTTTTAAAAGCACTTTAATTTCATTGTTAGATTAAACCTGACATATCCTAAAAATGTACAAAAGGCGAAACGCTGACACTATGCTGTTGGGCATTTGTGGTACCCAAATATTTTGTACCCCAGGAGGATAATAGTTTCAGCTAAGTCAACTCCAGTTTTATCAATATTCCATTAATAGCTAATGAAAAAAAAACTATCATGTTTGGTAGCGTTATTAGTTTATAAATGAGCTTTTTGGTCCACTGGACACCCTTGCCATGTTGTGTTGAAGACTACAATCCTATGTGGGTGAATGTGAGAGTAAATGTCGAGTGAACGTTGAGATTGATTGGCAACAAACCCGATATTTCACCCAATGTGGCCCAATGTGGCGCCAGAAGAACCAAGAATATGGACGGATGAATTATTCATAAATATGAACTAACAACTGTCACTTTTTAGATTTAACACCACCATACTTTCCTAAAATCCAATAGCCAGGTCTAAGGCTCCTCTGCAGTTCCGTAGCATCACAGTGTGATTTTTCTACAGGCCTCACAGATGTGTGCTTCTACAGAAATCTTATTTGCACTTGATTGCACAGCCTGACCTAGAGCATCAATGAGCTCAAAAAGAGAAAAATCCAGAAACGGCATGACACAGGCAGAAACAGCTAGACGTGTTCCCCCACCACTAGCATTCAAGCAAGCCCCCCATTGAGTGCTGGTGTATTACTCTGTGCTGTAAGCTCAGAAACAAAGCAGAACACGCCTCGCGGTGGCTGTCTTCTTCTTTACGCCATCACACAGCATGTTTTCTCTGAGATTAATGCAAGAGATTGAGTGTTTGTCCACTGGACCGACAAGAACCACCTCACAACAAATAAATGGGAATCGTTTATAGAAATTCCTATAGAATATCATGGGATACAACGTTTTTATCAGCTCATCATAACAAGAACAAAGCTGGTTTGAGGGAAGATCTTAAACCTCTGATCCTCTTAAAACAACAATCACAGCTTCTGAACGGTTTGCATTCGGCTAATTCCGTCTCCTTTGTTCAACAATTCAGCACTTTTGGTGCTCTTTAGTGTTTGTGAAGCCTCACTGCGAGGTTTTCTCTCTGCCATCACACTGGAGAGCGTGTGTGTATGTGCGTGTGTGCGTGCGTGTGCGTGTGTGTGTGTCCATGTGGAGCTACTTGAAAAGTAAAGACAGCTTTGAGTTGAGAGAGGATTAAAAGGAAGAGACAAGGCTTAGACGCTGCCAGAAAAGACAAGGCCAATCTCAGAAAGTGCACAGGGGGGTAAGAGGTGGACATCCATACACTTATCTCACCTCCAAGTAATCATCTTTGACATCACACCACACAAAGGTACACTGTTGGTACGTTGCACAAGATAACTCTTATCCCCTTTGTTAATATGTGGGTTTTAACTGCTTTTAATCCCTGCTTAACACATGTGGGTGTATATATATATATATAAACTAAATTAGGTCATGCTACTTTTTACAACAGGAACCCTTAGACATTCTGTGCCTTTTTGAGCATTTTTTAAATATTTTACAACTTGTGGCCAGGCTTGATTTTTTTTAACAACCCCATCTTCTTTTTTAACAAATATGTTTTCATTACATTACACAAGAATTCCGTAACAATCCAAAGTTTATTTGTTATCGATTGATATTGATTCGACCAGGTTTTATGTTTATAAGGAAAATAAAAATGCATAAATTCCCAAAAAAAGCAAAGACAAGATCAAAACAATATGAATTGCATCAAAAACCAGGCGCACTTTTACACTGTTCCAAGCAGTTTGCTATCCTTTTTTTTTTTTGTGTCAGAACTTTGAAAAACACAAGCCATGTCACAGGTCTTCCAAAGGTTATCCATTCTTTTCGCCATTAGATGCCACTGCTGGCACAGACTTTGGGTATGCAACCTACACATTATATTTGAAATCAATATTAAAGAATATCTAGGTTGCGTCATTCCTACCCAACTCAAAACAGCCGGTGGGTGCAGAGACTTCTAAGGGTTAAACTGTAAAAACATTGAAAAGTTCAGATGTTTTCTTCAAGCAGTCCACAACTAGGGATTTTGTTGTGCAATCAACTAAATTATCTTGACATCATCTCAAACGTGCAAAACAAAGTGTTTTGTGATCATCATTTTCACAATACTTTGCCACCAAAGTTACTAAAGAATATTTTGTCATTTAAAATGTTCTGGCTTAGGATTTGGTGTGCTTGGTTAGCTTTAGAGTGAAAATGGTCTGGATGAGAGAGAAATGACTTGAACGCACCATGTGATGAGATTGCTAAAGATAAGACAGATCATTAACCCTGAGAAGTCAGCGGTAAGCTCTCAAGCTTATCTCTACATCTTCTTAATTCACACATTTACTAATTAGTTTATTTGTCAAGTCTGAGGAGCTTAAGATTCCAGTATCTTTTTCATTAAGAGAAACAATGAAGTCAAAAAGCAGATGACAGTTTTGTGCACAATATTTGTGCAAAACTGACAAAATATTTTGATGCATCATTTAATCTTATAGCAGCTGCGGAAGAAATGCTCAAATGGAAGTGTTGATGAACAAAAGAGAAATTTAAATCAACATAATGTGATAAATTTTGTGGAATCACCCTTTGCGTTCAAAAGAGTAGCAATTCTTCTAGGTAACTCTGCTGGTAGATTGTTCCAAACGTCTTCGGGAACAATCCCACATCCTTCTGTCTCTACATGTAATCCCAGACACTCTCGATGTTGAGATCAGAACTTTTAGTTGGGGCCGGGGATCACTTCTAGTACTACTTGGTCTTCTTTACACTGAAAAAGTTCTTAATGACCTTGGCTGAATGTAAGGGGATGTCTTTCTCAACATCACCTTCACAGCAGAATTTGATTGCTGCTCTCCCAGTGCTATACCTCCTACACAGCTGTTTGTGTTCCAGTTCATGACTGTGTTTCAATCAATATTTATGATCATCAGCACCTGTTTGGTAGATCTGGTTAATCATAATCCAATAAAATCCCTGAATGTGTACCAAGCGTAGCTGTAACAATTGATGCTGTTTGAAAGCAAAAGGAAGTGACACTTTATAAATGTAAGCAAAAATAATGATCATTATTTATAATTCTGAAAGCAAAAGAAAAAAAATCTGTTAACGAAACACTTACAACTTGCATTTGTTTTGTGATTTGAACCAATGACCATCACTAGAGATGCTAAGTACCTACATCACAACACTGAACAGATAAAATCTGACAAATCCATCAATTGTAATGTTTGGGGAAACATAAACAGGCTAAATGTTTTTAATAATCCGTAATCTAATGATCTATTATTAATCTACTTTTGATCTGAAGTGTTAATGTGTGATCATTTATTTTGAAAAATGCTGCAAACCAGTAATCCCAGTTTAAAATAAAATGTTATCGGTTTAAGTATTGTACTGTGCTCCCATTTACTGTCCCTCAAATTATGTCAACTCCAATAACTATATTAATTAAAGCTCCAAAGCGTTGCCGAATTGCCGAATCACCATTTCCTATTTACGATATATATTTAAATAATTTAAAACCACATGATGATGTGCCATGACCCTAAGGTGGCGCTGTGAATGAGATATTATTATGTCATTGTTTTGGCCAATATTCTTGTCACACATTTGAAAATGATTTAAAAAGAAGCATCATATTGATGTTAAATGTTTCATTTCCTGTGGCCACCTAGTGGCGCTACAACCGAGAGTATACTTTGTAGATGTGTTCAGACATGGATTGTTAATATAGTTCATAAAGTTGAGCCTGATCAGACATTGTTGGGCTGAGCGAAATGTCAACTTTCTATGGCTGTCATGCATATATCGTGCAACGGAGTCAAGAACGCTTCATGATTTAACATCTCATACGTCCTAAGATAAGAATGTTTAGGATTTGGAGAACAGATACAACTTATAGGAGACATTTGTTAAAGTACGATACAAGCAAAAGTGGCCATTTTACTGGTTATAATGAAATAGCGAACTTTCTGTCGATTTTGTAAACGTAATTTAAATGATGCATTCCAAGATACGAAATTAATTCGTTCCAGGGTGGCGTTCGTATCTTGAACATTTCGGATCTGGAAGCAAGTTTTACATGTAAAATGCCTAATCCATGCAACGGATTAAAACTGATTTAAAGTGTTTTAAAGTGTATCAGTCCATTTTTGCAACGAGAGAGAGGAGCGCCAGGACCCAGAAGCAAAGCATTCAAATCTCAGGGTACCACTGTATATTTAAGTCTCGGTACCCTACTACACATGTGAGCCATATTTCATTCTCGTACGACTAACTGCTAGAGCACCATAACCTAAAACGTTTTAGGTGGCGCTGTAGATACATTTTTCCACACAATTTTCAAACCCCAATCAAACGTCAATTTTCACCAGTTCTGACATGTGAAATTCAGTGAATTTTCAAGCACGTTTATGCCCTCAAAAAACGAAAAGCTGTGAGCGATTGTGAGCAATTACAATAACTGTGATTGACTTTAAGTTAATTTGAATTAAATTGAACTATTGCTTCCTTTTTAATCACTTGACTTCTTTACTTTAAAACCTTGAATCTTAATATTGAGGTTGAGTTTAGTTAGACAGGATGGAATAATTGTTATTATTTCAGAAGGATCAGGTGAAATACTGAAGTAGTTACACAGTATACCAATAAATAAATGTAAAGGTAATCAAATCGTTCAGCTAATATTTTAATTTCAGTTAAAGTTTTTAAATAGTTGTATTTTATCACATATTGCGTCATCTAAATAACACCAAAATATGCATAAATTCAGAAGATTGGATTGGATTTTACCCCTAATGGATTTAGAAGCGACTCAACCGCTTACAATCTAATGGGGATTATTGGAGTGATGAGAATTTGTGGCTGAAATTGTTGCTGATCTCAAACAAAAAAACAACAACATATAACTATTTATGTGCCTAAATTAAAAACAACTGCACTTTAATATAATTAAATGAACTTTGTCCTTGTATTTACGTTCCTTCATAAGCTGAACTTTTCTAGTACAGTGGGTTACTGCAAAATGGCTGTGGCAGTGGATCCCATGGGACGACAAACAATAGCCCCGGCTACCGAATCCCAACAAAGACTTTCTTTACGTGCCTCTTTTCCAGCAGGGGTCTGGTTTCAGGAAGGATGGGCGGAGGCCTTCCTAACAGAGTCACTTTGCAGATTAGATTGCAGAGCCACTCTGATAACTTCTTCAAACATGATGGGAATCATATTCTAGGAAACAGGCCTGAAAAACTTTCCAAACTATTCCACAGATAAATGTTTCTAGAAACTGCTGACAAAGGTCACATTTAAGCCTCAATCCTTCACACTGGCAGCCGCTTTCCCCCTCCATCATTGAATGTTTCTCCAGTTTAGCCACTCGCTGGTGATTTCTGCATTAGTCGAAGGACAACGAAATGTATTTATTTATTTGGTGGCATTATCGAGGTGATCTGGGAGCTGTGGAATTGTGGTGAGGGAATGCTGGGGCTTATCAGGGAGTGCCAGGTGCTCGGAGAGGAAGCTGAGAGTTAGAAAAAGGAAAGACCCGAATGCCTGTCTCTTCCTTAATTTATTGCTCCACAGTACCTCAGCCTCACTCAACCGCGGCTTCAAGCTACTGCCTTCTTCCTTTATATTGTTATCAGGAAACATGTTTGTAAGATGAAATAAAGTTGTCCTGGATAGAACATTACAGAGAACCTTTTTCCACACAGTTACGGTGTGATTACAGAAAGCTTTTTTACTAAATATTTCTTTTAAAATAGTTCAGGCTAAACTGTAAATATCCTTGAGTTCCATTCTTGATTTAAAAACAACAATAGTGGACATTTCAATTATAAAACTTTTTGATTGTATATTTAAATTGCATCTTTAAAAATAATGAATTGTATTTAATGCTTACACTCTATAATGCAAATTTCTAATCAGCCAATCACATGCCAGCGACTCAATGTAGTGATGGTCAAGACAATCGGTTGAAGTTCAAGCAAAGCAGCGGAATAGGAAAGAAAGGGCATTTAAGTGAACTGGAATGTGTCGTGATTGTTTGTGCCAGACAGACATGTCCGAGTATTTCAGAAACTGCTGATCTACTGGGATTTTCTTGCATGACCATCTCTAGGGTTTAAAGAGAATGGTCCAAAAAAGAAATAAAAAAATCTATTGAGTGCCAGTTTTGTGGGTATAAATGTGTTGTAGATAGCAGAGGAGATCAAGCTGAAACAACCACTTGAAGAGATGGGCTACACCAGCAGAAGACCACACCAGGTGCCACTCCTGTCAGCTAAGGACAGGAAACTGAGGCTACAATTTGCACAGGCTCACCGAAGTTGGATAAAAGAAGATTAGAAAAATGTTACCAGGTCAGCTGGGTCTCGATTTCTGATAGTAGAGTCAGAAATTGGCATCAACAACATGAAAGCATAGATCTATAAAACAGTTCAGGCTGCTGGTGGGGGTGGTGTCATGGTGTGGGGGATATTTTCTTGCCACACTTTGGGTCCACTGGTACCAATTGAGCAAACGATGGACCACACTGGTACTAGTGAGGTGTACCTAATAAAGTGGCCGGTGAGTGTAAATGGCATTTATCTGCTAAACAAATTAATCACTATAGATGCAAAAAAAAAAAGTTTAAATCCATTTAAAACTTAATTAAACGCATCAATATTGTAGAACCAAGTATTAATGTTGTTGCCTGTGGCTTTTTAATTACAAGCGACATTTAAACAGAGATTTAAGCATGATGACACAACAATTTTGCATTTGGTAAACAAACTTGCTACTAATGTGACTGCACTGACGCATATCCAATGCAAATGCAAATTAGTAGATTTAATTACTTCTCATAGAACGGAAAGCAAAAATTAATGTTCAGCTCATAAATCAGAGGATGTGAGGAACAGGAGGAGGCCGTCAACAAGACAAATGATCAAAACATGGATAGTTTGTGGATTAAAACGTAACTGTCCCGAGTCTAATATTAGGAAAATGCCAATGAATGCAAACCAGTTCAGAGTGTTTCTCACTAAAAGGTGATTAGTCACCAGATACAAGCAATTCATTTGAGTTTTAATCAGTCAAAGCCTAAAGGAATCATGTTAATAAGTGCAAACTAAAGGACTTACACTTAAAAAATAAATAAATAAAACAATACATGTACATACATACGGCTAAATTAAACATTTTATGCCCTAGGCATAAAATTTAAACAATGGTCAAAAACGCCATCATTCTCTTTTCTACAAAACATGTAATAGAACTAATCTACATTAAACTCATCCTTCTGTGAAGCTAAAAGTGCTTGACTTTCACATCAGCCACTTTTTTTTACAGTTCATAAGAGATGATATAAAAGGTTAATAGTTCATTATTTATGTACATGAAACATCTTAAATAACCAATATTGCATTTACGAAGCTAAACAATCGAAACCAAGAAACACTGTGGAGCAATTTGAACAGATTTGTAAATAATTCACAATTATGTGCATTTATACAAAGACCATCCTGTTTACATAACGCTGCTGAGTATCCTGTATTATATCAAAGTGTGCACTTAGAACAGGGTTTTAGATATATTAAGAAGCACAATGTTGGATTATTTACAAATTCACATTGGGAAACATTCATCAAAATCCATCTACTAGGAATAAATCTCAGTTTTTCTAAATAAATTCTTATTGCTTTGCATGAAGGAGCTGCAAGCATCTGAAGCACAAACCACAGTGACAAATGCAAGATGATCGGCACAGTCTTTTTGCTCTCTTTCGACTCTGATTGCAACAACCTGATCAGACAACTGCAGGACAAACTTGCGTACTCCGCTGTCATGCCCCAATAACTCCGATAAGCAAATTCCACCCTCAGCTTTGCCGTATTAATAAATAATTTTTCTGAGGTTCCACTTTAAAACGGCATCTGTTCATCCAGTCATGATCAGTCAGTTTCACATCACCAAAAATGGAAAATGAAATCTACTGTTAATTTATTGAAACGCAACTTAGTCTGCAGATTTCAACTCTACCCCTGCTTCAATAAATAAACCCTTCCCTACATTCATTTTTCATGGCTTACCGAGTAACGTGACGATGAAGATGTTTCAACACCTATCCCAGAATCCCATGCACAAAGGCTTTAAAGATGGCTTGCATTTCCAGCTCTGCTAAAATATGTGAGATGGGAAAAAATCCTCAGGCTCTGCTGTAATCCTCAGCAACTGTGCATTTGAAATCTTTCAGGTCTTTATGAAGCTTTAGAGTTCAATGAGAATTCAGTGTCACTTCCAACTGCACAAGGTGTAAGTGAGTAAGGTGATTTGAAACAGCACATGATGCTTTATATTGCTGTAATCTTTCAATTACACTGATCTCAATTTAAAAACAAAAACTCTCTGTCTCATCAAACGCAAAGACAAAAAAAAAAAACAAAAAAAGTGTAAAAATAACTGTTAAGCAACTTGTCCGGTTCATGACTGAGCATCCCTTTTAAATACATTCAAATACAACAGTGAACATTGTATCTGTTCTTGGATTAATGCCACAAGCTAATTTGCTGATTCTCAGAGATTCCCAAATAATCCAGGACTAATCCTCCTAGGCTCAAATAAACAGCCAAATCTGAACCTCAGGATCTGTGAGTGTTTGTACCAGACAGTTCTTTCCAAGACTATCTGATCCTCAGAATTACTGATCTGTTCCCTCAAAGCCTCTTGGCCAGGGGTGAACCGTCCTGCAGCTGTGCATGTGTTCTCTCAAGCGTTGCAATTGAGTCCCAATAAATCACAAAAAAATTGTATGATTGAGGAAAAAAATTTGGTTGTTATTTTGGCCCGCATTCGCATTTGTGACCCTTTTGGCCCGCCATAGCATTCTTACGCACACGCTGCACTTCCACCCCTCCCGAAGCCAAACTCTCAGAAAAAAAGGTGTGGATGGTATCTGACCCCGTTTAAATATTAGCGCGGGTTAAGATGGCATAAGGGCAGCCACATAAGAATTTGGTCAGCATTCTTAACCTAAACCTGTATAAGTGAATTGGCTGGTGCTTCTGGGTAAAAAACCTTAGGTTTACAGTGTCCAGATTTTGCAGGCGTTGCACGCATATCTGAAATGGACGTCTAACAAAACTTTTACACTGCTGTTATTACTTGAATATCATGTAAAAAGTGCATTAAAGGTCAACAATACCATGATGTTGCCTTAGCTGTATGAACCGGTCACGGTGCGGGGAACTGAGAACTCAAATGCAGGAGCTGAGGATAAAGTACTGAGTTTTATTACACAAAACAAAGAGGAATCAAGCTAAAGTGATCACGTGACACATGAAAGGTACATGGGTTCCAGTCAGAGTCACATTTGAAAGACTTAATATGGGGTCAAACAGTAAAACTGTAACTCAAACTTGCACCTCTTGAAACTTGTGGAGGTTATCGGTCTGTGCAAGAACATATCAACCACTGTGTGAACAGATATGAACCCTAGGGTCTAGCAGCGTTTAAATAGTTACCATTGGCATAAAATAGCCACTGAAGAAAAGTGGTAAACGTCAACAAAATTATCTTTAAGATCGTCTAAGAGAGGTAAATCACCCTCATATTTTTTTTAAATGATAGCATAGCAACCAAACTGTTTACTCTAGCAACCAAATTCAACTCTGGTAAATGATAAAGACATGGGGGTTGGTTCATGTAGCTTAAGTTGACATTAAGGGAACTTTATATCATGACACTGACCCCTCCATATCAAGCAATATCTCAGAAAATCATAGAGACATGGCGGTTGGTTTATAATAATTTGTATGTGAAACTTTGTAGGAAGACTTCCATAACAACCAAAAATTCTACCTTGACAACCAATTCATGTTGCTTATTAAATACTTTAAACAGCACTCTACCCCTCTAGTTATGTTTAATACATGCATTTCCAGTCAATCGTGGAAAATCGCACCATAGTGTATCACTCGTTTGTGCACATTTTTCTAAAACACAACAAATATGGGTTAAACCAGTTTGATTACTAACTCATCCAACCCTCTTTAGTATTCAGCACGGGGCTGTCATTGTGAGAGGCAGCAGGTTAAAGGTGAAACCGTTTAAATGAACATTCACACGTTTTTCGTCAAGTGCTCAATTATGTATCACTCCGTAATTAGGACCTTGAATTATCCGTAGTGATCGTGAAAAGCAGGCCTTCTCTGGTTATTTTTACCCTGATGGAGAGAAGATGAACTCCCTTGTGCGATTCCTGTACTGATTATTTCTGAGTGCTGAGTGGGAATGAATGGCTAATGACAGCGACTGCCAGTAATGGACTGGGCATGGGGTAAGAACGGGACATCTCTCTTGCTTTCACTTTAATGTGTTTTTGAAAGCGACGCTCTATTGGGGGACCCTGGGCTATTATTTTCATAAGTGTTTCGACAAATGTCAAGAGCAAACTGGCATTGGGGGGATGTGTGGAGCGCTGGTTATATAAATTAGGACGAAATAGATGGAGGAAAGATAAAAGGTGGAAAAATGGGACTCCAGAGATTGCAATGGCAGAACATCAAGAAAACGATCATTGGTTGAGCTGAGAAGATCACGTTATCATGTGTGATGCACAGCCAAGGTGGGTGGCACTGGCAATATTGGAAACCAAAGAGATCTTGAATGAATGGAGAATCGATGGCTTTGGGCATGTTATAATTCATGAACATAATGAGCAGTGGATTCTGGGACTGAAGACACTTCCTGTTAGTGATGAACAGTCAAGGGCAGATAACCAGATAGACGCTGAATACAGGTTTATCTTTTTATTTCACCATGCACATTGCATAGACTTTCCTCAAAAATACCTGTCTGATGTAGCTGATCAGCGTGTGAGATATTAGCTCAATATTTACCACAGAGATGCAACAGCTTCGCCCAGGGGCATTCTTAGGAAGATAACATTATCATAAATTATCATAGAAATAGTCTATATGTGTAGACTGGAAGAAACACAAGCAGGGGGCACAAAAATCTGTGTTCATTTCAGGGTTGTCCTAGTAATCTACGACATCCAAAAAATAAATAGCAAAAGCATCCTGGAGTCTAAAGACTTTAAGCATGAAAGGAAATCATTACATAAAGTTATTCAAGGAGGGGTAGATCTTTCTATCTGTATAGTATCATATGTATCCACCATCGAGCGTACTACACTCTAATGTGAACCAGACTGCTAATATGTAAAATAAGTGGCATTTAGAAACGAACTTCGGGAGGAGTCATTAGGACTAGCCGCACACATCCTCAATTAACCAATTTAGCAACACCCATCTAATCTATGCTATCTCTGATTACGAGTCAGAACTTCCCCTCATTCAACCACTATCTAAGAGGAGGATTAAGTCACGAATTCGACCTGTCACTGGACAGCTAACCTAGTACTTTGTACCTCCAAGGTATGCTCATTGAGATAGTCTTGAGTAAATAAATAAATAAATAAATAATTAATTTCCAAGAACATTCTTTTTCATGGCTTGTCAGAAAAGCATGGTACTAGCAATGCCAAGGTTAAGGATTTGATACCCATGGTAAACGTAACTATAAAAAGGAATATATCTAATAAATAAATAAAGAGCAAAACAAAAAAAAGTTTTACTTTTATTTTATATCATAAAATTTGGAAAAAAAACATGTTGAACATAATATTAAGCATAAGAATTAGATAAAATACCAAACTTATTAAAAATAAAGCTAGAAATCAACAGTACAGTGGTACCCCGTGATACGTTCAAGATACGAAAGGTCTCACAGGAAATATTTTGTTTCGAGATTCGAGAAAAAAAAATGTCAAGATATGAAAAATCTAATATTTTTCAGTAATAAACATCTAAAAGAACAATTATATATATATATATATATATATATATATATATATATATATATATATATATATGCATAAGTAAAACCACATTAAATAATATTTGAAAACAGATTTGTAGTGAACTATTAACATTTAAATAAAATAATAAAATTACTGCAATTGTACATTGATCAAAAAATCTAATCAAATGATCCTTTTATCAGAAAACTAATGAATATCTTGCAAAATGATGTTTTTTTTTTTTGTTTTTTTTACAACAAACTTTTAAATGGGTCAGCATCATTGCCACCTCCATAGATGACCATCAAAACTATTTTGGTAATGAGCCAAAGGATTTCCAGCTTACTGAATAAAGAATTTAAGTGAGAAAATCAATGACTATAATGATCATTCACTAATGAGGAAAGAAACATACTCGACAAACATCAATGAGTGTACGGGCGAGGCTGAATAAAGAAATGACACAAAGTTTCCCATTAGCGGAAAAAAAAGATTTTTTTAGGAATATTACAGAGATTATGTCAAGATTCCCATGTTCCCTCAGATTTTATGATGAACAACAGGATTTAAATCTCAACATGGAAAGCTCATTTTGGAGTTTTTAAACAACTCTTAATTGTTGAAAGAGCATGAAACAAGAGGTCACTGCCTGAGGCGCAACCCCTAAATCAATCCCCTCTTTAAAAGCATTACTTCTCGTGTGGGACGAGTCATCGGCCAAACTCATGTTTGCTTTGGATTTGTGGAAATCACAGTGGACTAAAAGTAATGTGTTGCTCATGGACAACCCAACCTCCTGACAACTTTAATCGAATTACCGTAAGAAACTAAAGAACACACAAATTAAATTAGTGATCATTCCATTATTTCACTTGTGAAACGACTCGATTTTAAAAGTCCAATGGGAAGATAAATACCACCGAGGCCGAGGGTCTTTACCTCGGAGCTGTCATTAACATAATGAAGTCTTACTGCTCCAAAACTGGTGTGCGCCAGTGATCCCAGCACTCCCTCGGAGAGTCTATAATTACAGCTTATAATGAGAGCTACACCAAAATTATTGTTATCGTCACCAGAATGTAAACACAGGTTCAGCACCCTTCAGTTCAAGTCAAAGTGTGTTGTAATTATATAAGAAGATGACTGTTCTGAAAGGTTATGGGAGGTTTTTTTCCATATACTTTAATGAGGTTTAAAGGCTGTTTGAGGCCACAGAACCAGAAATTGTGCTGATGGGTTGTAAGTTTGCCATCATCTAATGGCTGACAGGTTGACAGCAGGCCGTAACCTCAGAGATGCTCATTTCTCCTGCTTCATTTCATGGTAATAATCAAAAAAAATTTCCCATTGATATGAGTGTCTAGCTATTTCTTGAAAGAGTGAGGTGGTCTTTTGGTAGCTGTACACATTTCTTCTATAAAGAGGTCGCTCAACACTAGCCATTGTATATAAAAATACATTTCTTGGATAATATTGGAAAAACTTGATCATAAATCATGTACTAATTTTAAAGATTTAAATTAGTTTTGTGGTTTTTTTTTTATCTAAATTTCAAAATACATTTTTAAAGAGCCTCTTTATTGACTGTTGAAGCGTACATTTAATGCAGCGCGGGAACTACAAAAACTACAATTCTCCTGTCTGTCTTGATGTCGAATTACAAGCAGTTTGGTGAGTGGTCTTAAGGTGAAGCTGGCTCTTTCGAAGCTCCTAGAGAGCCATGAGGGTAGGGGAAAAAAAGTTTCATTTATTTCGTTCTCCCTCAAAACACATTTGCATTCTCTCACAAACATATCGGAAGTGATCTCCCGCGACATATCTTTGCGAGAGAATGCAAAAAATGCACAAATCCCACTTTGTACTGTTTATTCCATTTTGTATGTTTGTGGAACCAAAGATTCTCTCCGCACTACACAGGGAAACAGGAAAAAAGACGACGTTGACAGAGAAGAAATCAATACAAACATGGAAAAACACAAACATCACGGATGTCGAGAGGTTTATTCTGATGGTGGATGATCACAGGGAGGTGTTTGACAAAACTGTGGAGAAAAGAGAGGATTTGTGGCATGCTGTCTTTCCTGTATGAATATCTTTTTAGTTGGCACCACTCCTTCAGTCAGACGTGTGATGTCCCGTGGGCGCCCAGAGTTTTCTATCGAGGTGCATTGTTGCATGTAACTTTGCACCGAAAATTCACGTCGTTGTATATTGGCCCAACTCAGATTTTTAAAGAAGCGTTTTCCCTGTTAAACATGTTTTTAAGTTGTTGGTTTAGCCATTTCTTTTAGAATTTTTGGACCAATTCATGTGCTGTATAAATAGACAGATTGGACGATTGTCTCTAATAAAAAGACTCGAGTAAATGTATGACGCCCCTCCCACAAGCCACACGCTAATCTGCATCCTTAAAATGTTGAATTTGCTAAATACCTTTTACTGAATTAAAATTTAATTTCCAGTTTATCAAGTTAAATGGATGTTCTGTTTTTTTCTTTTTTATGTGGGTGTTATTCTGTCCCACTATTGAAATAACCTTACTTTTAAATGTACAGACTGTAGTTTTTTTGTGTAAATAGCCATTTTCTGCCAGTGACGATAGAATAAATCAACAGTATTGTAGTGTGTCCCTTTCCATTACAGCCTAATTGTTTACTATACTTTGACATGCAATGGAGTTAGCAGCGGAGTAAAAGCAGCAGTTAGCATCTGATTCTTGACGATTGCGAACCACATTTCGATCTAAAGATTAAATGAAGGTCTCATTTAAAAAAGAAGAGGACTTAGATCCCATTAAAAACTGGGGAATCACTTATTAAAAGCTATGGTGAATCTGTTAGGGTCTTTCCCCGGTTACTTTTATTTTGTTATTTTCCCAGTCTTTTATTTTGTAAGCTCTCTTCTGTTCCTGCCCCTTCCTGCCTGCTCTTCCTCTTTGTCTGTGTTCCTCCCTCTTGTACCTATTATTCTGGCCTCTTCTCCTGTGTGTGTCTTCATCTTGCGTCTTTGTTAATTGCCCTCATTTGCCCCACCTGTTCCTCATGTCTGGTTCGTCATTCCCTCGTTTTCCCGCTGCCTTCTTAAGGCTCTTGCTCCCCCTTTCGTGTGCGGGTTCATTATTTGTAAAATCATTCATCTGAGAGTCATGTCTGGTAAGCGCTGTGCTTCTGTGTAGTCTCTGTTCAGTTTGAAGTTTTATTTTGTATAAATCCACCAGCAGCCAGCTGGTTAGCAATTGTTGATTGCCCTGTTGCGTTAAGGTTTTTCCTGTTTGGTTTCTGAGTTAGTTTAGTTTTGTTCAGTATATTTTATGTAAGGTTTTGCCCTACCATGTGAAGGATAATTTGGGTATCTCCCAACAGTTTCATTTTCTCTAATTATGTGGTGTATTATTAAACTGAAAAAAATGAGTGATAATTGTGTGTTTCTTTTGTTACTTGAATTTAATCAATAGGATATTTTTATAGACCTGTGTTATCACCCTGTGTGCCTTTTTCTCTGTGCAGAGGATTAAGACAGTCCACCATTACAGGAAGTGAACGGCTCACGTCCAAAACTCCAGACGCAAACGGAACTACGCCCCAACTAATTTGCATAAGAGCATATATAAGACCAGGTCACCAGGGAGGGGTGTGAAAAACTAACGCATTGCGACGGGAGTTTTGTCACATGTTGCTGTTGTGTAATGCAGTTAGTTCACCCAGATATATCTGTAATGTTTTTTTATGAAACTCTTAGTAAATATTTGGACTTCAAGCCCTCTCCTGTCTTCTCTGGAATATATTATTATATATTCCCATCACATGGGTGTTTGTGTTTGGTTTGATTCATTTATTTTATTAAACAAGTGTTGATCCCATCTTGTGTGTGCATTTGAGTTCGTTTAACCCTTCCTTTACCATCGATGGGAGGTTTGCCCCCAACAGAATCACCCAGATTTTAAAACATGTGTGAAAACTTTTATGATTACTCACCTGCCCAAAGAATACAAAGTTTGTATTTAAAAGTAAAATGTAAACAGAACCAGATCACAGCAGAGGTAATTTACATTTTAGGCCTATAGCTTATGAATTAATTGTTCTTGTTATACCCCATCCCCATGTTTTTCAAATCTACCCTCCCCAAACCCAATAAACCTATGGGAAACACAGTATTTAAACATTTTGTCAGTTTTCTGAATTGCACATTTTTACTCAGAATCTGGAGTTTATATCATTAACTCACAATTCTTAATGACTTAGAATTCTGAAAAAGAGGTCAAAATTGTGTTTTTTTCACACAGTTTTGAGATTAAAGCTCTTGTTTTATTTCATCTTCAGTGGAGGAAATGGCCAACACACCCCAACAAGAGACTTGAAATTTGGCAGTTAATACATTAGAGCTTTATCAAGCTTCACATTTGCAATAATTACATTGAAATGCGCCCTCCATAAACCAAACAGCTAGAGACAGAAAGTTGCCGTCAGTGCACTTCAGGACTGGAGTATTCCTGATCAGCCATATGAGATTACTGTGGATTTGAGCAGTGGTAATTACTCTGTCACTTCCTCTGCAGAAGCTCAGCTAGCTCACCAAGATTACCCCTCTCCAGAGCTGCTGGATTTTCAGGATTCATTTCGTTTTGTGTCGATCGACTTGATGGTTCGTTAACCGTAAAAACGTGATTTTCCAAAACCCCCATTCTCTTAAAAGAACAAGGCGCAGCTATGTCAGAAGACTCAATAAATAGGAGTGAATTATGAATTAACTGGTTTAATTTAACAATAATCGAGTCTTCTTCAAAAGACAAAATGAATTTGCAAGAACTGTCTGCATTGAATTATGAATTATGCAAATTAGGGAATGATGCAAAGATATCATTAAAATTGCAATTGGCCTTTTTAATTTTAAAACTGTAGTTTAACTCGAAAGAGAACACGTGTTTCAAGCTACACTAACTGCGTCTGCATGAGCTGCTCTCTAGTGTCTCTAGTCATGAGTCGTCATAGACTTCTGCTAGTGCTGACAAAGAGCAGAGCCAAAGCATCAACACGCCGTCACCCTGCATGAGCTCACCAACACAACTGGGTGACAACCTCACACACACTCATACACACACACTACATCAGGCAGAAGGGAATGAAAAAGATTATAAAACGTAACAAATATACAAATACCGGCCATTTTATTAGGTACACTCTTCCTCCGAGTTTGCTCCATAATGACAAGATCATAAAGTTGCAGTTGCAAAATTTCAGCCGCACAGGCATGATGACAATGTCTCGTTCCACCACATCCCAAAGGTGCTCCATATAACTGAGATCCGGTGACTGTGGAGGCCATTTGAGTAACAAAGATCACTAGATACAAAACTTCTGAATATATATTCTCCTTTTTGGACCATTCTCTGTAAATCCTAGAGACGTTGTATGTGAAAGTCCCATTAGATCAGCAGTTTGTGAAATACTCCGCCATGTCCAAAATCAATTAAACCTTTAGTGTTGGTGGGGACATTTTCAGCCACTTCATGGTGATTTTGAGTCTAAATTTGCCCACAAAGTTTTCTTTGTTTGAGTAAATTCAATGTATTTTGATGACAAATCTTATTTTCACACACATTTGGGGAAAAAGCTTTAAAGTTTTGTTGTTCTTAACTGAAAACAGCCACTAAATTAAACTGCTGTAAAAATCTATCAGATCAATATTTGTTCCATAAATCTCTTTATCTACCTCATTTTTGAGGTTTACATCCAGGATTTTTACCCTTTAATTACCAAGATCTCAAATGATGTCACTGATTTCAGGCAAAAATAAAAATCTATATACCATAATGATCAGGATTATCATTTTACCAATTTTCAAGTGGCTCTAGACCAGTATCTTGACCAGTGTTTGGTATCTGGTAATTTGCTCATCTCCAGGTTGCCTCATGATTAACCCTTTAAAAGCACTCTTTGGGTTCTGCCTGATGCTGGCACATTTTGCAGCTGCCATTGCTTTGATATCAAGTGTTACTCTATATGAAGATGTTTTTAGCTATTTCCTCTTGATGAAGAATATTTCAAGCTTAACTGGCTGTCTCTGTCATTCTGTTCTGGCAACATCCCCATTTGGCGACAGGCAATAGCTTATTTTTGGGAGGAAAACATTATTTTGAAGGTGACACCCACTTTAAATATTCTATTAATCTTCATCTAAATACACTGGACCTTTTCTGGACCACACATGCTCACAAATTCAGAAGATCCTGAAAAATCATACAGTTGTGAAGATCTAAAAGCTTGAATGGTTTCTCCAAAGTCTGTAAAGGTGGAACGCTTGAAATTTCGAAATGACCAGTAGTTCATAAAAACGGTTATTTAGTTACAATTACAAGTTTAGTTGAGAATTAGTTAAAATGATGATTTTAATACTATATAAATGGAATGAAATGGCTTGTTTTTATAGCATGCAGTGCTTACAAGATCTATCGACGCAGTGACACAATGGAAGGTCAGAAAACAATAGTTTATAAGCAAGCAGAAAAAATGTAGTTTGCATTTATTTGAGCTTAATTTAGCAGTGCTAACTGTAACTTTTGTAGTGGTTTAAAATAAAGCTTAGTTGTTTTGCACTGGGACATCTGTTTGTATGTTTATTAACTGTGGGAGAAACCACACAGAGCCATAGGGAGAACATGCAACATCACCATAGTGAAAGATGTGTGATGTAAAGGCTCTTCTAGAGGATATGGCATGTCTTTTTAAAAATGGATTCTGACTTGTGTTTGTTTCCAAGAATGTCAATAGGCCAGTAAGAGAGTTGGGAAAGTCGCCCACTAGTTTTCTCATGACCCCAGACCACACTGAGCAAGCTTCTCTAGGGACGGAGCACTCAGAGAGTGACTCCTCTGGCTTCGTACTGTATATGGGACATCGTTAAATGCAACGTTCACACCCCACATCTCAATCCCTCGTGTGGCAAATCTCAGCCAAGTTTCTTTTTTGCTGTACACGAGGTTACAAAATATTACTGCAAACATACGGTACGTTGCCAGTATTTTTATACATAATCGGAATATATAAAATGAAAATAAATTACAAAAAGACCACATTTTCAAATCCCAGTCATGACTTGAAACAGAAACAGCTGTGTAGGAGGTTTCAACTTTAGTATGAAACAGCTAAACTTTCAAGGTCGGAGAAAGATTCTGGTCACGGCAAGATTTAGCCTAGAAATGAGACATAAGGTAATTACACTGCATCAACAAGGTCTTTCCTATGGTTTTTCAATAAATGCTGTACAGGTCCCCCTCCCCCATCACCCCTACAAACAGGTCCAGATCACAGAGGGTATGTGTAGCACTGTGGCCTTCCAGTTAGAACATTGTCGGTTTGAGGCTCACTGGTGACCTTCCTGGAAGGAGTTTGCATGTTCTCCCTTGCATAGGTTTCCTCCGGGTACTCCGGATTCATCCACAATACCAAAAACATGCGGCAGGTTAATTGACTTATCTAAATTCCCCTTTGGTATGAATGTTGACCCCCGTGTACGGGCAGACCCCCGTGACCCCAAAAAACGGAATAAGCGGGTTTGATAATGAATGAGTTGGCTGCCAGAACACTGTTCCTACAGTGCTCAGCAAAAATGAAAACACCTACTTTAAAAAGTATGAATTTAATCAGTAGCTCAAGGAACTAAAGAACAATTTCCAAACTTTTCAGAGTGTTAAATCACTTTTGCTACAATATCTTGACTGAAATGTTAAGTTTTACTGATATTCTTGCAACCCTCACATGTTTGTGTAAAGGAATGATTTCCTTTCTCAGGTTTTGTGACATTTTTCTTCCATGGGGAGCAATTTCTGACAGCATGAAATGGGAAAGGCTTTTCTTTGTTTAAGTGATGGCCTTTTATAGTCACCTGTGTTCTTGATTCATCTTAAATTTGGTAAAGTGTGGCTTTTTTCCTGAGACTAGAATTGAGGCACTCATTTTTGCAACATGGGCTTGAATGGATGTGTAAGAAAATCACTTTTTTTGTGTGCGCAAATGTGCAAATCTTGTTTGCAATCAACGGTCCCCAGGATTTTGTAGTAGTATCTCATTCTGGAAGGAAACAAAAGTGGTGGGGTGTACTCATTTATGCTGAGCACTGTATACTCCGTTACATTTGTATTTTTTGAGACAAAGCAAACAAAAATCCTTCCCATGTTCTTCCCAGAGGGCTTTCACCAAACACTGTGCCTTGACTTATATGCAACCAGAACAATGAAGGATTACAGTAACGTAAATGTTCTTTGGAACTAATTTCATCCCTACCACCTGGGCTTAACACATAAAGCTGTGACTGTATTTTCCTCTGCTACTTCATACCTACAGGCTTAGTGAATCTGATGTTCGTATCACAAACATGAAACCCAATAATTGTTGATTTCAACCTTTTTTTGGTTTATGTACCAGTGAATACACAGTTCTCAGTTGATTGTTTAGTCAGCGAGATTTCTTTCTTCCCAGTACAACAGAGAAGATGCAACTGCAAACAAATGGTCACTACGTGCATGCTTGAGAAAATCTTAATCAGATTCGGTAACTCACAGCATTTGCACCGCACTGATACAATAGAAACTCTTTAGAAACTTACTCAAACAACAATTCAAGGAAAGCGACAATATTACCAATGATTCCACAGCCATAGACCACACCCAGACTGGAATTAGTCTAGTCTAGTGACGTGTTTTGAAAACAGTGACTTATGAGGGTATGTGTCTTTGTTTACCTTAACAGAAGTGGGTCACAGTGTAGTCAGATTACACTGTTGCACTGGTTTAATTAATGGGAAAAAAATGACAAAATGTATACTATAAACTAAGAATAGCAGATATTCAATATAAACATCTATTATTTTGTTCATTATCCAGATATTTATCAAATCCATGAACCGAACGCAAACCAGTTTTGTGATTGTTTTTCACTTTAAACTTAAGTAACTAATACTATACATGTAAATAGAATGTGAGCCCCACATTTTAATACACTGTACTCTAAATTGTCAATTTTAGCTTTTGGTTTTAGTATAAATCAACTCAAATGGTTTGAGGTAAATCTCAATAAGTTCAATAAACCCTTTCTAAAATTTTCAATAATTTTCTAAACCCTAATGTACAGGCTACATCTTCATGTTCATACGTTTACACACCCTGGCAAATTTTTCAGAAAATATGAGCGATAACGCAAAAGAATTTTTCATAATTAGTGGTCATGTGAAGCCATTTACTGCCAAACAACTGTGTTTGCTGTTTTTAAATCATAATGACAACTTTCCATATGCCCCTACACTATAAAACAACTATAAGTAGTATAATAGTAATAACACATAAATCCATTTAAGTAAGTCATTTACGTTAAGCACTTTCCCACTCATTACTGTGGGCTGTTTGAGACGTAACTTAATATTTAAGTCAATGTAAGAGCTTTTAAATTTAATTTAGATGCATTCACAAATCTAACATTTACGCTTTAACTCTTTTTAAAATGTACCGTTACTTTAGTTAACATGGTTTAAGAAAGGGTTATGTTTGGCTTAGAGATATTCTAGTTTTAGGAAAAAAAGCTTGTACAAATCATAGACTGCACAAAAAAATAATAATGGACGTTGTGACACCGCCTACTGCCATTGCACTAATATGAGGCTTTTCTGAACTGGACTGAAGGATGCCATTGGCAGGCACACATGTGCACGCACAACTTCCTGATGAGGATGGAACCATCGAGGTACATATACATATACAACTTATTTTGTAATTATAAACAGGAATTCAACTACAAATGATCTGAATTTGATCATTGGCAATGTAAATGACCTTTTTAAGACGTGATGACATCGGTAAGTCAGCTCTGTTCACGATGGCTGTTAATCACATGGCCCCGCCTACTTTTTTTTTTTTTTTTTAGGAAAACTGACCCATATTGAACCACATGTAAATAAACTTGAACCAAAAAAATTTAACTCTGTTCATTGTATAGATAACTTTTAATAATTGATGTTATTTCTCAGGAAATAATTTTTAAACTTCCGCTTTGTCCCATAGACTTGTATTGGGAGGAAATCGTTCTGCAGCCAGTGGCATGGGAGCGATCAGAGTGGTTTGGCTTCGCTCCGCCGGCCATGTGAGAAATACTTGGTACCAATACACTGCAATGTGTGAAATTAGTTTTTCAAGACTACGTTACACACTTTGCCTAAGCATTCTATACATTCCATTGAATGCCTAGGTATTCTATAGCATGAGTGAACACTTTGCCGGTAACATATATATACTACGGTTTAAAGTTTCCATTACTTTTGTGGATACAAAACATATTAAATGTTCATGAACACTACATTTTTAGTATAAAGTACTCATAATTGGTATCTTTTGTTTATAAAACACTCAACACAATAGTTTTGAGGTAACATTTCAATAAGTTTGAGTACTTTTGTAGTACTCAAATGCTATGTGTTCATATACAGTTGTGCTCATAAGTTTACAAGGCATTTTTTCAGATTTGTTGGTCAGAAAATATGAAATGATAATGCAAAAGCATTTTTTTCCACTCATGTTTAGGGTGAAGGCATTTTTTGTCAAACAACGGTGTTTACTCTTTATAAAGCATAATCCAAATGACCTTATACCATGATAATACTACTAGCATTAAAGTATTATTAACACATAAGTCCATTTTGAGTTAATAATTAAACGTAACCACTTTCCCACTCATAACACAGATTTTTAATCGTAATTTAGGCTCAGTAAAAATGAACAAATAACGTTAAAGTGTAACGTTACTATAGCAACGTGACTTCCGAAAGACTTACGTTGTGCTTAGAAATATTCTTGTTTAGATCAAATGCATAAATAATAAATAATTAATACATAAAGTTGACTTTTAAAGGATCCAAAGTAAATCTGAGTTCAATTTCAGCTAGCCCGACGTTAACTTGCTCGAAGAGGACATTAAAAGTAAAGTCACAGAAAGAGTTCGCTTAATGTTGTAGAAGCAGCCTACCTGGAAAACAGCAGAGAAATGTGAAAAAAGCCAGACAGGTGTGAAGTTTCGCAGAAGTTCTCGCCTCCATGGTTCAGCATGTGAAGAGTGGAGCAGAAGAGCTCGCGCGGGACCGTAATAACACGGCGCGGAAAGCAGATAGCGTTTATCTCCAAACAAATCAACTGAAGCTCTTTCAAGTGAGCGTTCTTCCGAAAAACAAGCGCTGTTCACCGCGGGAGGACCGAGCCTACATCCAAGCTCGGCATCATTTTGTGGCTCTTCTGAGTTCAATGTAATGAAATGAACAAATGTCCGTTTGTTTCTCGGTGTTATCTGTCAGCGCGGGAGTTTCTTTACGCAGTAGGGAGATAGCGGGAGCTCGGTGAACGACGCTCGTGCTTGAGTTCAGTCTGACTGGCTGTTGCACCTGCAGTCGCGTGTAACGCCCCCCCGCGCCGCAGACACGTCATCACTAGGGATACAGGTGAAGCCTTTATGAGGTGTAAGCTTCTGTATTTCCGTTTATTATTTCAGTTTATTTACTTTTTCGAGCAATTATAACCCTTAGTAGTACGTGGAGCATTTTTTTACTACTTAACAATTTGCTCTAATAAACTATCTTTTAAAAAGGTTGTTTTTGTGTGGCATTGCTTGATTTTATTTTTTAGAATAACCTCTTTTGAGCAGCCTCTGAAATGTACAAAAAATACATTTCAGATTGTATGTTTTTGCGGCAAAACAGTTTTTGCGGCAAAAACTATAAATTCATAAATCCCCTCACAAGTACCGGTACATTCATTTGATTACTTGGTGACAGAGCTTCATTTTTGTTGAGTTTTCATATCAAATATATAACAAATATTTACAAGACATTTGTGGAGTCACCTCTGTGAGATATCGTATCATTAAGGGAAAACTATTTTTTTTATGAGAGCAGTGAAAGCAACGTATTGGATGTACTGACAATGTTTTTATAATGTTTATAAAGCTAAACTAGAAAAAAACCACACAACTGACCTAAAGTTTTTGCCAGGTGTGTATACACAAAATACTTCGAAAAATGGACGCGTTTATCATTTATATTCATCTAAATGTAGTAAATTAACACTTTTAGGATACATTTGCACACAAATTGTGAAAGAACACTGCTGGTGTGTTGTTCCAAACATCTTGGAGAAGTGTGGGCCGTGCATCGTTTCCACTTATTCAATTTCCTCGTGCATTGACATCATAGTCTTCCTGACCAAACCTCCAGCTCCATTGCAAAAATGCAGCCCCAAACATTTAAGAACCTCCACCATGTTGCCTGCATACATTCATTATTGTACCCCAACCCTCCCAACCTCCTTCATCTACAGCCAAATATTTCATAAGTCCAGAACACTGTTTTCGTGCATACGCAAGTCACTTGGCCGTGTTCCCACATTGGTTTTTTGGTTGCAACTCTTCTATGGAGACCAATAGCCAGACTTCTTCAGATGGATGTACCTGGGTGCCATAGGTTGTTCCCATTCTGAGCTAATGGCACTGCTGGACATCTTCCAATTTTGAAGGTTAATAGGCTGTTTCCTAACCTGACCACTTCGTCTACAAACCTCAATTTTTGGCAATTTCTTTGTGCTTCTTCAAAAGAGCGTGAACATCGCATCTTGAAACCCCAGTCTGCCTCGAAGAGAGAGACCTAGTTGATGTAGTATCACTTCCTTGTGTCTTTTTGCTGTGCCCAATATTCCCATGACAAGAATCTATCTTCTCAAGTTTTCTGTTCCTCACCCAGTTTAAAGCCTCCTACACAGCGGTTTCTGTTTCAGTTCATGACTGGGTTGATCATACACTTGCCTATAATCCTAAAAATCTCTGATGTTGATTTGAGAGCAAACGTTAACAGCAAACCTTGATTTGATTTGTTTTTTCTTTGATGAAAAGATTATTATCAAGCTTGTGTAACCCTTCACAGACAAGTAGCTCATGGTTAATAAATGTCAACGATTGCAGTCACAGTTCAAGTCACTCTGTATCGTTTTCCCAGCTTGACTTTCTTCGTTGCACTGAACTTGTTTAAAGCCCAAAACACACTGAGCTGGCAAGAGTGAGGTTTAGTCGGGTGGAAAATCAGCTCTGATGTTGTGTAGCTGCTTTTTCTGGGTGGAACTGTGGCCTTTGGCCTGATACTGCATCTTTAGGATGATGCGTTGCCACGGAAACAGGGCTGAGGTGGATAAGGTCGGACTGTTAGATTATTAGGGGGAGATGAGCTCTTTGATTGCACCCTGGGCTAGTCAGACACGATCATGTGGCTTTGCGGTCAGAGCTAATATTGTAAATGTATTGGAGCACCGGGGCATCCACAAAAGATGGAACGACCAGAGATAAACAGATATTTAGGCTAGAACATCACACACTCTGTCATACCTTTGAGTAGCTATAAAATGACACAACATATGCTCAGATGGCCCTTCCCGAGGAAAAATGGAGCTATAAAAGCAAGGTAAGTCCATAGGTCAGTGCTATTCGTCACATGGGTACGGAAGGGTGAAGAACATTCATCATCTAACTGAAACTGAACATTACAAGAATAGTTACAGGTCCATTTCTGATCATACGCCCCTCAACTTTAAGTGATTCGAAGAAAGTACTACATTTTGAGATGTCTTTTGGTTATCTTTACCATTGAAGTTCCATTTGTTTCCCCAATACCCAACTGCAGAGCTCCTCCTCTCATGCCAACTTGGACAACTGGATTACTGTATATGGCATGCTTTGGACTAATTATGGGCAGAAAGGAACCACATTTCATCATGGATAATGTGAATGGGTTTTTTAACATCCAATCAAAATCATTTCATGTAGAAAAAGCGTGTATAAATTAAAGGAGCAGGCTTTCTGGTTCAATTTAAGTCAAGTAGAGTCTAGAATCAACACTATTAGCACACTGCAGGTCATTTACTTTTGTCATTTTTTTCATTCACCTTCTTTACCTTCTTCCTTTTCAGGGTTATACTGTTCTATCTTCGGTGCACTCCGGGCAAAAGGCATTGAACACCCTAGACAGGTCGCCAGTCCATCACAGGTTAGCACACTTTCACTCAGACATACATTTGGTTTATGATCTAATTATCTGTCTTTAAAATATTTTTAGAAAATTGTTAGGGTTTCCTCTTGTTTGATCCATCATTTTGAGTCTGTGTACTGCTCCCCACCCCACCCCGTCAGTTTTTTTTCCTAATTACTTCATCACCTGCCCCTTATCTTGTTGTCTGATTTTCTCCCCTTTATGTTCTCTGTGTTTCTGATCTCTGTTATTGGTTCATTTTTTGACTTAATCCTCTTTCAAAATGATGATTTATGTTTTGTTACTCTTGGAATTTATTAAATTAGCCTTTTTTATGCCAAATACAGAGGTAGAGTTCATTTTATGTTCTCTAGTTAGTCTATAACTAGAGTTATGCAATTATACACAATGTGGCAAAGGTTAGTTAGTAAGGTTTTCCCCACAGTGGGTTCTTTCTGTTATTTTTGTATTCAATAAACCTCAAGCTCTTGCATTTGAGCCTTTTTCCCTTATCACTACTTATCACTTGACAAAAACAAATAAGATTTATTAACATGTATGAAAAATGAGTAATTGCTAATAAGACATATATACACACAATTATACGTTTTGTCTTTTCATACTGCATTACAGATACAAATATTTTTATTAAAAAAAAAAAAAAAAAAAGCATTCCCCTGCGATGGACTAAGACCTGTCCAGGGTGGACCCCCGCTTCTCGCTCAATGTGTGCTGGAAATAGGCACTGGCAGACCTCCATGACCCCAAAAAGAGAATAAGTGGGTTGGAAAATGAATTAATGAATGAATGAATTAACAGATCCGTATTAACTCAAACAAACTGCAAACACTTGTATAAAAAAAGCATGTCAGTGCTGTCTAAATAATATTAATAAACCAGATTTTGTCGGAATAACTTTCTGAATTTTGGCAGTATGCTCTCCAGCAGTTTTTTTCACATAACTTTTTGGGGAAAATCCTTAATGTTGCTGAATGTTGACCATCCATCTTGCTCTTGATCTGATTCCTGGAGGAAATCAGGAGGAAATTGTCATGGTTTTACCTGGGCTGTACTTGCATCTTTATAAATGGTTTTGCTGAACTAGCAGCATTCAAATATGTTAATTTAGTTTAATAATACGGTTAAAAAAAATACTTCAAAAACTGGAATAGATGAACCAAGGAAGCAATTACTAAATAAACCTATAAATTGGAATGCACAAGAAGATTGAATAAATACCCGTGAGATAAGGGTGCTATATATAAAGTGAAATCAATATGGCAGGACCTAACATTCAATAATGAATGTGTGATGCATTTTCATCCTCCAGTATTTGTACAGCAAAGAAATCAATCAGTAAAGCAAGTAATAAGTGCTGGAGGTTAGATTCAAGTGTTGCAAGCTCCACTGGGAGTGTTTCTTCCTGACCAGGGGAGATACTCATCTCATATGACGGGCTAAGCAGGGAATTAGACTTTGCTTATGAATTATTGATTCTCCAAGCACAAGCTCGGTCAACACCAGCCCTTCTAATACAAGACAACAAAAAGCTGAATTACAGTTGCTGTTTTACACTACAACTTAGTGATTTGCTTTGTACTTCAATGTGTCAAGCTGAACGAATGTATTGCCTCAAAATACACAATAATTTCAGAAATTTCAGAACTTCTGTATCCTGTTTTCGTTCTACAATTCTATCTTTATTAGTAAATCTAATAAATTTAAAGTTAGCATCATAATCTACTAGCCTAGCCTAGCATTACTAGCCTGAGTACTAGCCTAGCATTTCTTTAACCGACATCTTTTAGCCAACAACAGACATTTACCGCCATCTGTCGGTCAGTCTGCAAGCCATCTCAAAATAACGACAAATATTGTATTAATTAGTATTTCGTATAAACATCGCTACTCTAACATTTTCAACTCTAACATGAAATTGTAGAAGAATAATTCAGCGAAAATATTTATTAATTTTTGATTTAATACCCATGTGATTTAATGAGTGCATCGTTCTGTTACATTATGTAATTTTGAAGTAAATGTTGGCACTATGCATCTGTAGACAAGAGAGAGATCGAGCTTTTATTCTCGGGTAGGGCATGAATAATCATGAATTTTATAAAGCTGGTTGTCTTCTTGCCCTCTTCCTCACCTTGGTAGCCTCCTACACAGCTGTTTATGTTTGACCATACACTTGACTACAAAATCCCTGACTTTGTTCCTAAAATAACTGATGTTGAAAGCAAAATGTAGTAAAACCAAACATTGATTTAGATTTTGTAAATGTCCAAATACCATTCAATCATTATTCATATTTCTTAAAGCATCTGTATAGAGAATTAAAACTATTGCACAGTACCGAATGTTAAAGCAGCCATAAAGAGAGACTGCTGGAATTTAAAGCTCACCTACTATTGTTCCCACTTTCGTAGTTGAAATTCAATTATTAAAAAATTCCAAAATTACGGAGTAAAATACACTTTTATGGTAAATCTAATATAGATCTGGATACATTTGATAAGTTTACTATTGTTTGTTAATTTGCTGTTTTGTATTTTTTTTGTATTCAAAGTCATGTGAAAAAATTCCCTGCATCTATTGCACCAGTCAAAAACTGATGACACAGACAAATCCGCATTCGGTCTGGTCATGTAATGGTGTCCCATTTGGGAAATCCGACCTCCAAAGTCAAAATAATAAGGACCTATTGAAATTTAAATTGCAATTTTTATACATTTATAGATTTCAACAAATAAATATACTCTATTGACAAAAAATTTTTTCGCCCTGGCTTGCAATCTGAATTTAATCAACTCCTCAGAATGATTTTGGTGGAAGTACTCAACTCTATTGAACAAGGTTGGGCCGGACAATATCAAATTGATCCCTATGGAGTAAACTAATAAAATTTTTTTGCTACTATGTTTAGTAACAAGAGAAAAAACAGCGAGTGAAGAAACATTTGACACATTATTTATCCATTTATTAATCATCCTTCCAAACGTATAAACAATACTGTGACCTGAAAACAATACACACAGACACTGTTAAATCTCACAAAAATATATGTAAAAACAGTTATGAAAAAAATTGAATGAAAAACATTCATTGAATGTTGTGTGTAAACGCTGCAACAATATCAATATATACTCTTAAATAAATATTTATAATTCAATATATAGAGATTTTACAGTACACTTTTCAATCACTGATCCATCACTAAGCCCCGCCTCCCTTATAAATACTCACTATGCAATGCTTTTTAATGGACAGAATTGTCCCAAAGTGTTTAATTCAAGCAATATATAAATTGCTCTTGTAAAATACAATGAGGATTGAGTTTAAAATGTTAAAAATGGAGACAACGGAAAACATTATCCATTCAATTGAAGCAGTTTGCTTGACAACATTGCGTGACAACGTCTAGGACCAACACTTTTCCACAACTCCAGGATAACATTTAATTGATAAACCTGTGTAGTGTTAATAGTTTAATATATTAAACCAACGAACCGTCAAAAATCTGCAACATTTGTAATAATGAACAGTAGCATGGTTAGAAGTCCCAGTTTGAATATAAATGGTTTGAGGTCAGCGAGTTTGCATGTTCTCCCTAATTTGCTTCCAGTCCAATAGCATGCTCCAGGTGAATTGAAGACTCCTCTCAGGGATAAATTCCCCTTAAGAAAAGCGAGTGATTCAATTGAGATCTGTGAGTCCTGACAGAATAAGACTAATCAGGAAAAAGAGGGGAAAGAAAATGGATAGATTTTGTTTAAAAAAAAAATCAGCAACAACAGTTTTTGGGCATGTCCAATGACAAAAGTTCAAAAAGGCCTACTAAAGCTTTTTAGAGGGTGTTTTTAATTGAGCATTTACATTTTTTTTTTTAGCGAAACACTGTTCGACTTGAAATTATGCTCAAAATCGTGTTTGGCTTAAGTTATAACTTAGGATTTTATTTTTAGCAATTAGCAATTAACACGGCAAGCAGCAAACAAAGGGCTCAAGCACTGCCGGTTTGTTGCACTATGGCCAATTTTTATTTACGAGAATATTTCAACGAGAATTGTTGAAATCAAAGAACAAATAGATTTCGCCAGTATTATTGTCGCATGTGTCAAAATTGGTGAAAAGAAGTACCTTTCAATGTTAAATGTAGTATTTCCTGTGGCCACCTGGTGGCGCTATTACCAAGAGTGTACATTGTAGATGTTTTCAGACATGGACTGTTGCATGGCTTAGTTATATCAACTTTCTCTTTAGGGTGGAATGTCGACTTTCGATGGTCACTGTGCGTACGTATAGTTTCCAATTCTAAAAAGCCTTTTTAATTCAACACACAAGCATAAGTAGCCATTTTTAAACGTTTTTTTGCTAAATAGCTGACTTCATGTGCATACAGTCTATAATGCAATTTCTTGACTTTGGGGGGGACTCTGCAAGTTCCATGGGGTTGCTTTAATTTTATTGCGTGATTTTGCAGTTTAGGTTTTTTAAAAAGGAATAAAACAACCCCATTACCAAATATCCCAGGACAGCTGGTCCCAGAATTAAAAGTGCTTCATATGGGTTATTATACATTTAGCTGTAAAACCACAAAAATGCAACAGAACTTAAAACTGTGTTTCTATAAACACATCACTCAACTGTGATTGGCTAATCTCTCCTATTGGAGCTGGGTTAGTGACAGATTCCTTTTTTCCTGCATTTGACAAGGCAGTCGCTTCCATTTACTCTCCCTGAAAAAGACAATAGCTGCAAAGGAGGCGGCGGCCCCTTTAAGAACAGACAGTGCCTGACTTACAGAATAAATACTTAAGAGTTAGAGCTGGGTGATCAATCAAATAAATAATCAAAATCGACATTCAGAACCTAGATTGGATTGAATCACTCTATTTACTTCAGTTATTGTAATCTCTCAATTGTTATACGCAAGCGTATTTACAGTACAAAACTTGTCCGTGAACTATGAAGGGGAAAAAAATGAATACAACTTTTGTTCATGAATCGTAACCGAGTTAAAATGTTCATTCAATCGAGATTTTGATTTTAGGTGAAATCGCCCAACCCTACTTAGAGTTCAAGTTTACATTACAATCTCCTGACTTTCAAAGCCTCATTGGCAAAATATAACATACGCCTGCTTCACGCTGCATACGTCTCTTTTCGACATGCATGTTAGCGGATGAGAGCTTTCACACTGTAGATGCCAAATGTGATGTAATAGAGGATCTACACTCCATCGACGGAAACACTGCACACTTCAGTTGTGTGAAAGACCGCTAACACAATGTACACAGACGCAGCATGAAACAGGCCTCACAGTACATCCTTCCTGTTGAACCTCAATGAATACCCAATAGCACTCTCTAAACATTCCATCAAAGATCCAGCGGAGAGAAAGTCCAGCTCCACCTCGATAAATTTAATGTAGATATGCAACCCCCCACTGGATTGACCGGAGCAGTTGTCCTGCAGGAAACTGGTCATGGTGGACACCTCCCCTTGCCTGTTGTGTTTACCTAACGTCTGAAAGTGCTGAAGCAGACATTGGTGTAGCGTCCTTTCCTCCGCAATGCCCAGGTAACAGTATGTGACTTTAGCTGATGTGTTCTTCTTGTTGTCCACAGTCACACAATTCTCGATCTCTTCCTCCTCTTCCTGTGAGGGCGAAGATGTCTCCTCAATGCTAAATGTTTCCGAGCTACTTTTCTCCTCATACCCTATGGCGTAAAGTCCATAGGTTTTTGGTATGCCATTTGGCAGGAGGTATTGGAACCCATTGGTGCATCCTGCAGTCTTCGTCTCTCGAATAGGGATCCAATCCACCTCCATGTGCAGCTCCAAACAGCGCGCTTCGCTGATCGTGATGTCCAGGAATTTATAATACACATTCTTCCAGTTCATTTTCTGCACTTTAGTCATGATGACCCTGCCTTCGGGCTTCTCCGGGTTGAAGTATTCCCGAAGTCGTTTTCCAAGAGGAACCTGCGAGCTGATCTCGGCGTAATGATAACGGATTTCTTCTTTCCATCGTGTGTTATAGCCCACTCCAAAGATGGCGAGTTTATTAGACAGATGGAGACGGGAGAAGTCCGTCCATGTCTGGAAGTGCTCCCATTTGAGTTCCACTGACTCCAGGATACGCATCACGTTCTGCATTACATCTTGTCGTCTGTGGAAAGCAAGAGGAGATGAAGTTAGGGGAAATTATTATTATGAAATACTTTAAGAAACATGTTCTAACTTACTGAGATTGGTCTGGTTTCTCAGGTTTAATCTGGAAAACTCTGGTCTTTGGAGTTTGGGTCTCCTCTATGGGAGAAAATTAAACGTACTTTAGAAAAATGTGTGTTTACACACAGCGGCCACTTTATTAGGTACACCGGTCCAATGCATTTAGGTCAAGATGATCTGCTGCAGTTCAAACTAAGCATTAGAATGTGGAAGAAAGGTGATTTAAGTGACTGAACGTGGCAAGGTTGTGGTGCCAGACAGAGTATTTTCAGAAATCTACAGGGATTTTCAGGCACAACCATCCTCAGGTTCTACAAAGAATAGTCAGAGCAAGAGAAACTATCCAGTGAAGGGCAACAGTAACTCAAAAAACACTTGTTACAATCGAGGCATGAAGAAGAGCATCTCTGAACCTTGAGGCAGATGGGCTACAGCAAAAGAAGATCACATTAGGTGCCACTGCAGTCAGGAAACCATCGCAGAGGCTCACCAAAATTGAACAAGAGGTGTACCTAATAAAGTGGCCAGTGAGTGATTGTGGATGGATCATTTTAAAAGTAGACAAACATCAAAACGTCTTGAGAAAGTATTCCTGAAGCTACAGGACTGCAAATGAAGACACGGTTTCAGAATTGCAATTCAGCAAACCCCCCCAGTACCGTTGCCAGACCGCAGCGTCGCTGTGATTGAAAAGATCTAAATTTGCTAACTTCGGAAAGAAAATGAGTGAACCAGTTGGACTGACAGAAATCTATTCAGTTTTTTCAAACCAGCTTATCAAAACAATGGCTTATCCTCAGCCAGTTGCTTCCTTTCCCCTGGTCACCATGGCATTCAGGACAGAGCGCTTCACATAGGTTTTAATAGATTCTATATTGTTTTATGTGTTATTTTATACATTTGCTAGTCTACCGAAAGAAAGAAGATTAACCTATGTAAGCCCATCATCTTAATCATCCCTCTCCGCCTCACTTCCTGTCATTCTCCTCTGTCCTGTCTATTCAAACTAATATCAATAAATGCTGCAGACAAAAAAATTATGTAATTATCATGAAAAAAAAAACTGCGATTTTAAAGACCGAACAGGATTTTTTTGTCTTGTATGGGCATTAACTTGATGCAGGGAAGCACTTTCAGGTTCCGCTCTCTGATTGGCCAACATTGCATATTCACGTAAGGGTTAGTTTACGCCGTGTCTGTCTGTGAAAGCAAACAAAACTTTAGAGATGGTGGTAGTTAAAGGTTGTAAACTATAAATTATAATACATGAATAAATGAACAGAACAATAATGAACGTATAAGGAAAAAAAACACATTACTCACAAATGATTCATCCATTTGCCCCATGACCATCAAACAAAAGGGAAAACCTCTGATATCTCTGCACCAGCTTTGGTTCTTTTTCGCCAGCATAGTTCATTGATTGTTACCCTAGGAGTGTAATTGGTAACAAAAACAAAGTTTTCACGTTTTATGCGTATGCTAACGGTCTAATTGAATTCAATGATCTATGCTAAGCTACGCTAAAAGTGCTATCAGATCTAAAGAACGACTGAATGGAATCAAAAAAGTAAAAACTACTTTTAATATCAGGACGATATGGGGAAAAATGTTTTGAATAAAAATTCTATTTCCCAGTTTTTAAATAAACTCAGGCCAGACATGTATCTGTGAACAGTATGGATTAAATGTTTAACATTCACCTGTCTCAATGTCTCCCTCACTGAAGGCAGCAGAGAGGTCCTGATTGCACCAGTCTTCCTGCGAGTAGTCCTCCATGGTGCTTCCGTCTGACTCCATCTCTTGGTACAGGCCGCTGCTGTTGATGAGCACAGGCTGGCAGCTCTGAGGATCCCAGCCGCCCTGACCAAACACTTTCTCCAGCTGCTCAAAGGAGTAGCTACTCTTCCTCTTACCGACGCCATGTTCCTTTACTCGGCTGTAACACCGCCGCAGAGTCTGCACAGGATCATGATCAAGGACATGTTTAGGAAAGTTGTTTAAATCCATGAGATTTTCCATATGATTACGATGGGGTTGAAAATATACAGTAGCGTATAAATAATGATACAAATACACTTCAAATACAAATTCCAATAACAATTTATCATTTAAGTATGCAGCCATGTTTTTTTTAAAAAATAAAGAGATGACTATTCAGCACTGTGCAAGTATTTGGTGTTAAAGAATGCTTTCAGAAATAATCATTTATTGTAAATTTACTAAATAAATGAGCAAAACAGTTTGCCTTCAAACCTGCCTCCAATTTATAGGCAGGGATTTTAAAGGGTTATAATAATTTGGTTTAATTGGTGTGATCCACCAGTTAAATCCATGCCAAGCAGGTGCTAATGAGCATAGTGGTACAAGTAGGTTGAAACCCAACCATTAACTAAACTCTGCTACCAAAGTGAGGTTTAGAAAGACAGTTTCCTGTCACGCAGCAACTATCCAAAAGTTAGTTATAAAGGTAGGTATCCTAAACTTTTTGTTTTTTTGGTTTGCACCTCTCGTTCGGTTCAATGAATGATGTCCAACTGGCACCCATGGTTCAATATCGAGGCGCATCATCGCACTGAACTTCGCAAGGAAATTTTCAGTCGATGGGTAGAGGACTTCAACCTATAAATAACAATGTTATAAAAAATAAAAATAAGCTACGGCTAGTTTATGTTCGGCAGCCAGCCATGTGGGGCAATTGCCACTGTTTCGTTTCCCACCACCGGCCAAGTGAGACACACTAGGCATATGGGGCAACCTCTCCCACCTCGCATCTGTATACCTCAGTGTTAGCTTAACCTTAACCCTAACTTGAGACATCTGTCCGAGTGGCAAAACTGCATTTGAATTAACAATAAACCCGTCTTGTTAAAGAGGTGAATATGTGATGGAACTATAGAAATGATATTTTCTGTTTCTCTCTATCTGACTGAACAATGGAGTCTTATAGTCTTGATTTTTTTTTTTCACCAAAATTGCCAGCTTCAGTTGACAGCTCCCACTCTGGTGGGCTTAAGATGAATTGGTGACTTTTTGGACTTTGACAGTTTCTCAAAGAGGAACAACACACATAACAGTCTCCGATCAGATCTGATTGACAAGAATAGGTATCTGGGGGCTTCTCCTAACCCGTACCTTCATCCTCTCTCGGCACTGGGATGGTGTTCTTTCGTACCCCAGCTCTGACAGCGCTCGGGACACCCGCTCGTACATCGCTGGTCCCGGAGCCTTGCCCGAGAACACTGTCCCGGCCACCTCCAGCTGTTGCATCCTCGCCTCCGCCAGCCGCTCGTTGCCCCATACTGCAATCAGCGCGTTGGTTTCGGATGGTGTCCAAGACATCCCTCGGCAAGCGGTTAAGCTGTTGGAGACTGAGGCCGACCCGCCCCGGCCTGTGCACCCAGGTACCGAGATCCCAACGTTCAGAGGAGAAAATCTGTTAGGGGTGGAAGGGTTGGAATGGTATTGATTGCAGTCACTTAGATCCTCGGATTCTGGAGAAGGAACCTCGGTTTTGGGAATCTTCAGCAGCTCTGTTTCTGTGGAACGCTCAGCGGTACTGGGGGCCGCCATCTTGCTTCTGTTGCTAAGAGGAGGGGGCAGAGATTCCATGAAATATTACACTCGCAGTTAATTCTATTATTTCTTTCACGAGTAGCAATGAAAGTTTAGCATTTATTTTAGTACTAAATAGTGGCAGTGATAAATTGCCAATATCGCAAAGCACAGTTAAAAAACGCAAGTATTTTAACATGTAAGATAATGTTTCATATTTTTTCACTCATTTAAATTTCATTAGCGATTGGAAACAAAACCCGGATGATTTTTAATGGGAGCGCACAACCTATTTTATATAGTCTATGGTCCTGTCCCAAATGGCACTTGTGGACTTCTTGAACTTCCACCATTGACTAGGGGTGCTTACACACATCAAATTTGTTTAATTTGGTCAGGACCAAGAAAAACAACTTATACATTGTTTTAAGCGTCTGTAGATTTAGTCCTCATTCACATCCCACTAGTTGCAAATAAATCCATGTGACATCATACGTACCTCTCATTGGTCACAAATGTATTTTCTCGACTGCTTTTTGGTTTTTAGGATGAACAAGAAAGGAATTAGGACGAAACCTCACATGAATGAAAACAATGGAAGACAGAATGCAAGAAGTCTAGGACAACATACTCAAAATGGACAGACTTTGGTATAAAACCAATATAAAGAAAAATAATGCATTATTTATCTATTACAAAATGTATTCCATTTTTTTGATGCTTTAATCTTATTGCCCATTTGTATGAACATTTGTCGTATGATTAGTTATTCACAAATAATTCTAAGTGGAGCGGTGCATGGAGGCCTCATAAAGGGTACATAGAGGAGCTGATGAGTGCACTTCAAGTACCATGAGACCGCAAAACCGCACTGACTCTGAGGTTTGGAACAGAACCTATGGTACTTACTCGCAATTATACTTTTAACATATTTAATGAGAAAGGGCCAAGTACTTAGTTTGAAATTATAATTTTTTTTTTACCTTGTCTCATCGCAGAAATTTGTCAGCTATTTGACTTGATTTCGGACCAACTTGGTCCTTGCTTTCTCAGTGCCACAGTAAAATTGAAAGACTGAAAAATTATTTATCTGTACAAAGTTATAGAAACTGGTTTAGAAAGTTGAGGTTATGAAAAGTTTATGTTTGAATACATGTAAGGGAATGACTATGATCAGGTTTATGTGTGTCATCTTGCAAAATATAATAATAACGTTTAAAATAGGCTGGGGTGACTTTACAAAGAAACAATTATTTTACAAAGAAAACTAAAATAGAGTCTAAATAATTCTTTTTACTCTCTACTTAATGGTGAAGTATCACTGCTGACCACAAGGCGGAGTTCCTCATCCTTCGTATTTTTGGTTGTGAATGCTTCATGTTTTAACATAGCTCTTGTTAAAGATGCTCGTCTCAGTTTGTTATACTCCCAAGAAAATCACTTTCTCTACAAAATTTAAATCTACATTTTTTTTTGTAATTGGAATTTTCAGTTAGCAGTTACTGTGCAAGAGATTCAGACAGGTCTTAAAATGAATATTTTCAGGTGTGCTAAAAATGGCAAAAACGTCTAGGTTTACTTGCACTTTTTAAAAGATCTCAGCGAGAAGGTTGTTCCAGATCTTCTTTGAATAGCAGAATAAATCTGGGCTCAATTAAATGCCTGCATAATGTTATTACTTGACGGATAAGTATCTGCCTGTATTTCTATTTCTGAATCCTTCTAAGCCCCAAATGCTCAAGGAACCTCCACCGTGCTTCATTATAACCTGCAGACACTCATTCTAGTACCATTCTACATCTCTTTGATGAGCAAACTCCCTTCATCTACAGCCAAATATCTCCCATTTTGACTCATCAGTCCAGAGCATCTCTTGCTCTGGACTGCTTACTTTTATTCCTTGTTCCCACATCTGCATTTTAGCTACAACTCTTCCATGAAGACCTCTTCTGACCAGACTTAGAGCCTGTAAAGGTTGAGGCTCTACAGGAATGATTTCAGACAGTACAACACCATCCCACAGCAGATACAGTTGTGCTCAGAAGTTTACATACCCTGGACAAATGTTTTAAAAATGTAAAAAATAACACAAGGTAGTGGTTAGGGGTTTGGTGAAGCCATATATTGTCAAACAACTGTATTTACTCTTGTATTACTATATTTTAATTTAGATTAATTTCTTCCTCGTGTAGCCGTATTAATTTGACTGCCCCTGGCTGATTACCTAGTTGACTCGTTAGCCAATGGTAGAGAGAGAGAACGGGGATTTAAGGACTCGTATTTTGACACGTCAGGTGCGTTTTCCCTCGTTGGCTTGCGTGCTGTCGCAATCGCTTCCTTCCGGGTTCACGAAGCACCTGTAGAAAGGTATGAGTTTCTTTTTAAACTTGCGTTTAATCTAGGCGCTTACTGAAATTGTTATTTGTAGCGCGTGTTGGACGGCACAAAGTGCGCCAGTGGAAACGATCGCTTCCGCGTTTCGTAGTTTAGCGGACGGAGTGTGCTGACGTCATTGGGAGCCGTGAGTATGCTCGATTGCACAGCCAACTCATGTAACCAAGCTAGGAAGAAATGAAACGTTTTACTATTTTCTAGGGACTCTAGTCACCCTCACTACAGCTGCATTGGGACTACAAAGACTCCTCAAAAGTACCTTTTGTTGAATAGTGGACTGGCTTCTTCTCCCTTTTGGGGAAACCCATGTTTTAAACACAGCTGGTCAGTCATTTATGCTTCATAATTATCCGTTATTTTCTCTTTTCTTTATTTTGCACTGGCTTGGCATGTATGAGTGGATGTGTGGTTTTAATCTAGCATTTTTAAATTGTTTCTGTCTCCTTCCAGAAGCGCAAGCAGGTGGTGTGAAGAGTGGATGGAACCAGGCCGACCTGTTGATTGCTGTGGGTGTAGTGCATGGCCACGATTGCTGGGTTTGGGGGACTCGTGAACCTTTTTGAAGTGTGGAATCATCACTGCGGTTTGGGCCTGCTTCCCCCTGCTCTTCACTCCACCATCTTGCAGGAGAGGGATTATTAATTTAAGTGTCATTTTAACATCATTTATTAATATCTCATAATAAAGTTTTGAACTCACGCCTCCTAACTTCTTCCTCCGGGTCACAATGAACCAGTGTCCTTTCCTGGGGAGTAATTCCTGGTTCCTCGCACCAGGTGGTGTTGTCCAGTAGTCACTGATCAAAGGTTGATATGCAAAATCCTCAACATTGTTTTAGGCAATAATATTCTGAGTGGCCACATTTGCAAAAGCCTCCAAATCTTGTCAATTCTAGCATGAACTGCACATTTGAGTTCTCCCTAGAGTGCTCAATGATAATGAAGTTAGGCTGAAAGGGACACTCCATAACCTTCAATTTATTCTGGTGGAACCAATGACAAGTGGATGTGGTCTTGTGTTCGTTGGATCTTTGTAGTGTTGGATTGTCCAGAAACATCCAATTCGCAGTTTCTGAGCTGATGAGTGCACACTTCGACCAAGTTTCCTCTGCCTTTGGAACACACATACCCCAAAACATCTGCAACCCACCTTTGTGCATCACAGTGATGATGGTGTTATGTTCACGTTGACTCCTCTCCAAATTTAGCGTTTATGGTCATAGCCAAAAAAATTACATTTTGATGTCTCCAGATAATTTTGTTCCAAAAGTCTCTTGAGTTGTTTGGCATATTGTAAACGGGCTACTTTCTGGCGTTTGCCTAGTAATTTCTTTCTTCTGGTAACTTGACCATGCAACCCATTATTCTTCAAGTGTCTCCTTATTAAGCTACTTGAAACAGCTACGCCACATTTTTTCAGATAACCCTGTATTTCGGCAGAAGCTACATGTGGGTTTTTCTTTGCATCCCTTACAATTTTTCTGGCAGTTGTAGCAGAATTTTGGAGCTAGACACTCAGAAACCTTTTACGCACACAGACACTGATTATAAGCAAACAGGTTGTACGTTTTCTGTCAGTTTTTGTGCATGTTATCAGGCCAAAATCACCAGGGTATATTTTTGATCTGGGTCATTTGGAAGGTTTCTGTTATCATTTATGATTTAAAAAGAGTAAACACAGTTGTTTGACAACAAATGGCCTCATCCAACCACTAACCATGAGAATTTCCTGAAATAAGAAAATGTTCTAGGGTGTGTAAACTTCTGAGCAGAACTGTATGATCAGTGGCGCTACTTTGATTCAGGAAAAATAGGGAACTCATCCCCATTGAAGACTAATTGGGATGGAGCAATGCATCATCAACAGAACAGACTGAGAAAGACTCATCATTAGAGGGTATCAATATTTACAGTGACCTAAAAATTCTGTTTTATCCAAGGTCTTTTTTTAGAGGTGTTTGAAAAGGGCTACATTTGTCACCCTTTACGCGATGCAGTTAATCTGAACCTCGCAGCTGCTCACAATAAAACAGAGTCTACTTCAGGTCAAAGGTTACGGCCTGCCCCAGGAATAGTGAACCTCCCTGACACTATTTACTGCCCATATCTAAACGTTTTTTGACAACTTCATTGTGTTTGATGTCCAGTAAAGGTTAGATGTGGAGTCAGTAGACAGCTTAACCTTTAAAAAATCCAGAGATGACAAGATAGGATCTCCTTAGTTAGAAAAGTAGCATTAATGTTAAGACCACATAGTGATGTGACCCGAATCCTAATCTGTGGGTGCGCACTTCACATTTTGTATTCCATACACAGTTATCTTACAAATTGGTTGTACCTTTGCTGATGATTCAATTTAGTGAATTTAGCCGTAGGTGTTGGTTTCTCAATTCCTCAGCCATGATGAATATGAATAATAACACTACCTTGTATTGTAAAAATTGTCTCTATAGGACAACGCTGGACATATTTGTGCATGCAAATCTGAAATGGGAATCTCATAGCTTATGCATATTATAGCCCATAGACATGCCTTGCCATACCTTGAGCTTAATGAGGGAACGGATATGTTTCCTCATGATCAGAAGCATGGCCTTCTGATTAGACTCACTCTAGAGGCATTTCTAAACGCCTTGGCGACATTAAGAGAAGCACTTCTAAGTCAGATCACATAGTGACTTGCGGAATCAAGCACTTTTTATCATCAGTAAAGTCACGAAAGCCCTTTAAAGCGTTGAATTCTAATGACCCCAAACCATTAAGGGGTGATGTGAAAGCGTAGATAATTATGATTATTATTTCATAATTTCACATTTGAGGGAAGAAGTTGGAAGCGTTGAAGTGTGTTTGTGCCATTGCTTTTAGAATTGGCTGTCAAAATTCCTTTGCATTCCAAATTAGCTCAAAGTGCCGATTTGCATAATGTCTAATGGGTAGAGATATTCCCATTCATCCCGAAATACGTTGTAGCATTCACAGTCAATTAGAGCGATTTGTGCATTTGGAAGTGAGAATATTTCCACAAACATCCCCTGCCTTCCTTGACGTTTGCCAGATAGACATTTTGCTCAAAGTGACCGACCCCCTACAGAATCACAGATGTGCAACTTTTAAACACGGCCAAGATTTCTGCCAAGATGGTCTTCCACCCTCTCACCCCTAAGACTCTCCAACCTTAATAATCCTCCGAAGTGTTGATTTGATTTCAGTTTCACTCCAGAATCCAGAGCTCTACAGCTGGTGGTTTTAAATGAGCGAGTCCTCAACGATGGGAGCTTTTTGCACCTATGTTCAAACTGTGTTTCATCTCCTCTCCCTCGACTGGCTTTAGTTCAGATCATTATCACGCTGGTGTGAATAATCATTAGATTCACTCAGTGCCGCGGCTTATTGCAGCACCTGCAGATTCCAGTTCAGTGAAAGGCGAGTTTTGCTTTGCAGGCTGAACTTCTCTCATTTTCACGTAAAGTATCATGGAAGGTCAATATTTGTACTCCTTTATCACAGAACTAGTTCTCCGGCTAGTCACAGAGTTGTGGGTAAGCACCATGACAACTGATCATGGTATAAACGGGATATAATCAACTTTCAGCCATGGCTTGTACTATAGCGGACTGAGTTCAGCTCATTTGAATAATCTTGTGCTTGGGTCTGGTTCAGGCTCTTAATTAAGAATGTAAACAAACTTGGGTTTGGTTCTCTAGGGCTCTTTTTAGGCCCGATTTCAGCTCTTTTGTCCTGTTATTTAAAATATCTGCATTTTTTGGGGGGACAAAGAAATGTTTGAACCCATACAAGCTTAATTTTTGGATTTATTTGCTCTGTTTAACTTACCGGTATGTACTTTCAGAGATGATATTAAAACCAAGAATGAATGACTAGGGAATTATATAATGAACGAAAAGTATGAAATTACATTTAACCCTCGAGCATTGTTAAATTCCCTACCCTTTCATGTTGTTCATGGCTGTTGACTACATTAAACTGCTGTAAAAGATCAATATTTTATTTCCATTTTTTTATGTACAAATCTCTTTATCTACCTCAGTTCTAATCAAAACTATCAAACATTTTTTAGTAAAAACTACTGAACTAAAAATCTACCAATGCCAATGTTGTTGCTAATGTTTGACATGTCCAAACAATTTTTTTTAAATACCCTTGGCAATTAAAGGGTAAAATTGCTGAATTAAAAAAAAAACGTAGGAGTTTTGATCAGCTGAGAAAGAAAAAAATATTAATCTGATTTATTTTTACAGCCGTGTATTTGGGGGATATTTACAGCCATGAAAGGGCCTTTTTGAAACATTTCTAAGCATTTTCCCAAGATATGTGTGGAAATAAGATTTGGTCTCCAACAACATATATCCTCAGTTTCAAGAGATGGATGTGATCACCTGCAAGCAAGGAGTGATAAAAAGTACAAAGAATACCAGTAACTGGCCTTATCTTGCAAACAAATTGTGCAGCATCAACTCTATCGAATGGCTAGGAAATGTGTAGAATACAAGGAAATGTATATTTCACAGTTTACATCGGCATTCTAAGGAATGGCTGATGTATATCTTGATTGCGCATTTAGGATTTTATACGACATACAACTGAAGTACTTGGCATTTTTATTGTCTGAATACAAAGATGAACGAGTGCTTATCTGAGAATTTTACCGTAATTTCTTACAAAATGTATTAGAGTTCCTTCAGCATGTATACAATATATTTGCATGGAATGCCCAGGAATTGCATAGAATGCTTGCAGAAAATTATTGAATTATTTAGAGTTAGCGACTACCAAAACATTTTCTATATATATCTACAGAAATTCTACACAAATACATGATTTCACACGTCCCCTGCGACACACTTTAATTATATAAAGTAACTACTGTAAAAAGATAATTCAATAGAACCTTTTGAAATATGTAAATAGCTAATCGTTCTCCGGCCTTATTGGAAAACCACTCTTACATCCTCTCCTTGCAAATGAATACCTAAACACACTAATGAAAATGACAGCACATGCCAGAGAGATTGATACGGGCAGCGTCCTTTAGTTCATTATGTTCCTCCGTCATCCCGAATTCTCCTGCATGTCTTCAAACAAATGCCTCTCAAACCCATCAGACAGATAAAGACTAGCCCTCTCGTGCAGCCACCCGCTGCCCAGAAGAGAATTTACCTCTGCACCTCTTGCAGATGGGACCTGGCCCCGTGGGAGCCCCATAACAGTGGCTGAACCCTCCCTCCGGCGGAGAGGCCCAGGTGTCTCCCCTCAGTCAGACGTCAAGGTAATTCAGCCAGGGCTCCAAAACACACGTGCGCCCTCATCAGCAGGCCCCCGCCAGAGCGCAGGTTTACATTAAAGACCAGTCTCATTAGGGCACAGTGGAGACGGCCAAGGCTAATGAGAGGGGCTGTGATGACGGCAGACTGGGCTACTAAAGAACAATAACAGATCATGGTCAGGGGCAAAGCCGTGTCATGCTTGGGCGATGGAGAATTTAGGAACGGTGCTGTGATGGTGGGATTGACAGCATTCAAGTTCAATGCTGTGGTCAAATCACATTGATGGGGAATCGTTGTTTCGTCTATTGAAGCTATTTTCGCTAGCTGTGGAGGCTGGTGAATTTTTCTACACTAATCTAGAAACGGGCAACAAAAATGTGCACATTTGTTAACTGAAACCTACAAGAAACTTTACATTTAGTGCCTAACTTTTTATATATACTGTACTCACTGGCCAATCACACGGCAGCAACTTAATGCATCTATGTATGTCAAGACGATCTGCTGCAGGTAAAACCGAGCATCACAATGGGGAAGAAAGGGGATTTAAGTCACTTTGAATGTGACATGGTTGTTGTTGCCAAACGGGGTGTTCTGAGTATTCCATCACTGTGGTTTATAGAGAATGGTCCAAAAAATAGAACATGTTCTGTGGGTGTAAATGCCTTGTAGATCGCAGAGGGGAATAGTCAGACTGGTTCAAGCACAATACGACCACCAGGCTGCTGGTGGTGTAAGGGTGTGTATTTCCTTGGCACATTAAGTGTTCTTGATTCACCCTGTGAGGCAACTACCACACTAGGCACGTCTCTTTGGGCACAGTTTAAAAAGTGGAATTCAATTAATTTTGCAGGTAGTTGCCTTACAATTTCAGGTTGATTCAACATATTATTTTTTTAACGTTACATTATTCACTCTCTTTTCTTTTATTGTATTTATTGCACAGTTGAGAATGAAGAGTGGGTGAGAATCAAAGTGCTGGACATCTTTTAAACTGTGAAAGATCTTTATAGAACCATCGCTTAACACTAAAATGAAGATATTAAAAAACATACTTCAAATCTAACAGAAGAAATGCACGCCAATTCTGATTTTATGTCAATGCACCTAAAGTTAGGCATTCTGTGTGCCAAGAAAACACACAGTCAACAACCAATCACCTCACCTGAGAACAATCATCCCAATGAATCAACTAACCAATCAATGCACTCCTCCAACTCATCTCCCACAGATGAATCATTCACGTAGCTCCTGCTGTTAGATCTACGGTTCATGCCCCCTGACTCTCCATGATCGTTTCCTTAATTCCTTCTTAGAATGTCCTGTGCTCATCGCGGTGCCTCTTCTGGGTTCATCCATCCCTCCAGACTCTCCTGCTATCTTCTTCGGATCGGTTACACTCCTCGACTCATCTCATCTGTTACCTCCAAAGACAAGGTGCGTTCGCTGGAAACTGGCTCCTCTTCCTGCAGTGAACTACAGAGTGATATTACAGTGATGAGTTTCATTTCCTTCAAGGGACGACATACACAATAAAAATAGTTTGTATATAGTTTGCAATCATGCGTCCCTTCCCCCCATTCCTGTCACCTATATTCTGAACAGTGCAGTTTGGCACCAGATTGAATCCTTGGATCTCGGAGGCAGTTGCATCTTTCTCCTCTCTCTTATCTCTGTTCCTGCTGGCACTCTGTGTTCAGTCTGTGAGAGACTCTCGCTGCAACGAGACGCTCTCTTCAAGGACTCTATGCCTCCCCATGCTTCTCCCAACTGCTGTAATCTTAGGAAGACATGAGTACAGGCGCCAATCACGGCAGCCCGGAAAATGCCAGCTTTTGCAGTGGTCCCACAACCACCCCTTCTCCCTACCCCCCTCCTCTTGCAATGTTTTTCCTGTATTATGTCTATATGTGCTTAGATGCAATGGCTTTTTTAAACCCTGCTCCACACTGCCCTCTGCGAAGGACAGGGCGGAGAGGGCCCTTGTTTGAGCTGCCTTTCCCATTGTATACCCATTTCTTTGTTCTTCCCAGAGGGCGCCGAGAATAGCAGCCGCGGTCAGATTCTCTCCAGTGTCTTGTCTATTATCTGTCTTTAATGTACCTAAACTGGAGAGCATACCTTCTACCACAACAAATTGCTTGTGTGTGTGCAAATGCACACTTGGTAATAAACACCTTTCTGATTATGATTGTAATAAGAAATACCAAAACAACATGCACATGGCATGGGGACAAACTGAGCATGTGCAGTGGTAGAAAGTAGACACCTCCACATTTTTAAAGTCTACTCAGCTGGAATGTGCTCTTTATACAAAGAAACCAGTACTAAATATTCAGTCCAACAATTTTTAATTGAGTAAAAAACATGTAAGTGCATTTTTTTTTTTACATTTTTTCTAATGTTACGTCATTTTTTTCTGTGCTGTAATTACAAGCAGAACAGGCCCAGTTATCAACGTTCACTTGCTTTGATCAATGCAATTTGTTTTTCTTTAGAAGTGTTTTTTGTGTGCGGGGTCAGAGGTGAGGCCTCATTACCCTATTATCACCTCCTCTAATGCCCATCTTCATTTACAAAAAAAGAGACTGATTGAAAAGTTGCTGAAAAAAACATCTTTTTTTAAATCTGTTGATTTCTATTGAATTTTGTATGAGCAGCTCCCCAAAATCTGAACCATTTACTAGAAGCCTTCCAAACAAAAATAGACTCATAAGATGAAATAAAGGACTCTTTAAATGAAAATATTCCCAAATCCTAATCCCAGCCTCAATGAGCTTCATTTTTTTCTGTTGCAATTAGATACCTCAGCAGAAATGAGTTACTGCAAGGTGAGACCCGATAAAGGCATCAAGCGGGTGATGAGTTTGATAAATGATTTGGCTGAGTGGTCTATTCTGATTTGTATCGATGCTTCTGAAGAAAGATGAACTAGAGTGGGCAGTAGGAGGATCAGGTCTGGGTAAAAGGCAGTTCTCTGATCCTCTATGGCCCAGGTGTGAGGCAGCTGTATCCTTCTGATGGATCTGAGAGGTCTGGCCCTTGACCTCCATCGCTCAATACACTATTACCCCCAGCAGCTGCATTGACCGCTGATTCCTCATATCATCCCTTGGTCGGGGCTTATTATTACGGGGGGCTCGCAGAACACATGCCAGCTTTGACAAGGCACACAAGGAGATTGGAGCTTATTTAAAAATAACTCAATTTGTTTGAGCCGCAATAGACCCAACCAATCAATACATTCAGCTAATTATGAATAATATAAAGAAGAAAATTAAATTGTACAAACTAATCAACTTATGAAAGATTTCCTTATTAGTCATTGTCCCCCCCCCCCCCCAAACAATTGAGGCATTCAAACTGCAAAATTCAAAGAGTAGTGTAGGAACTTTGAGCAAGTTCACTGGTTATGGATTAGTATTCCAGCATGATAATAAACCAAAGCACACAGCCAGGGCTCATACAAAGGAGTCATTTTTTTTAAACTAAAAAACATCTTAGATGTGTGCCTATCTGGTCAAAAATTAAAGGAAAGCAGGCAGGGGAGGCAAGTGAGGCATGAAATTATGGAAAGAAAAAAAACATACATTACATTATTATATTTTTTCAGTAATGCGTCAGTTTTGGATGTTTTTCTTGTTCAAAATTATTTTATTTCACATTTACTGGCATTCAGATACTAAGAAGAGACTTGTGGAGATGTCCAGGCTGCCAGATCAGTTTGCATTGTGTGGAAAAATGGTTTTGCTGTCTCTCTGTATGTTGGTATTAAAATGTTCACCACTTGAACTATTTTGGCTGAATTTACATAGTTTAGCTGATGGATGTGATGTTTTTTTTTATTATTAATGTGTTTCCTGTGCAGAGCAATCCTAAGCAAGATAACAGCAATAATCGGAGCAGGAGATCGTTATTAAAGGAAAATGCTGGAGTTCGAGACTTTTAAAACTGAAGAAAGAAAGGAACACTCTACAAGTTATCGATTGTTTTCTTCAGAAGGAGCAGCACATGGATTTCATTTCTAAGTAAAGGCAAGTTGATCATATTGTTTTTTTGTGCTTTTTTACACATAAAAAGTGTTAAATTTTAAACAAAACTAAGTAAATAAGCTCTGTTTTTCTTTTTTCCCTCATAAAAAAACTCAATAAACAATATAAACTGCTGGAAATTGCAGTTAACGTTCTAGGGAAAGTGAAAAAAATAATAAACTATATATTTAAAAATTCAATTATCCACTTAAAAATATTCAAATAACATAGGTATTCATTGGACAAACAACTTTAAATTGGCAAACACTGGAAATAGCTTTTATTTTTGTATACATTTCAGAGAGAAATAAATTCTTTAAAGTATATTTTAAACAAGGGATGAGACTTTATTAGCTGCTCTGTAGATACCAGTACCTCACCGCACATCATTGCCTCAGATATGGCAGTTGATCATATTCGAATTCTCCACTGAGACAGTAGAGTGTGATTGAGGTGCAGGAAATCCGTCACAGTACGATGTGGCAGGCACGGGTTCTCCTAAATCACTGCATGCTGATTCATTCAGTCGACACCTTTCAGCTCCTTCATAATGAGAACACTCTCCATGTAAAAACTGACTCGTTCGATGTCCCCTGACTTTGTGCGATCTTGAATGATATTCACAATAGCGGCTCAAGAAGGTTTGTTGGGAACATGATTATAATATCTTTATATTGCATATTTTTATGGATTCTTTAAATGCTAGCATTGATAGCATTTTAAAACATTACAGTATTTATTTTAAAAACACAACTTTGATAATGGAGGCTGGGTAGGCTGCATCCTCTGAAGGCTTTTAGAATAGTGATGGGATATATGGCTCTTTGGAGAGAGCCGCTCAAAAACTGGCTAATTTGGCTCCTTTTTTTTACTTTTAAGAAAACAGTCTGGGTTTAATTTATTTTATCCTGGAAATAATCACAGGAATTATGGGCTGAGATTTTTTTTACCAATACTTGAGTTTGAAATATTGATTAATGCTTCATTTGACACATGTGGACAAGATTTTAAAGTCTAATATAGATTCTTTTTTAAGTATTCCACTGCCATATTACTGAGTTGACCTTGAGATCACTATTTACTAATTGTATAAAATGTAACACCTAAACACTTATAAATACACAAAGAACAAAGCAGACTTCAATAAAGGTACCCGACTTTCCCACCACTTCAAAGAGTCTTGAACAATTGGCTCCTCCAAGTATGCCCGCACCTCCATGACAGCGTCTGGTGTGGGGTTCCGAGTTGCCACTGTTCCAGCAACCGGGGGAAGAACAGCTCCCAACCAAAAGCAACTCGGCTCCCATCATTCATATTAATGAGCCGTTCAAAAGATTTGATTCGTTTGTGAACGACAGAACACTATTCTTGAACCTGGATTCAGACAACGGTGTTATGTCATTAATAGGTAGCTAGCAAGCCTTTATAATGTTGCTAGCATAAATTTCTCATTAGCATGTAGCTAGCATGGCTAAGCATGCCATTATTATGTAAAATTTTGATTTCTTGGCAGTTTTTCAGAAAATATGAATGATATTTAAATATTCCGACCACAATGTTTTTGTATGTAAACTTACAAGCACAACTGTAGGTATTGTGTCTCATTAGCATGTTGCTATGCTAATGTACTACAGAAAGATATAGATTTAAAAGTAAATATTTCTAAATATTTTTCAGTTGATCTATTGCTCTATTGAACATCCTAATTAATAAACTGCATTGAATGGGGCTGTCACTCTGTTTATGTGGTTGAAGGGTTTTGTCCTGGGGTGAAAACTCTGTGGTTTGACATTTTCCAGCAGGGTTAAAGGTCTACAGCCAAATGTCAGCGTGCAGGGGACTGGGCAGATGGCCAGCAACACTTCCAACATTCCCATTAGATAACAAGCATCCCGTTATTCTGGAACAGACAGGTATTCTTTACATTTTACCTAGCCGAGTTTTTTTGTTCAAGAATAAAGAGAGCTTTTGAATCCTGTACAAACGGTTGAAATTCTTATCTAATCCTCCATGTTATCCGTAGCTTTGAAAAGAAATGAAACTCGGGCCGTTTGTCACACTTTAGTTATTTAATTTTGGTTAGTGACAGAGCGTGGCATGGAATGGTCTTTTGAGCACATGACTATGATTATGTGCAGGCCCCATTGGGCTTTGCAGACAGTTACTCATATACTGGGTGGAGGGGACGAGCTGATGATAGAGTGATGGTGAGAGGGAGACAGAGAGGCACGTGTGTGGATATGGCGTCCCTGCTGTGAGTCTAATTAAAAGGCGCTTGAAACAGAGGGGCTTCACTGAGGCCCACTGGGGTTCTTCCTTTGCCTCGGCCTTTGATTAACGGCACACACTAATGATCTGTCAGACTATAAACATTTATTGTCAACACAACATCGCAACATAACAGTTCTTTTGTTGTGTGGTACATATGATAACTTTTGTGCCAGACTTAATAATAGGATTCTTCCGGTTCAGTTCAAAGTTGAAAAAGTCTTTTAGGTTTGGAGAAAAGTAAAAGGTCAACTTATAAAAGTCATCCTAGCACTCCATTTTCTTAAACAGCATGAACAAAAACTTACTCTCATAGTCACTGTACCCTATGAAACATAGCAACTTCTTAGCATTGAAGTAAAAACCAACTATCTAGATGTTGGTTCACATTTTATGTCCTTGCATAAAAATATTTTCGTTTACTTTTGACCAGCAAGTGGAAAAGTGAACAGATAAAAATATGTTTTAATTTGTAAACAAAACAAAAAAAAAGAAATATGTTCAATGGAAGTTTTATTTCAACACAGACACACTAGAAACAATTCGTTTATTCATTTATAATTATTTATATGCATTTGACTCTTGTTGACAATCAATCTTTATGTGTAGACCTTCTTGCTGTCCATTTCTTTCTTTGCACCATAGACTGTAAAAATATAGATGATGCATCACCCCCATTAGGCTTTTTGAGGCCTCTGCCATGACAGCAGCAGTAGACACATGCTCAGAAGTGACTGTGGGGAGACCCTTATAACCTTGCTCCGGCCCGAAGGACCGTTTTTCCACCCAGCGGTCTTTTAGATCATGTGGCAACCTGAAATTAAACTTAAAAAAGGTCCATTCAACGAGTTTCCCCATTGTACTGATAGTTATCAACTATCATCTAAATTTAATTCAAGAGGAATTCATTTTAAAAGTTTAACAAAAGTTTTATTTACTTATATAGCTTATTTCTAATCTGCAGCCATGCTCCAGGGGATGTTCGGGGGACACGGTTGGTTTACACAACGGAAGGATTTTTGTCCCACTCCTTGAGAAAGGTAGGAGGGGGGGGGGGTATTTATTATATTAATAAATTAAAAACTCAAATGAGAATATGGGACAACTTTTAGGTTTGGGGAAAACAGTGATTGATTGACTGACTGAAGTGTGTTTTTCAGAGTAAAAAAAATGCTTCTTAAACGTTTGTAATATTCTAATACAGTGTTATTATTTTACATATTATTTGTTGAGAAAAATGGCAGAGTGTGGACACATGGTTGAGACCTCAGGTGCCTTAAAGAAATGTCTTATGTTTTTAACATAATAAGCACCAAGCCACTGTTTAACTCAACAATCTGAAAGATTTTTTTAAAAAAAGGACAAGGTTTTCTCTTTTATCTCTAACTTTACACAAGATAGATTTTTATAATCTTTATCAAACATATTCTTTCATCTTCATGCATTTCTGTACTGTCATCATGCCTAAAGGGTCAGATAACTTCTGGAACTCTTTCCTCTAGTTATGGCATGTCCCTCATTAGCATGCCCCATTCATTAGCTGTGTTAAAATCTGGGGGTCTGGGTTGCTCTTTGTTCTCTGATCCCCCTCTGGATGATGCCATGCTTCCTCGTCCATCACTCTGTCAGTGGTTGATGCTCTTGGGGACTGGACCATACCACCCCATACATATTCAACTCTTACCCCACAAGCCCCCTAAAACAGGACAAATGTAGTCCTGGTAAAGGAAATGTGCCGTATCAACCTCCCTAATATTAAAATGCACTAATAAAGACCACATGGAGCCCCCGCAGTAATATGTCCCATGAGTACAACAGGGTAATTAAAGGCCTCACGCCTCATATGAACAACAATTCTTCATGCTTGGCATGAATGGCATTGTGTTCGGTTTAAATTTGGCTTTCTGTAATTACGATTACAGAAAGACTATTACATTACAGTTATTGACACGGTGACAATACTCCGATGATATTTATAACCCAGACAAAGTAAACAAAACTATCTTCCACCCTTGATTCCTGAACTCAGATGCATGGTTGACCCTATAGACCTTCTCTCAAGTTTTTTTTGCAATCTGATGGAAGATTCTGGGGTATAGGTCTTTCACCTCTTTAATTTTGGTGAGATTATCTATTGATGCTTATGTTTCCTAAACTTTTGGGAACAGTTTAGGAACATTTCTGTTGTGTTTCTCATGAAACTGTAACATTTAAAAACACACTTCAGTGTTATACTATTTCGACAATAGCTGTAGGATGTTGGTAAAGCCCTTGTTCCAAGATTATATTTTTGCTCTGAAGAACACAACATTTAGAGGCTATATCTTTTTTAGAAACCAATATTCATAGCTGTTTAAGAAACAAAGTTTCTCCCAGCACTCCACACGCCACAAGGACATTGGAGATTTGTTTTGTCCTTTCAGACATCCCACCAGAGTAGAGGGATACATTCTGGTGAGTGAAAATGAAGGGCAAGGCCTTAATAAAACCTCTTATTAGAAAAAAGGATTCACAGTAATGAGCTGGATAAGGTAGAGCCCTCTCTACATTTGGTATTCCAGCGCTGCTTTTGTTATTCTTAGACTGAAGCAAATTGAAACAAATAGAGGACAATGGAAATGTACACCATGTCGTGACTGAAATTCAAGGTAACTTAAAACAGCCAGAGAGAGTTGCTTTGGATTTCTGTGGAAAAATGAAAGACAACACCCGAGAAGGAAACTTTTAATGATGTTTGTCAAACATAAGCTTGTTTGTGGATGCAGACGCTCGATTCAGTGCACTTCAAAGCTCTTCAGGAATTGATTGTGCATCAAATTGTGACAAGAGTATGATGATTATGTGAATGAAAAGATGTGAAGCTAATTACAAGGCTCTCTTGCTCGTTCATAGTGTGGGTTAGCTTGGCATTGGAGGGCGATGGGGTCCTTGGGGATTCAGCACTCACCCTGCTTTTGCGCGTCTTCTGTAATCAGATTGTCAGAATTTGTGAGTGAGTTCTAAAAAGGATAATGTTCTTGGCATTTATTTTGTGAAGGAAACGTCAATGTGAGTCTCCAGCCAATAAGAACCTGTTGTGATTCCGCCAGTTGTCAAAATGTGCAGTTTATTCTGGAATAACATTAAAACAAAAAGGGTGCTGTCGGGAGCAAGGCAGCGAGGTTTCCTGGTTTGATGTCACCAGGAGTTACAATATCAAAGCCTGCTTTTAAAGAGCTCCTCACAGGCCTCTACACATCGATCCCAATTGAGATCCACACAGACAAACATTAATAATGTTCAATGTTTGTAAATCACTGAAAATATCATATTGTTTACATCCTATGTATCGTGGCCCTTTAAATGAACTTTTTATATGCAGAATCATTTTTTTTGGTGACCTAACATGACATTTTTGTCATTTTTTTTTTAAATTTGAAACCAATTAAGATGTTCAAAGATTATAAAGTGTACATTTCCAAAAATGTTCACTAGTATGTTAATGACCTGTGAATTAAATTAGATCATTTCAACTATTAAGGTTTTTTGTCCTCCAAACCAAAATATATAGAAGATTTTTACTTATCCTTCAGCAGTAAAAAGTCTTCATCAAAGCATTTCCTCAGATCTGTGAATATCATTAGAGCCCTGTCAGCTCTGAACACAGTTAGCTCTGGTCCTAATGGCTTCCGTGTGAGAGATCTGAGGGAAGAGCTGTGGCAGATCTCAGTCTGTACCTGGAGGATGTCAGCGGGTGATGGAGCCCTACCAGCCGGGGTCTTCATTTGTTTAACTAATAAAAGAGCCTCTTGCTTCCTCTGTAATTGCCCCCAAACTTCGGCAGGCTGGGGTCCTGAGGGGTTCTGGGGTTTGAGGAGGATAAGCCCCATTCAAGAGGTTTGTTAAGCAGCTTGTAACCTCTGGAGACTAAGAGAAGCAGCTAAATGGACATCAGAGAGAGAAAAGACGGAATAAAAAAGACGTCTGGCTAGAATGGATTTATTCAATCAGAATTTATTAATTCGTGATTTTACTTTAAATAGCAAGTTATTTAAAAAAAAAAAATAAATTGCAAACTGCAGTTCAGGTGGTGCAAGGCCACGAACACAGTTATATTTTTCTAATATGGTAAAATGACCATGGAATGTTTATGGAAAACAACCACATTCTATTGTTAGTTATATTTGTTTGATAGGGCATTTATGATTTTTTGTGATTAAAAAATTACCTTTGAATGGATTTTGATCATTATGGGGGTTCCCTTTTAGTCGGTCCCGGAGACGTTAGTCAGGAGAAGACCGACTGAATGGGAGCGGATCCCTATGGGAGAGACGTACCAATCTCTCCTTCTTCTTCTCCTTTTGGCTGTTCCCAGTTTAGGGGTCGCCACAGCGAATCATCCTTTTCCACCTAACTCTGTCCTCAATATCCTCTACTCTTGCACCAACTACCTTCATTTCCTCTTTCAGCACATCCATATATCTCGTCTTTGGCCGTCCTCTTGACCTCTTGCCTGGCATCTCCATCTCCAACATCCTTCTACCAATATAACCAGTATCCCTCCTCTGCACATGTCCAAACCATCTCAATCTGTCCTCTCTGACCTCTCTCATGTGCTCATTCCTAATCTTGTCCATCCTCGTCACTCCTAAACTGAACCTCAACATCCTCATCTCTGCTACTTCCATATCTTCCTCTTGTCTCTTCCTCACTGCCACAGTCTCTAACCCATACATCATAGCTGCTCTCACTACTGTTCTGTACACCTTTCCTTTGATTCTTGCTGACACTCTTCTGTCACACAATACCCCTGACATCTACTCCAACTTGCGTGCACTCGTCTCTTCACCTCTTTTCCACACTCCCCGTCGCACAGAACAGTTGACCCCAAGTACCTAAACTCCTGCACCTTCTTGACATCAGCCCCCTGTAACCTCACTGTTCTATTTCCCTCCCTCTCGTTCAAACACATGTATTCTGTCTTACTGCGACTGACTTTCATTCCTCTTCTTTCTAGAGCTGACCTCCAACTTGTTCCAAAGTGTTTCTCCACCTGCTCTCTGCTCTCACTACAAATCACAATGTGATCTGCAAACATCATTGTCCACAGAGACTTGTGTCTGACCTCATCTGTCAACCTGTCCATCACCATAGAAAATAAGAAGGGACTCAAAGCTGATCCTTGATGTAGCCCTACCTCCACCTTGAACTCCTTTGTCTGACCTACAGCACATCTCACTGCTGTCTTACTTCTCTCATACATATCCTGAACTATTCTGACGTACTTCTCTGCCACTCCTGACCTCCTCATACAGGACCATAGCTCCTCTCTCGGCACCCTGTCATACGCTTTTTCTAAATCCACAAAGATGCAGTGCAGCTCCTTCTGACCATCTCTGTACTTCTCTATTAACATTCCAGAGCAAAAATTGTATCAGTAGTGCTCTTCCTGGGCATGAAGCCATACTGCTGTTCACAAATATCCACTTCTCTTCTTAGCCTAGCTTCCACTACTCTTTCCCAAAGTTTCATTGTGTGGCTCATCAACTTTATGCCTCTGTAGTTGTTACAACTCTGCACATCACCCTTGTTCTTAAAGATTGGTACTAGGACACTTCTCCTCCATTCCTCAGGCATCTTCTCACTCTCTAAAATCCTGTTGAATAACCTATAAAGGAACTCCACTGCTGTCTCTCCTAGACACTTCTCATCTGGACCAACAGCCTTTCCACTCTTCATTCTCCCCAATGTCATCTGGACCAACAGCCTTTCCACTCTTCATTCTCCTCAGAGCCTTCCTCACCTCATCCTTTCTAATCTTTTCAACTTCCTGCTCTACAATATTCACCTCTTCCCCCTTCTTTCCCTTTCATTCTCCTCATTCATCAACTCCTCAAAATACTCCTTCCATCTTCTCAGCACACTCTCCTCACTTGTTAGCACCTTTCCATCTCTATCTTTAATCACCCTTATCTGTTGGACATCCTTCCCATCTCTGTCTCTCTGTCTCGCTAATCTATACAATTCCTTCTCGCCTTCCCTCGTGTCTAACCTGGCATACAACTCATCATATGCTTTCTGTTTGGCCTTTGCCACCTCCCTCTTCACTCTGCGCTGCGATTCCTTGTAGTCCTGTCTACTTTCTTCAGTCCTTTCGATGTCCCACTTCTTTTTAGCTAGCCTCTTCTTCTGGATGATGTCCTGTACTTCCTCATTCCACCACCATGTTTCCTTATCTTCTTTCCTCCTTCCAGCTGACACACCTAGCACCTTTCTTCCTGTCTCCCTGATCACTTCTGCTGTAGTTTCCCAGTCGTCTGGAATCTCTTCCTGACCACTCAAAGCCTGTTTCAGCTTCTTTCTGAATTCCTCACAATATTCTTCATTTTTCAACTTCCACCACTTGGTCTTCTTTTCAACCCCCCCCCCACCCCCCCTCTTCTTCCTGACCACCAGAAACATCCTACACAACACCATCCGATGCTGTTTGGCTACACTCTCTCCTACCACTACTTTACAGTCTCTGATCTCTCTCAGATTGGCTCGTCTACAAAGGATGTAGTCTACCTGCGTACTCCTCCCTCCACTCTTGTAGGTAACTCTATGTTCCTCCCTCTTCTGGAAATAAGTATTAACTACAGCCATTTCCATCCTCTTGGCAAAGTCCACCACCATCTGTCCTTCTAGGTTCCTTTCCTTAACACCGACCCAACCTCTGTTGCCCTCGCCAACATGCCCGTTGAAATCTGTTCCCACAACTACTCTCTCCCCTCTGGGAATACTCTCCATCACGTCATCCAACTCATTCCAGAATCTCTCCTTCTCTTCCAACTTACAGCCTACTTGTGGAGCATAACCACTCACTACATTCAACATCACCCCTTCAATTTCTAACTTCAAACTGATCACCCTGTCTGACACTCTTCACCTCTAAAACATTCCTCACAAACTCCTTCTTTCGGATCACTCCTACTCCATTTCTCTTCCTATCCACACCAAAGTAAAACAGTTTGTATCCTCCTCCGATACTACCCTTCCACCTGGTCTCCTGCACACACATAATATCTACCTTCCTTCTCTCCATCATGTCCGCCAGCTCTCTACCCTTTCCTGTCATTGTACCAACGTTAAGAGTCCCTATTCTCAGATCTATACTCCTGCCATTCCTCTTCTCTTTCTGTCTACGAATCCTTCGCGGTCGTTGTTAACCCGGGCCTCGACCGATCCGGTATGAAATTCGATTTGATGACTTGTATGTTTGGTTTTTGGCATGTTTTACAGCGGATGCCCTTCCTGACGCAACCCTCTCTATTTATCTGGGCTTGGGACCGGCACAGAAGTCACTGGCTTGAAACCCCTGTGGCTATATTAGAACCGAACTCTATAACGGGCAAATTGATTTGCAGGCGTAGGTGATTGATTAGCAAGCAGCCGGGTATAAACCGGGCGTGACCTATGATTACTATGCAATTTTTTTTTTGCCTCACCCGAGGACAGCTAATGCTGTCAGTGTTGAACGACTTCCCCTTCAATGATAGTTCTGGGCAGGGGGAGAAGGAATTCCCATTCAGGTGACTACAGCCTTAGCAGCTAACTTTGATTCAGTTTAGCGCAGGCCTGTTTGGATGGACTTCAGGCATGGCGCTTTATAGAGGCTCCCATTCAGTCTGTCTTCTCCAGACTAATGTCTCCGGGACCGACTGAAAGGGAACGTGGGATTACGCAAGTAACCTAAACGTTTTACATATATTTACTGGTCATAACTCACTTTAAATACATGGAAAAGTGTGAAATGTAATTAAAAGTGTATTCTTTTTTTAGTGTATCATTTAATTGCATTAGTCTTCGCCACCATTATTGAGTTACTTCTCAGCTGCGTGATTTCAAACTAAATTCTACCAAGAGCAAATAACTCTAGGCAAAAAGCCAGAGGAGCACAAACAGTCCCCCAAAATCACTAGAGGGCTTTCTGTTGTCTGCGGAGCAACTTTTAATTTTCCAGCATGTGATCACTGTGGACACAGTTAACCAAGCAAACCCTATTGCATTTGCATCTTGGAAGGAGGGAAAGTGAGCAAAATAAGCGAATTAGATCGGGAGACTGTAGATGAGCAAACCTCATTGTTCCTTCCGTTAATCATTCACTCACCCCTCTGGCTTCAATAAAGGGTTATAAAAGAGTATAAAAGAACAATTTGGCCAGGCCAGCTGTGAATAGCCAGCTCATCAGATGCACAATAGTTGAGTGACGGCCTCTGTAATTTAGCGTGTGATCTCGGAAACGCCCCCCTCTACCTCAGTCTTTGTTTAACTCGTCCAGCGATGGGACTTTCTTCGCTCAGCCAGATGGGCAAATCCATAATGCAGAGAGGGTTTAGCAGAACCCCCCTCCTTTATTCCCCCATCTCTTCATCTTTTCCTCAGCATACCCCATTCTAGCTTCACAAACTATCCCATTACGGGCCAATGGGAGATCCCACTCGGCTAATTAAGCACAGCTTTGCTAGCGCGGTTTGCGATGGGTTAGCGTCCCTTCTGAAGCTCCAGCACCTGGGGATGCTACCTGTTACTCTGCCCCTCCCGCCAGCCCTGCGGAAGGGACTCAGCTGTTTGGGACGGGCCCATGGCCAAAGCTGACTGGTGATGCATGGTGCTCATATTACATCGTGCATACACTGTTTTGCTAACAGACACAATGGGCGGTTTGATGTCTCTTTGTAGGTCGAACAATAGACCTGCAGCATAATCAACACTGGAGCTATGGATCTAATGCAGACTTAGTTTTTATATATTCCAGGCAAATAGAAGTGGTGGAATTTACTCTAAATGTTACATAGTTTAATGTCCACTACTGTTAAATTATTGAAACCTGGGTCAATGGAACTTGATGTTGCGACAAAGTTCAAATAGAAATCTTAAGGCCATTGGGAACTACATTATTTTTAAAATAATAATAAAAAAACAAGATTTTTAAAGTTGAGTAAAACATGCTCCAAAATTTAAAGTGTGGTACAAATATGCAAAACAGTTTTCAAAATTGAGTCCTTTCAGAAATGATACATATCGTATATTTTCAGTTTAACCGTAATCAGTGTTTTCCTGACCCAAACAAGTCAAAAATAGCAAAAAAGAGCAAAACAAAAACAACAAAAAAAAACAGCATCTGCGAAAGAATAACTTTCAGTTTTCACAGTTTTCCTGCAGATTTCCTTAGAAATCCAATCAGCTAAATGAACTTCCAGCAGGGGGCGTTTAGTAATTTTAACACCTTTTTAATGGCTTTAACTATTTTTAACAACTTATACTCTATAATACTTGTTCACATTTTGGCTAAAATACTCATACTATTGTATAGATTTGAAAATAGATTTGATAACTGTACTTTGTTTTAATATAGTTAAGATCTGTGGTAAACACATATTTGTTTCTCTTTATACATGTATTTTCTAATGAGAAATTCTACATTAAAATTTTCCAGTGAAATGACCAGAGGGTACATTTCAGGGCAAAAGCAGTGACCATATGGGAGACAAAGCAATGGGCCATGATTTAGTACAGTTTGTGCTAAAAGTGACCCATAAAGTTGAGGGAGCAGGATCAGCACAGTATTGGATTGTACTGGTTTGCTGGCTTTGATATTTAATATCTACTAAAGATTAAGTTTGCAACTACACGCCTATAAACGTTGACGTGTTGTCCCAGTAACAGCGCACATTTATCAATTATTACACAAATCATATTCTGTTGGCTATTAGATGGTAAGCTAACAGTCATAGCATTGAAAACTTTGGAATTAAACTTTTTTTACGCCATAACCATAAATCCTTTTTTTAGTTTAGTGGAGGTGCCCACACTTTTTAACACAAGTTGTGCAAGGAGTCCACAGAGTAGATCACTTATTAGATCAAGTTGCCACTGTAATTTTAACTAAATAAATTAATTACAATTAAATAATTGCTTTCATTTTCCAAAACAAGCCAAATCATAAATCAGACTGTTAGTGAGTAAAATGTATATTTAAACTGTAAAATACATCGGAAGAAGAGCAGAAACTCCAACTTAAACAAACTAATTCAACCCAAAATATTGCATTGCAACTAACTGTTTAGGTGATGATTTTGCTGCTAACTAAACAAACAGTATCTGCTAATTAATTGGTAGAGGTTTAATGTTAAAGACATGGATTTCATGGTTTGCACTTCACAGATTTTTGACATAAAAACTCAAAAAAGACGATCTATTGCTCCACTGCTGAATGTTTGTGAGTGATTCATTTTAACTGGTCAGACATGTTTGTACTCGCATGCAAAAAGACAGAGAGATTGACTCAAGAACAAATGAAGTGATAGCAAAATACTGTCTGATGTGAAAAGGTTTACTGGAAAGTTATTGGTTTGAAAAACAATTTGATTTTGCGAACAAATTGTGAGTTTAGGCCTTTAGCCTTAGTAAAGTTTCACACTCAGATTTGATGGAAAATGTCCCCCATCAGGACCTGTCAGCTACGATGTCGCGGGCGCCATATTTAACTGGTCGGCCATTTGGTTTTGAATGTAATGTTAGCACAAGAAAAAACTTTGTTTGTAAGACAAAAGTCAGATGATGAAAGTGACATTTGTTAATTTTGTGTAACTGTGGTAAGTAGGCAAAACGATTCTTGAATCATTTTAAAATAAATAAATATTCCCTGTTGCATCAGTCCGATTAACAGCACTATTTCACGAGGCGTCTATACAGATATCTATGGAAATTGTCCCTCAAATGTCCCTTTAGTTTAGATTTCCTGTACCCCATATAGAAAAACACCATATTCAGTACCATTTTTGACAATGGAGTTGATGTTTTGTTCATAAGCAGTGTTCTTCCTCCTCCAAACACAGAGAATGAGTTAATTTTTGACAATAATCACAATTCATCCAGTTCTCCTCTGATTCATTCAGATGTTCATTGGTAAACCAATTTATTTAAAAGAAATCTTACTAGGTTTTTAATGTTGTATACATACATATTTCTTTGTTTTATATACTTAATAAATGAGTGTACTTGTAATTAGTGTATCTGGAAAGCATAGCGCTCACTGTAGTTATTCAAAGATCCTCCTGCTTCATTGAGATGGATGGACGCGTTTTCCCTCTCCCTTTAAAACAGATCTCATTTTTTGCTGATGCTTTGGTTCTCCGAAAGTAATTGATCACAACCACAGACTTATAAACACAACAAATGAGATTGAATCTCACATTCATGGAAGTGCTTTGTAAGGATTTGCTCAATGACAACAGCCCTTCCATCGGAGAATTGCTTCGTGAACAAGTCGAAATTCTTCAGCGAGGGACCTGATCAGACTAGCATTGATTTTTCTGCAAGGTTAATTCACCTGCAGAGGTCTGTCCTCCTCAGCAAGCCATCGAAAGGCGGTTTTCCTGAAGCAAAGGCAATCACCACACTCCTTTATGACTACTTTGGAGTGAAAAAGAATGGTTCATCTTTTCTCAACAGTCAATACAGAGCCCACTTCTGTCGCTTCTGCCTTGATTGAGATGAACTCTCCTGTGTTCAAAGCAAGATCTGCTGATTGCAGGAGCACGAGGGGCTTTACTAAGTACCCCTGAGCTCTTTAGAAACCTAATGCTGTGCTTGTTATTTGTGGATTCAAGCTTAAATCTTCAGACGCAGACATGGGCCAGACATGGTCTGTGGGTTTTGTAAATTAACACCACATTTTAGATGGGGTGCTACTCTATGCATATTTAAATGAGCGTTTAGCATTTTCAAATGAGTCTGTGTGAAAAAGGGGGGGGGATTAAAAGAAAATGAGAAATTGGGGGTAAAATGATTATAATGCATATGTCTAAAGGCCATGAATCACCAGGGCGTGTTTTCTAAGCTAATATCCATGAGGTTACGGGTAATTGTGCTATTGTTGTACGATTATGCTGCGTTTGCTTGCCGTTTATGGAGAGTTAGCTCTTTTGACTGAAGGGCTGGGTTTGTTTGAGTTTTCTCCACCTTTGCCCCTAGTGTTCCCCAGGCCACCCCTTGGGCGTGTAATCCCATGGTACCTCAACATATTGCTTCTGTCACCCTGAACTGCATCTAGTGGAATCGGGAGTTCACCGCCTTTAACATTCCAAATGTGCAAGAAACTTTTGGGAAAATTGTTTAGCTTATTGATGTTCCTTATTGAGGAGGATGTCTATTTTTTATAACCCTGAGGATGTTCAAGTGAGGAAAGTTTTTCCAGTCTTCTACCGTCCATTTTTGTTGAGCTGTGCGAATTGTATCCACAGTATCCCGTTCTTAGCTGACAAGAGTGGCACTTCTGCTGCTGTAGCCCATCTGCCTCAAGATGCTCTTTTGCAAACCTCGATTGCAATGAGTTCTTATTTGAGCTATCGTTGCTGCTCTATCTTTCTCCTCTGACCTCTGGCATCAACAAGACTTGTACTCCCACAGAACATTTACTCTTTTTTTGACTATTCTGTATAAACACTGGTTGTGCGTGAAAACCCCAGTAGATCTGCAGTTTCTGAAAAGCCAACCATGTTCAAAGTCACATAAATCACCTTTCTTTCACATTTTGATGCCCAGTTTGAACTCGACCATGCCGAAATCCATTAGGTTAACTCTTAATGTTAGCAATGCGTTAACGAAGCATTTGAAACGGTGTAGCAAATAATGTCTTTCTGAGGATAATATTTTTTTTCTTGGTTCTTAAATATATTCTCTTGTTAAATCTAGTGTTTGCACAATTGTGAGTGTTTTGTTGCACAGTTTCAAGTCAATATCTGAGTTTGAGAAGAAAACAAACATGATGGTAGAACAATTTGCTTCAAATAGCTGTGAAAAGTACTACTGATGCCTTTTTTTTTTTAGCAATTTTTACATTATCATTGTTACTTTGCTCGGTTTTTACCATTTCCTACTCCAGAGCTATTTAGTGAATCAAAATATTGACAACGGTGGTGGATCAAACTTTGACTATGGGACAACAAATGCCACTTTTGTAAAGGTGCGCTTTTCCACTGGATACTTTTTGTGTCTAAATGAAGTTCTAAAAGCAGGCTAAATCTTCTTTTCTCTGATTAAAAAGAAGCTAAGCCTAAAATCTGGTGGAAATACGTCATAAATAGCTAGAGCCATCTTTGGTACGGTGGAATCTGCAGCATAATTTTGATCATTATGATTGGTAACCGAAGTTTCAAGTACAATTTACAAATATGAAATGTGAAAATGTTTGTAAGTAGAAGTTGTAACTTTCCATCGGTTCATTCCTCCTCCAGAGACAAAGAACATTCAGCTCTGGCTGCAACGAAAAGGAAAGCACCAATTATATCTCTTAGCATATGGACAAAGCTGCCTAATGACGAGAAAGACCAAATGCTTAGCCATCAAAGGTCAAAACCAGTTTGTGCCAGAGCCAAAATATGTCCAATTACAAAAAGGTTTTTTTTTCACCCTGCTGGAGCTTTTACATCCAGCTGTGGAAACCTGGTGGCTGCACCTGGATTCTGGACTCCCTGAGATCACCAATCTGTCAGAAGGTTCCTCGTTACACCAAACCATCTCCAGTGTGTCCTCCAAACATCTTGACAGGTCTGTAACATGAGCATCCCAGCAGTGAGCTCTTGCAGACCCAGGCACAGCTGCTTCAGACAGTCCTGGCACAGCTTGGCACGCTGGCAGTGATCTTTATTATCTTTGCAGGAGGCCCTTTGAGAGAATAGGTCTCCCATGTCCAAATCCCAATCCCAGCAGATGCAGCTCTATATCTTTCCTGGTGAAGAGGAGAGCATGTGTAGATTCCTGTGTGTGTGTGTGTGTGTGTGCAAGCTCACATGTCAACATGCCCACCGATTATTCTGCTCTTAAATCATGTAAATAACCCACTGGTTTGCCACATGAATTATTTAGTATCTTCCCAGTTAGATGAGAGATGTAATCGAAGCTGTTTGTTCATGTAAGCAAATGCTCGCTGTGTTGGAGAGTTGTGTGAATAAGTTTTAAGAAAATGATCAGTTTGGTAATTTGAGAGTGGATTTCCATAAGTTGGCACCTAGTGTGCTGGGTTTATTTAGTTTGAAATGAGATTGGAGGCGAGCTAAAAAGCTAAGTATTAAAACTTTTGTTGTAGACGATGTAGACACTGTATTAATTTAATTTAACTCTTCACCCTTCACCAAAAAAGAATAGAAAAGCTACAAACATCTCCCGGAGAAATTGATGAGTAAAATAACCACAACACATTTTAGATGATCAGAGCAGTAGGATGCTCAACTGTACTCCGTAACCTTGGCAGAAACTTAAGGGACTTGTGAAATGTACTGAGCAGAAGTGGGTAATAATTAATGTTCGTTGGTTACTTTTATATTATTCATTTGATCATTATGGAGGAAGGAATTAAGAATAAAATCACATGTTATCACATGTCAAATTTTATTTGTCTTCTGTTTGTAGCTTGTTTCTCTATTTGTAGCCTGTGTTTTTTTTTGCGTCATGTTTCTCTATTTGCATCATGTTTCTATTTACACCATGTTTCTTTTTTACATCATGTTCCTCTATTTGCTGCATGTTTCTCTTTTGGCATTGTGTTTTTATATTTACATCATGTTTCTCTATTTAAATCATGTTTCTCTATTTGCATCATGTTTCTATTGGCAGCACATTTATTGGCATTTCAGGGTTTCTATATTGATCGCTTTGTTTCCCTATATTGACGCTAGGTTTCTCTTACATTTGTTCTTTATAAGCCTCTTTACATCATGTTTAGCCGAGAGCGATGAGCGAGCAGCTTTCGAAAGAGATTATGTTTTCTATTTATTGCTTCTCGAGATTTATGACTATGTGAATCATAAAGAAATTCTATTTTGCACCATAAGTTTTATTGGTGCACATTTCTACTGGCATTAGTTTATATTTACATCATATGTTTCTATTTAACCATGTTGTTGTTCCTTTATTTGCACCATGTTTCATTACATTGATTTATTGGCACCAGGTTTCTATATTGACTAGGTTTCATTTTGTTTCCATGTTTCTCTCTTTTTACATCATGTTTCTTTTTACATCATATTTCTTTTTACATCATAAGTTCCTCTATCTATTGCGCATGTTTCTCTTTAAGATTTTTCTCTTTTTACATCATGTTTCTCTTTTTACATCATGTTCCTCTATTTGCTGCATGTTTCTCTTTTGGCATTGTGTTTCTATATTTACATCATGTTTCTCTTTTTAAATCATGTTGTTGTTCTCTATTTGCACCATATTTCTCTATTGGCAGCACATTTCTCTTTTGGCATTGTGTTTCTATATTGACGTTGTGTTTCTCTATTTGTTTCATGTTTCTCTTTTTACATCATGTTTCTCTATTTCCTTTAGTATTATAGTTATATATTTTTTATTTCTTTTCTTTGCTGTGCTCTGTATACCAACTTGCCAAAGATGACACTGCTAACGCTGCAATCTCTTGAAACAACCCCTTTCATAATCTATGATTTGTTTCTGAAATCATTCACTTTTATGCCTTTTGTCTAAATGTTGCAATTTCAAGGGTCACAAAACCCTTGTGTATATGGAACCATATAGTTACAGGTCATTAAATGTTAGTTGTGCAACTGTTCTGTTGATACAACAGTGAAAGTGATAGGCATTTTAATCTATCTGCAATTATATATATAAAAAAGCCTGGCGGCATTTCAGGAAAATTGAGACTGATTCTCCTCAATGAGTTGTATTTTGAGTGAGTCAGACACGATGCTCTGGACTTTACAAAGAGTGGGAATGAATCTAAACTAAGGAGTCTTCGATTGTGACAGTTTCAGGCAGGTAAAGTGAAAACTGCAGAGTTGAGCACAGTATCGATTCCTCTCACAGATCTCTTCGGTCCTGATACGACTATTAGACACCATTTTTACATCCTGAGATATTGTACAAAGCAGCAAGATTACAAGATGAACATTGTATAGTCATTAATTCTCCTGGTAAACGTTTTTGAAAGGAAAGAAATATATACAATAGTTGGTTTTCACGTTTCTACATGAATGTATTCTGTGTCAGTACAGCTATGCATGGTTATAATCATTATTCAGCACCATGACGCATATGGAAGTACCGTAGTATTACTGTTTGATCCCCTGACAGCTCAATAGTACCAGCCTGAGTCTTCCAGTCTATAAACCCCCTCTAACTCTGTGAAGACGGGCACCCTGCGTTGAAGCCTTTGGCACATTTACTCAATGAATACAAAATATTGCTGACAGAATTGGGGGCAGGGCTAGAAACTTCGAAATTGCTCTTTGGGGGTCGTCACGCCAACTTTGTACCGCGTCTGTGTCTCTTTGTTTGGTGCTGAACAGGGGAAGGGCTGCACTAATGGGTAGCACACTGATCCTGTCACACGACTCCAAGGAGACTGCATTCACGTATGTACGCACATGCACACGCACGCATCCATCCCAGCATGCCCCTGCTGCGTGAAGTGTGTGGACATGCACAAACGCTTTTTCTCACAGGAATGACACCGTTCGTCCCTGTGCATATGATGATATGCATAAGAAAATACGAATATATATATTTTCTGGGGAGTGTGATGATAAAACATTTGATCTTCAGATTGTTTATGCTGCTTAAAAATGGCATATGTTGAATTGAGGATCAAGCAGAAAGTGAAATAAAGACTGTTTTGCAACAATTATTACATTTAAGAGATAGTGATGGTCACCATGCTACGTGGATTGGCAAGACATTCAAGTAAGTTTAATGTCTGCAGGGTTGTTGTAGTGCTCAAGTGGTCAAATCATTGAATTGTTATCTGATTTAAGTTTCAAATTTTTATTCTTAAATTCTTAAATCTTTTATATTCTATTATAAGGAGAATTTTTTTTTGTATTTTATTGCGCAACTATGTATCACCAATAAAGAAAAAATCCAATATTTATATACTACTGTTCAAATGTTTGGGGTCACTTTGGAATTTCCTTATTTTTGAAAGGAAAAACTTTTATTTAATTGAAGATAACTTTAAACTAATCATAAATACACCCTACACAGTGTCAATGTTGTAATTCTAGCTGCCAATGTCTGGTTTTTGGTGCAATACCTATATAGATGTATAGAGGCCCATTTCCAGCAACTATCACTTCATGGTCTAATGGTACAATGTGTTTCTCACTGTGGCAGAAGCTAATGGGTGGTTAGAAAATCCTTGTGCAATCATGTTAGGACTGCTGAAAAGAGTTTAACTGCTTAGAGAAGCAATAAAACTGACCTTCCTTTGAGCAGGTTGAGTATCTGGAGCATCACATTTGTGGGTTTGATAAAACACAAAAAATGGCCAGAAAAAGAGAACTTTCATGTGAAACTTGACAGAAATGACTGCTTTTACATACGAGAAATTGTGAAGTTTGAAATCTGAAGTTTTCCTACAAAGTTACCTACAAGAAAACACCACAAACAGCTCTTACCAGAGTAGAAAGAAAAGTGCACAACTGAGCAAAAAGAAAAGTGCATTAGAGTCTCTAACTTGACGCCTCACAGATCCTCAACTTGCAGCTTCATTAAATAGTACTCGCAAAAATCCAGTGTCAACATCTATAGTGCAGAGGAGACTTCGGGATTCCGGCCTTCAGGTTGGAGTGGCAAGAAAAAGCCATCTATGAGACTGGTCAAATCGGAGTTGAGGTGTTTGGATCACAAAAAAGAACTTAAAAGATGCTGGACTGCTGCCTGACACCATCCATCAAGCATGGTGGGGGTAACATGATGATCTGGGGCTGATTTGGTGCTGGTAAGGTGAGAGATTTGTTCAGGGTAAAAGGAATTTAAAATAAGGCTGTCACTCCATTTTGCAAAGGCATGCCATACCCTGTGGACAGCGCTTGATTGGAGACATTTCTTCTTACGCGAGGACCCAAAGCAAACCTCCCAACTTGTGCAATAACTATTTTGAGAAGAAGCAGCAGCTAGTCTTCTATCTGTAATGGAGTCACCAGATCCAAACCCCATTGAACTGTTGTGGGAGCAGCTTGACCGTGTGGTACGCAAGAAGTGCCCGTTCAGCCAATCCAAACTGTGGGAGGTGCTTCTAGAAGCGTGGAGCGAAATTTTTCCAGATTACCTAAAAAATTTATAAAGGTCTGCAATGCTGTAATTGCTACAAATGGAGGAAGTTTGAAGGAAAAAATATTATTTCTAACCTTGTCGATGTCTTGACTGTATTTTCTATTCATTTCACAAGTCTCGTGGTAAATAAATAAAGTAAATAAAAGTGTGACTTTTTCAAAGCATTTTCTGACTTTTTCAAACATAGAGTGTTTTTTTACACCTGTAAACAACACTTGCACAGTGTTATATTTCAAACAGGAGTTTGGTCTCTTTTGATGCCTACCAGAAACACACCAATAATACGTATTTTTATCATTTATTTTGTTTCTGAAATTTTCTGCTTAGTTTTTGTTCAAATGGTTCAAAATTGGTCATAAGATTGTGAGCTTTCATTGAATGCTAGGTGAAAATTGCTATCCTAAATCACACACCATTAGAGGCGGCGTTCATGCGAGATTTCATCTGATACAAGTTTGACGATTGTTCAAATTCCAATCCGTCAGTGCTGGGCAAACACTACATCAACTAAAGAAATTGCTACAGATGGATTGATGAAACTGGCAACCAGAGAAATAGCATCCAATCTGGAATAACACTTGAGAAAAATATCCTTTTTTAGGGTTTCCACCACCCCACTGAGCCCAGTGAGAGTTCTTGAGTGGGTTTGTGGTACGATGTCTATTATGATCGCAGCACATCGCCGTTTGAGATCCAAGCTGGGCACCTGCTGTGAAAAAACAATGTAGCGGTAATTGACACATCAGCTTTTGCCTCATCTCCAGACGGTCAGAGTTTATGCTGCATCATGTTTGTTGTTTTGTGTTGTGTGTGTGTCTACGGGAACCCATCCGAATCCACCGACGGGACACTGTATCGTCCCGTTTACGTCTGCCCCCAGGGATGATTATTAATACAGTAATTAAACATTTATTGCCAACAGCACCTGCTCTCCCTTCTCCGGGGGCGACCTCCGGGGACTCAATCACAGCATCAGAGAACGCCAGAGGATGGGGAGGAGTGAGTGAGGCGGGAGAGCGAAACGGAGCAGGGGATTGAGGATGGGAGGGGTGGGCAAAAAAGAGCAGCCATTCGGGAGGGTCATCAGATAGCCAGATTCTTTCACACCAGCGAGGTGTTATTGTGTGGAGGGACAAACACGTGTGAAGTTATGTGACTTCAGAACAAAGGACCGAAGACCAGAAACAAGACGGACAACAGAAGGATGAAAGAGGGGTGCCCCCCCTTTACTGGAACCCTCTCCGAGCACTGACGGCTAATGAGAAAAGTTTGCTTCTTCTGCCCGAGTGGAGATATATTGTCATTTTGGTGATTTGTTTCAAAAGGACTGAATTAGAAAAAGGAAGCAAGGGATTTGAGAACGAGAGGCAGCATCCCTCCACAGTCCAAGCAGAGATGCTGCGGTACCTGATCAAGACGCTTCTGCAGATGAACCTGTTCACCGATACCATCCGAGACGCCAGCAATGGAACCGACCTGTTCTTCAATATCTCCTCCTTCAACTCTTCGCTGTTGGACTGGGCCAACTTCACTGGACTCAATGGTCAGAACAGATTTTATTTTGTCATTTCGCTGTAGGGTTGCTGTCAGTGTGGAAGGACTGACACTTTCTTCAAGGCTGTGCATTTATTACATTGTTAGAACAAATTTGAAGTCATTTTTCAACAAAATTTTTAAATATTTAATGAAGGGTTGCTTTCACATGCGGTGCATATTTTATGAGATTCACCATTACAAATAAACTTAGACTTTTGTATTCGATCAAACATGAGAATGCCATTTCTTACAGTCTAGTGAACTTTGGCTTTTGCTCGAAGGACTTTAAAAAGCATAATTTATCGTTAAAGGGAGATGCTTTATTTATTCATTTATTTCGTAAGTTGTAATGGAGTTCTCACTGTTTTTTTAGTTTTGGAGAAAATTAAAGCACATTTTCAAGGTTGATTTCCATTAGCATGAATCCTGCTCATGTCTCTGATTGGCCAATAGTTTTGAATATTTATTAATATAGAGAGCACTTGTGATAATGATAAAGAGACTAAATGGTGGCCGGCGTATTTGATTGATTGGAAGAAAGTGATGTTTTCTAAAGATGGAGCCTTCTTAAATGTTCTGTAACACAGAATAATGGACACCCTTACCAGTGTTGGGTCAAAGCCCCCAAACATGTTGACCCCAGAGCATTTTAGAATCTGACGTAACAAGAAAGCAACTCTTTAAATGAACGTATCAAAGTGAAGGTGGAGCCTGTGATCATCTCAGATGGGAGAGGGCTAAAAATGATAGAAGTTGCTTACATTTGGGTTTTTCCAGAGTTAGTTCCAATACATTGTTCCAATACATCGAGCAGCATTTTTTGCAGTTCTGAACCAGTTTTTTTGTTTATCAATTGCATTTTGGTTTCTCAAGATTTGTTTGTCAAGATTTTGTCAAGATCTTTAATTTAGCTTTTTGAAACACTTGTTTTGTATTCAGGAAATCTTTTAAAAGAAAAATGAATTCAAAAGATTCATAAGAATTCACAATAACTGATAGCTGGTTGAATATTGTGCAAAGAAGAATTGAGTGATTTGCAAAAGAAGGATTTAATCAGTCACTGAGTGATTGAAGCAGATTTGTCCCACTGAAGTATTTTTTAACCCGAAGGGGTTGACTATAAACTTGTCCTGTCCTCAAATCTGTAATTACTACAGTTTCTCTAAAAAGTCAAATTCAATACGTTAGGAACTGTGTGAGGTTAGTTAGGTCTAATAGCTTCTATATCTATGTTTGTTTTTACCAATTGTGATAAAAATAAATTCACTGTAACCATAGAAGATTTTGTGTAAACGATCATTATTTTTTGGCCCTGACTGATTAATATTCCTTTTGTTTTGCTCCTCTGAGGGAAAGGGTTTGACAATGTTTAGTTTAGTTCTCAGCGTGGCTCAGTATTGATGGGATGCTTAACTTAATTTTCTAATCAATTGAGCCGAGATCCTGCAGGCGGTTTGCACAGAATATTAAATGAACCAACTACAGAGTTCCTCAAACTCTGCTGGGGATCTGATCAGCTGAAGTGCAGTTGTTTCTGAGTCAATGTGAAAGCTACGCTGGATCTGGACGACTGTGGTTGCTCTGTCACTGTGAGCGTGTGTGGAGTGGGAATCTCCTGCTGCGGCGCTCTGTTCTGTGGAGGGACTGTAATGGCTGAGGCGTGAGTGGGAGACTGTTTGAGTTGAGGTAATTGGAGAGGAGGTTATTTTACCTTGATGCCTATTTAATGAGCTTCCATGTCTGAAGCGGTGTTCAGATCAATAGCGCACGCTTCCTAAACACATGCCTACGTTTATATCCTTCACACTCGTGGGGGTGCGGTGGGGAGGGATTGTGAGTGTGAAGCTTGGTGATTATATTTATATCATTAGTCATGCTCTGGGCTGACCTTACTTCCTCCTGCTTGTGCTTTGTTAATGACCAAGAGTTTCCTCCTTTTATAAATCCATCCATCCTTTCATTAATTCAAATTCAAACTCACTTTCATTTTATCCCTTCGTTCTCCAAAGTCGTTCATTTCTTCAATCGCTTTCCACCCTTCTTTTCTTTCTCTCTTTAATCCCTACTATTGCTTTTCCTTCTTTCCTTCTCTGTTTCCTTTCTTCTGTCATTCCAGCTATCACTCTGTTTGTTTTCCATTCTCTTACTTCCATTTTCTATCATTTACTCTTTCCTACCTTTCTTTTATCTTTACTTTCTTCATCCCTTCTGTCTTTTATTCTGTTATTTTCTTTTCACCTTCATTTGCGTTATAATTGTCTTTATCCTCCTTACTTTCCTTACCATTTCCTTCCCTTCCTTTCTACTCTTATATCTGTCTTTTTTACCTCTCTTTCTTCTTCTCGTTCTGTTCTCTTCTTTTTCTGTTCTTCAACCCTCCCTTCTATATCCTTCCTTTTGCCTTTCCGTCCCTCTTTCCTCCTTCTTTTTTCTATTATTTTCTTTTTCCCTTAGCTACTTTCTTCCTTCACACAATATTTACTTTTGCCTTTCCTCTTTCCTTCCAGCCTTACTTCCTTCTTTCCCCCTCATTCTTTCCTTTCTTTAGTTTTTTCTTTTCCTCTTACCCCCTACTTTCCTTCCTACATTCAATGTTTGCCTTTCCTTCCATCTTCCCTACCTCCTTTTCTTCTGTCTTTCCTTTCCCCTATTCTTCTCTTCCCTTTTGTTTTATCCTTTACTTTGCTCCTCCCTCTCTTTCTTCATTTTGCCTCTCCTCTCTTCCCTTCCACCCTTACTCACTTATTTCCTTTCCCCTCATTCTTTTCTTTCTTCAGTTTTTCTTCGTTCCTCTTAGCTCCTCCCTTTCTTCCTTCTTTCAATCTTTGCCTTTCTTTCCCTCTCTCCTTCCACCCTTACATCTTTCCCCCATTCTTTTCTTTCTTACATTTTTTTCTTTTCCTCTTTGCTCCCTCCTTTCTTCTTACATCAATTCCTTTCCTTGCCCAACTGTTATTACATTTCTCTGTGCTTTTTTAAACTTTAAATGCAAATTTTTTTTACAGCCATCTTTTTTAACACCAATATGTTCACTGCCCTTCCAATACGCCACTAGTGCAGCTTTCTATTATCCATCCATCCATCCATCGAAACCCCCCCCCCCTCATTTTCTCAGTGTGTGTCGTCCTCTGTTTAATGCTGGTCATATCCTGATGGTAAACCGAATCTCTTCTCGACTGACTGCTCCATTTCAAAGCAGTTTCATTTAGAGCTCCACTGCAGGATAGTCACGGAGATTGATAGAGAGAACAAAAAAGATAGAAAAAAGCCTTCTCTCAAGAGATGGTCACATGGGGGGTACATTTACTTTTGAAATGTACCTCTGAAAAGAAGCTTATCACAGCAAGATTGATCTGATTTGATGAACAACAATAGAACAGAGACTCCAGCACAACTCCTACTGCGTCTCCATAAGAGAAAGAGAGAGTTTGGATGGTTCATCAGATCCAGTCCTCGCCTTGCCCCGTAATACTGCCAACATGACACTGACTGAAATCCCCAAAAACATATTCTGACCTTATCTCTGTAGGCCATCTATATAATACATCTCACATTTTTTTTATTCATTCAGCTCAGTCCTCAATATAAAAGTTTATTTTAATGCCTTTAGGAAATGTATAGCGCTACGTAATCAGTGTTAGATGCGCCACCACACTTCATCTTTGAGTGTTTCGTTTTCGTTCTGATGAGCTGTGAGTTCCCAATGCAGTGTGCTGATTTCTATGAAATGAGTTCTCAGACGACGACCCTCTGAACTAATCGAAGATTGAAGGGGAGAATCAATAATGGCTGATAACTAACCTAGGATGTAATGGTGAATTCACGTTGATGGAGTTTACTTTGATGGTCTTTCAAATGCAACGTTGTGTCTGCTTCTGTTGAGGCGGATGTGATTCATGGAGTAAATTTTTAATTTCCGTTTGCTGGCATTTCATATGTTTTCATAATTGTAATCGCAAAGGGCCCATGAGTACATATGATTTTTCATCGCTGTCTGGCAGCCAATGAGATGCCAGGCACCCTGTTGATTCGGTTTGTTTAACGTTCTCTGTTTTTCAGAATGGTAATTGACCCGAAAGCAAGAAAATGAAATTTTCGCGTGACAATCCGTCCTGTCTTGATGCCGAATTTCAGAGTCTAATCTGACAATGAATATAAATTCATGAATCTACAATGAATAGTGACAGCAAATGAGTTTTGCCATGTGGGGACTCACATTGCACCTGAGGCCGCAGCTTTCCTGCGCTTTCACATCAGAGCAGCAGCTGATTGTGCGTTTGGTGTGTGAAAGTGTCTAATATACACATTTTAATGAGACGCTTGGTTTCATTCCATGTCACAAGCAGAGACAGCCTGTCATTTCACTTTTCAATTTGTTTGCCAGCTTTCAGCCGGCAGGATTCAGTTTGTTTAGTCATTCTGTGTAGAATTCTTTGTCGTTGGTTCCTCAAAATCCTCTACTTTGTGTTTTCTAGTGACCGAACATGTCATTTTCCAGTCATTTTGGTCCATTATTAATCCAAACCGCAGTAGGGTGCTGATCTCGTGTTTTCTAATTGGCTGTGTTGTTGTCGGGGGGTAAGGGGCCGTGTTCTAATCCCGCTGTGCTAATGTCTGTGTTTGTGTGCTCCAGAGGTCAAGTGGGCTCAGCCCCCCCATCTCTTACTCTTAGGGTCTATCCTTAGGGTAGATATCTACCATATTTAACCTGGTTTGGTGCCTCTTCATCTTCATTCATGTTCATATTTGTCGTTATTGCGGTGTGCAAAGGATTAAGAAAATATGGCTTTTTAGAAAGTCCCTTAGAGATTATATTTGCATGTTTACTCCTGCAAATTACCACCGAGTTTTACTGTAAAACTAGCTTTCATTTCACCCGGGTGGCTGAATGTTCTGCTTTATTCAATTGCAAGAGTTTCATAAGGAATATGAAGAATAACTCTAAAGTGTTATAAAGTACAGCTATATTCATAGTTCTAACTTTCTGAAGCAGTGGTATGGTTTAAAATAAGTAGCATCATTCAGAACATTGCTGCTCCCTTCAAAAATAATATTATTATTTTTTTTTCAGATTAAAGGTCATCAATTCCTTTAGATCTAACTTGGAAGTCCACTAATGTGCGAAACGATACTTTATCATTAATGTGTCAATCAAGTTTTCCAATTTAATAACCTACTGTAACAAATTTGTTATTTTTATTGATGCATTACGTTCAGGGTTCGATTAATTACCCGTGATAGGTTAATAAACGAGATCTTCTTTCTCACTGGTCAAGATAAATGGAGCAGCATGGACTGTCCGTCAGTGATGTTTATTCATGATCTGACATCCTGAAATGCAAATCATCTCCACATCTGTGTCCATCCCAGAAGCTTCTACAGTCATTAACACACTAATCATATGTACCCCCCTCTCCCCCTACCAAGGGGGAGTTTAAAGAGACATGAGGTTAATTCCTCTTCCTCCCATCATTAAATCTGACCTTTCAGTGAGCCTTGAAACATTTCAGCTGACATTATATTAGTGGAGGAAGATCATTTCTGTCTGTCTGTCTGAAGTAAAAATCCATCAGTTTCACTCTGTTTACTTTCGACTTTTTTTTTCTAACAACTAACTAAAGATTTTTTGTTGGCGAAGGTTTCTCTCATCCTCCTTTCTCTTAATGCAAACCCAATGATCTTTTTGTTTTATTATAGTTCCATGTTTGCTTGGGGTCATTTTCCTGCTGCAATATAAAATTGGACCTCCTTAGAAGTATTGCAAGATTAATAAAAAGCCACCTGTTTTCAACATACCTCCTAAAGTTTTAACTTTAGGATTCTCCTTTTGCAGAAATGTGCCCCCAAAAGTCAAAGGAACCTCCACCATGCTTCTCTATTACCTGCAGACACTCATCATTGTACCAATGCCCCAATTTCTAGCCCCAGATCCCATGTGTTGTGCAACAACATTTCCATCAAGACCACTTCTGGATTCTGGATTCAACTGGTTTCTGCCACTTTTGAGCATATGCTAATCTCAAAGGATAATTAGCATCATTCGTGGTCTTTCATATGCCAGCCGCGGCATCTTCAATCCTAAATGTTGCCAGTTTCTTTGAGCTTCTTCAATAGAGCCTCAACAGAACAAATTGTTTGTTGTTGCATCTTGCCATGACAAGAACCTCACCTTTATAGCAGAGTTTAGCTATGCCTCACCACATTTAAAGCTTCCTACACAGCTGTTTTGGTTTCAGTTCATGACTAGATTTCAGCCTACACGTATCAATCATTACCATCTGTTTGATTGACTATTATGCTACAAAACTGATGTTGGTTTGGAGGCAAACGGAAGTAAAATGGTAGTTTTTCTCTTGTTTAGCATTGTTTTGACTTAAAAAAATACACATTATTTATTCACATCAGAATCAATCTGAATTTGATACTGTTTTATCATATTTCCTTTCATACTTTGCTCGTGGTTCTTTTGTGGATGCAATTTTACCCATCACTCATCTCTTCCTCTCCTTATCCATCTAATCCATAGTGTATCTCTTTCTTTCTCGCTCGCTCTTACATTATTTCAAGCAGTGTCTCAGTCCTTCAGAACGCCAGGCTATGAATAACATTGTGAGGAGAGATGTGTCATGTAGCAGCAAATGACTGTCATTTCTGCTGCTGGGTGGACAGATGAGCTCCCTCAGGCTTAATCAGACACAAACTTATTCACTCTCTCTCCTCCCTGACTCCTCCCTGTCCCCCGCAATCTAATCCAGGGTTTTAATAGCCTCCGTGGCTCTGGATGATATGCAGAATTATGTACATATCAAAACGTGCATGGAAATCAGTTACCGACTGCATCTGCATGTGTGAAGGTGACCAGAGCTCAAGAGGATGGTCCTTCCAACAGAGTAGTAGTCTTGAAGGTATTGGCCCAGTGTTGGGTAGTTGAGTAGTTTACGATGGAAGGAGGGTTCAAGATGGCTAAAGTTTGCATATAGCGTCGTTAGAGCATAATGTACTTTTACACAATGCTGGGTATGTTCTAGCACAGACTAGTAACCTCCACTGGTGTGATTAGATTGAAGTTGTTATGAGTTTCTCAGCAGTTTCCCAACATTCCTTTAGTGATACCAGTCTGAGAAGATATAGCAACTCAAGTCACACCAGTTGGGTTATCTTGCCAAACTTTGGTGGCTGTAGCTTGAACGTGCCATGAGAAGTAGCATTTGTTTTGAAGAAGAAGAGACGGAGGAAGGATAATAATACGTTTAAGTGCAATAACAATATTTTAGCTTTTTATTTTAGATTAAAGGGCCATTGAGCGTGTGATCTAAACCAATAGTTAACTTGCTGTGGTGCCATCATAAATGCTATGATCATCAAGCATTCCACAACCGTGGTGCAGTGAGGTCTGTGATGGACTAAGGTGGTGTGCCAAATTATTTGAACACAAAAAGAGTTTAAATTAGACCTAGTTCATGTCAACCACAGAATGGTGGGCTGACATAAATATCAGGTGGGCAACTTTAAAATATATTACAGAGAGAGATATAATATATATATAAGAAAATTTAAATTCTTTCAATGATTTCAACTGCCTTACCAACTTTTCAAGCTCCAACTGAAGTGGTGCCCAATCAAATTGCTTTATACAAATATCCCAGCTCAGACAGTAGCCAAATGCGGATTAGTTTCATTGGCTAACGCTGCTATCAGTGATCGCGTCAGTGTCAAGCTTCAGACACGCCTTCAATTATTAATCAGCCTGGTAGCCTGTATGTAGTGCCGTTAAGAAGGCCAGAATATAAGGTCAATATATACTGTATATAATTTTTTGCAATTTGTCGACTGGTGAAAAGCTATTTCTGACCACTAAGCTGACATGGCTTCATACTGGAGAAAATGCACTTTTATTACATGTGCTTTGAAGTACTTTTTATTTTTAATAAGACATCATTACATTTGCTCCTGCAACTACTGAAAGTTACAGTTCTAAAGGTTCAGAGCAACCAAGATATTCCCAAACTGTGGGATCATCAGAAGTGTGGTGTAGCCAATAAAGTGATGTCAGAATTGGAGTGATGTGGTCATATTTTGACCTTTCAAAACTTTTTCTGCTCAATAGCAGCATGGTTTTTTTAGAGTTTAATAAGAGCTAACATAACTGACTTAAACTAGAGACAGACACCAAATATAGTTTTACAATGAAATTAATAATTTTAATAGCATTTATAATGCTTCCATATGTGATTAAAGAGTAGAAATGTGCACATTGTCATTAGTTTAAATACTTTATATCCATTATATATTAATGGATGAACAGTGTAGTGAATATTGTATATATATATAAATATGATGACAGATTTATGTTGTCATTGACATTTTATTCCATTAAAATGCTTGTTTTAATCATAAATATGCAATTGTTCAATGTTTCACAGGAAAACTTCAATCCTTAGTCCAAAAGTGAATTAATTAATTCTAATTTCCATGGGCAGCTTAACATATCGGACGGTGTAGGGGTTGAAGCATGTACAGTGCAGGGTGTTCTGGGTTCGATACTTGAGCTTGGTGTCACTTCCCTGCCTTCCTATTTGTTCATAATAAACCCAAAACATGGCAAAACATCAATATGATGCATCTTTAACGGCTGAAAATGCTTATCGGGTAAAAACAGAATACAACTTTTTAAAATATAATTTTGAAGGTTGATGTCGAGAGTCTTCCCATGTTCAGTATAGGATGTCATCGCTTCAATTTTTAAATATGTGTGCATATATTTAAGTGGAAAATGATACCGCTCAAGTATGATTGATTACCGCAGCCCTACCCTGCTTTTAAAGTATTAACCCGTCAATCAGCCGCAGTGCAGCAAAACAGTAATTGTTTTTCTTTGACACTTTTCCACTCTTTAAACGGACACCATTCCACAGTTTCTGATAAAATTCCCCTAAATATACAATCTTTCAATTACAGCACTCTATATTGAATCACTTTATTTGTGGCAGAGTAATTTATCTGGAGGCCGAATTCAATACGGTGTCGGTCCTTGTTCAGCGCTCCTTCGAGGCAAAGCCAAGTAGGCGTGAAGTCAATGAAAGTGTGGGGTTCACTATTTCAGAGACAGAGGGGTCAGGGAGTGGGGTCGTGACCCAAAACTCTCCTTCTCATCGCTGCATTGAGTTGAGTTCATTTATTTCTCCCTGTCTGACACCAAGTCGATGACAGAAGTCCAATGGTCCGGTGCGCCAACCCTTCACATCTGCCCCTATGCTTTCTTATGCAAATTAGGGTGATCCCTCCTGCCACGATGTGGAGCTTCATGTTGATGCACACAGATGTGGATGAGTTCACGCTCACTCTCGGTCCAATACATTTGCATATATTAAAATCACCTGCGCTTGTGCATAATGAAGCTCTTATTTACAGAGAAAAAAACACTTTGATTTGCATTCACTTTCTAAATGTGAAAAAACAAACTACACTTTCCAATGTCTAGGCAAACTGTACAGAACCCTCATGAATATTCATGAAGTCACACTGATTTGCACAAGTGGTTTAACAAATTACATGTTCTTTTGGAAGATTAGCAGGAATAATTTTACTGTGACGACTTAATGGGATGCGAGATTAGATGAAAGGGGCTCTTGTTTACCTCATCGCTATTTGACAGCCTTTCTCATTATATCGACAGTTTGGAAACAGTAGCAGTGAAACAGAACCATTTTTCATTGAAATGTGGATGTGTTCATAGCTTTTTCTTAGTTTACATAATTACAAAGTTTAGTTACGATAAGCATTGCAATAGAAACTAGTGAATTATTGGATTTGTGACACCCATCATCTTTCAATGATTAAATATTGTATTCATTCATTCATTCAATTTCATACCCGCTTCTTCCCTTTCGGGGTCACGGGGGTCTGCCGGTGCCTATCTCCAGCTCCAGCAGGGCAACATTCAGTCACACATTCACACCCTAAGGGGAATTTAGATTAGTCAATTAACCTAACCACATGTTTTTGGGATTGTGGGGGAAACCGGAGTACCCGGAGGAAACCCACGCAAGCCCAGGGAGAACATGCAAACTCCTTCCAGGAAGGTCACCGGTGAACCTCAAACCGATAACCTTCTAACTGGAAGGCCACAGTGCTACCCACTGCGCCACCATGCCGCCTAAATATTGTATTTATTTGTAAAAAAAAAAAAATACATGTGTGATTTAGGGCCAGATATGAAAGCAAACTGTGTCGAATTTGTACAAATCTGAATTAAACCATCAAAATAATATCAAGTAAAGGTAACACATCCTAAAATGTTATTTATTGACTTTACTTAGAAAAACAGACAAAGTCGATAACCTTAAAATTTTCTTAAAAAAAAATAATAATAATAGCGTATTAATGTTTATTTGGGGATTTTAATAAAGTAAAGTGACTTAAATCTAATATTTGCGTATCTCTGTATGAATACAAGAGCTTACACCGGGAAATAAAGTACAAAGTGATGAGAACTGGTGATACATGAACACAATGACTACAAAAACAGAATGAACTACATTTTAACTACATCACTATGTCCATATGATGTCACCACCCCTCGCCAAATGAGTGCATGACTATTAATCTAAAATAAAGCACTGCTGCAAATAGATTCCACCTACTGGTGGATCTGTGCATGACGGTTAATTTCAAAACACTTATTATACGCTCTAAAAAAATCTGGTTCTTTGGATAATAATCATAGGGGAACCTTTATTTAACACTTAGGTGTTATTTAGAACCAATCATTAATTGTATGACGTAAATAAACTTTGGTATGATATAAACAACCAGAATCTGTATATAGCACAGTAAAAACAACAAAGAATTACTTTAGAACTAACTCTAACTAAGTGCTATAACAGTAGCTCAAAAACCACAAAGAACCGGTGAAGAACCAAAAAGAGCTAAAGGGGTTCTTTAAAACAAAAAAGTGCTAAACAGCACCTTCAAACCAGTGAAGAACCTATTTTTCAAGAGTTTTAGTAGAGTTTACTTGAAACTAATCAGTTGCTAAAAACTTAGTAAAGTCAACAAACTTATTAATCTAAGTTAGGATCACTTACTTTTATTAGTAAAGTAATCAATTACAATTTACAGTGGGATTAAAGGGATCTGGGTTTTTTGCCGTGCAGTTTGAATGCAGCCTTACTGTAATATTTGTAAACTAAAACTTTTAGGAACTTGCAAAAAATATATATGAATGCTTCGAGTTACGAAATGTTCGAGATACAAAAGGTCTCGCGGGAATTTTTTGCTTCGAGATTATCTGCTAGTTTAGCCTGACGTCGCACTGCGCTTGCGGGTCCTGACGCTCCTATCTCCCAGTGCAAAAAGGGTCTAATAAGCTTCAAAACAGTTCAACAACACAGCGAAACATTATGTATAGATTACTAATAATGAATTATAACAAATGTTAGAGTCAAGGTGTCGTAAAAGAAATAACGTTTATAACGTGGAAAGTGCTGTTCTGTAGCGTAACTTAGAGAAACCCTGTGACCTGTTCTCAGAAGCGTCTCTCCATCTGTCTGCGCACGTGCTTGAAACCGTGTTTGTGTTAGTAATTCGTGAAATATCTCTTTCATACGTGGAATAACTTTCATACGTAGTGCCGTAATGTTTTCTGCCATCCGTTCCACCTCCTCTGACACATCGCTTCACTCAAGGTAAGGTTTCACATTTATGTACATATTATGTGTTTTGCATGTGTTTTATTCTGTTTTATTATCATTCATTACATTAACAATGTGTAGATTTAAGGATTGAAGAAACGTTACTTGATTTTTCCCTGGTTTTCCATTTTTTTTCAACTTATACTGTTGTTTCTGAGAGCCGTTGTATAGATTAGGCGTTGTACATGTAAAGCTTCGAGATACGAAATGTTCGACATACGGACGTCACCCTGGAACGGATTAATTTTGTATCTTGGTGTACCACTGTATAAAAAAAAACAATGGATATTTCTTACTAGGATTACCTCTTATTCACAATGTTAAGCTGCTTTTATTCTCCACCTATCCTGAGGCGTTAAACAAGAGCCTACTATAGATTGCATCACCCTTGCATGATCACATCCAGTCAAATTATGAATGTACTTTGAGTAATAATAAATAAAATATTAGATTCCAGTCCAAAAAAGGAGACGTTTTACATCATGAGTCATAAAGAGTCTCTAAAAAAACATTTATTAAACAGACAATTATTTTTCTACAAAATCCCCAAATATCTGTGACCTGTTTTCCATCAGTACATTCATTTCATCAATATAACATATGTTATGTTAAAATAGCAAAAATACAACAATAAATAACTAGGTTTATAGCACAAGCTCACACTTATCCACAGTGCAATGTTAAATATTCTGAATTTCTGAGCAGCAGGAGATCTTTCCATTATTTGAATTTCTCAGTTTTAACATGTTTCTATTGTGAATAGCTTTAGCTTCTTTATCAAATACGAAAGGATCCCCAGCTCATCGAAAATATCAAAAGACTAAACCGTGAAGAAGATGTTTACAGACCGGTGTCAGAAAGATGTGTCATGTGATCGTGCAGTGACTAGTTCTGAATGAAATTGTGGTGTAAACATGTCTCTTTACTTTGTTTAAAAGTAGACAGAGCATGAATATATAGTCAATATCAAGTTTTGTAAAAAGAAAAAAATTCTTTATATTTAGCTAATTTTACCAAATTTTCAATTGCACATCACATGAAACCATATATTTTGGGTGTTCATCATATCTGAGGATTTATGGTCAAGAGTTTGTTTTCTTCTGGGCCTTAGAATCGGTGTCCTCCTGTGATTTCAGTCAGTATTGATTTATTAACTATCTCTTAAAGCCACTGATTAAAGAAAGAAAGAATGATAGAACCATCAGCGAGCAGATGAACCTTTGTCACCGGCAGGCGAGCGCTGGGACCTGCAGTGAAGCTCTTCCCAGGCAATCAATGTGTATCTCACACTTAAACACTAATTAAGTCGTTAGAGGGCAGCAGTGTCAGTTGTGCTTGAATGATTGCACACACACACACACACACACACGCACACACGCACACACACACACACACACAGAACCACACTGCCCACACAAAATAAGCTCTTCCATTTTCATATAAGCACTTGTACACGATGTGGTGCTAATGATGTTACATATGTTGCTCTAATGAAATCTGATTTGTCTGTATGTGGTTTAAGAAGAACGGCTGCTTTATTCAAAAATTATGTGTTTAAAATTACATTTTTAAGATGCTTTTCCAGTAGCTGGCGATACGAGTGTTATTGTGTGTTCTACAGAGGCCAAGGCAAGGATTTCCCAATATTTATTACAAACAAAACCCAAAACTATAACCAAAAGAGTAATCTGTCCTGCTTTGTGATGCAGTGTTTACTTAGAACACTGTGTCACATGATGCTGCGCAAGGAGCGACCTGGGTTTAATTCGTGAACTTGTGGTTATTTCCCCATACCACTCCCCTCGCTCTGTGCACGTAATATCCTGTCTCCCCTCCACAGTCCTTATCGATTAAAGACAAAAAGGTCTATAATAATATAAAAATTAAAACTATAATAATATACAATTCTTTAGAAATATTTATAATTTAAATGCAATAGCTCAGACTGATTCTGATCAGAAATCGTAGCCAACATGCAACCTACAATTGGATAACATTGTCACCTAAATGCATAAATATTTAAGACTTATACGCATGTTTTTATCCACTGAATTTTTATATAATGTCTTATTCATGTTTAGGTCAAGGAGCAGTGATTGTTGGGAAGGGGCTTATATATCAGTACCCCGTTGGTACTATTTAGCTATTTAATCAAATGAATGTTAATTTATTTAATATAGTGTTACATTAACACAGGGAGAGTGTTTATTTTACACTGATAGTGTTAGACCTATTGCATCAATATTGTATTAAACTAAACTTGAACGGGTTTGCTGATGCTGCAACATATTTTAAAAGTGATATTAGCATGAATTTATTATCGGTTAAGTATGTTTAGGTTAATTGAATTAACTTTTTAATTAATTTGTTCATTTATTTCCCCCTGTGAGTCATTCTTTGCTAAAATAGACATATTGCAGGGTGTCTTGCAAAGAACACTGGGTCATTAAATCTGCATGAATGATCTATTTGAAAGCGGCCTACTGTCACCGCTTGCTATTCGGTGTCACACGGATTAAATCTTTGATTAAAAATATAACAGCTGTCATGTGTATTGAAGTATAGAGTAGTATGGAGTGGTGCTCTGTTTTTACTTACTATAAATACTTTATTACCTTCAGTAATTAAGTATTTCTTTTTGGAAGAAACTGCAGCTAATTGTTTCCGAATTACATCCAAAGCATTTAGGAGATTTCAATGTCCAATGCCCAGGGTTGCCAGATATGAGCATCCTTTTTACTCCCTCAATAAAAACCATACCAATTTTCCAACGTAAAAGTATCGACGTAGACCGATAAAGACCAAACCATTACAAACAGTTTTACAAATAATGAAAAATGCCCAAATAAGCTACAAATGTATTTAAATCTTTATATATATATATATATATATATATATATATTTTTTTTTTTTTAAATGTGTATGTGGACATTTCTCTTATAAATATCTCACTAATTATTAAATATCGGAAAAATATTCAAATATTTGTTTTTTTAACTTGTACATTAAATACCTTTTAAAAAATATATTTACATATAGAAAGTCTATTTTCTACTATTTAGTTAAATATATTTAAATACATGGACATATATTTACCACTCATAATTCAGGCACATATAGGTGAAAAGATAAAGCTGTTTTTAAATCAATTTAAACAAATCTTGTAATTGTTAGCATGCAGTCACTGTATTTGTGGAATGTTACTTCTTATCAGATTGTTTTTGTTTTCTTTGTGTCCTCATACCAATGTAGAGTATTGATCTCTAGTGTAGTGACGAATCTTTAAGTCACCACAATGAAAACACAAGGTTTTTACATAGTTCATTTAGCACAGTGCCTCCTCACCCCACCACCCACCACAGGAATTCCAATTATGAACAGCATTGTGCTACAAAGTGGTCTTCACAAAAATCTTCTTCACAAAAACTTCTTGCTACTAGTTGCATTTGTTTCCTAGCCAACAGCACCCACTGTACATGTCCAGCAGGGCGTGGCAAGAACGTGGCATCAATGATACATAATTAAATATTCTCATTCAAAGGTCTGTCGTTAACCGATAAAGCACTGGAGTGTTTACCTAATGAAGACGCTAGAGGTGTCTGAATGGTTGATTAGTATTCAGTCTCTGTGGTACTGCTGTATATCCGTATGATCCGCGATGTGGAGGATTGTGGGAAAAGCTTAAGCTATGCAGTATCTCTACCTTGCCAACAATCCCAATAGGGCTGGAGAGAAGAAAAACAATAGCACACATTACCTAGAATTCCTGAGTGTAAATCAGGTACATGGCGGATGGAATTTGATCTTTTTATACAGAATTGAATCGATTCTGCCCAATGTAGCCAGATCCATAACCAACATTTCAAGAGCAAGAGCAAAACTAAAAAGTCTTGGAGTGAGCGAAGGGGTTGGAGCATGGAAAGGCCGGCAGAGATGCCCTCTATGTCTCAGCATCTGATCGAAATTTAATAAGTGTATTAGGATTGGCAGATACACTCTCCAGTCGCCCCAGAGATTAGCATAAAGCTATTTATTAGTCTGATTTCCCCGGCTGAAAGCGACCCGTCTTCAACTCACATAGGGAGCATGCGTTGCCATGGCAGCAGTGGACTGAAGTGGCCAAGTGTTAGAAGAGGAACGTGCGAGGGAATCTCGACTAGTCATTTCGCCAGAGGACCAGGAAAGTGGGGTGGAAGGGACTGAAGAAAAAAAAACGTTGAGAAGACAGGGAGGAATAAATGAAAAGTAGATTCAGGGAAAGGTCGGATCTGACTTACTCTGGCTCTATCACATCTGAGAGAGCTTCAGAAAATGACGCTGAACAGCAGCTCACCTCTAAAAGCATGCGAGGTTGTTTTCTAGAGGGGTTGTGAGACATGTGTAGCATACACATTTAGCTTCGGAAAGCGACAACTAATGGAAGGTGTTTCTACTTTGAGCTGTTCATGAAAGTAAAGTCCTCAACTGTTTAGTGTTAATAATAAAAACACAGAGCAAAAGTATTCATAAAAATTGTCCGTTTTAAAATAACCTCCTTATATCCTCATGAAGTTTCTTCTTTCTTCAACTACAAGTTAACAATAAAATGGCTTTCATAACCCATTCATTTGCTCCATCTGCTAATAAGGGACTCGGGGTCAAACCCAGGACAGGTTTCCAGTGCTTTGTGAGGTTATAACTACACAAAATACTTTTTTTTAGAATCGCTTAAGACTCGCTTCAAAGTGACTGTGCGACAGGGAACATTTTGGTGACTTTCCCAACTACTTGTTTCCTGAAGAAGGGAGCAGTGACTTGTGTGGAATTACTCAACCATTCATTGAAGTTACTATATTTGGAGTACTTGCGTAAGCTTCGATTTCTGAAGAAAGCACCCGAGATGAAGGTCATAGGAGTCGACTATGGGACATAACGTGAAAGGATTGACCTTGGATACAAAACGCCTTGGTTCCTTGCATTACCCACTGATTCCTGAAGAAATGAACAGAATGACTCAACAATGGGACATACATGAAAGTGAATGGGTTACTTGGTTACTGAGATAACCCATCGTTCCCAGCTCGACATGGGACAACTTTTGAAGTGACTGTCTGAGAGAACGGTGAGGTATATTGAATGACTCGACTGCAGAATACACATCACAGTGACTGGGAGAAAAGCAATGCCTTGGTTACTTTCTGAACACATCATTCTCTTAAGAAGGAAACAGAGACTTTTGTCAAATGACTCAACTAACGATTGTTATGGTAAAAATATACCTTCTCAATTGATAATGAACACTGGAAACCGTTTGAGAAAGAACACAGCAAATGCGGCTATTTATTATGAAGATTTAACAGTCTCACCGCATTTCCTACACACGTGACTCTAACGTGGAAGAAGAACGTGGTTTAGCGCATATTAAGAGCCTATTAAAAGTATAAACGAGCGCCGGAAGAGAAAAGAAGAAAAAGAAGGAAAAAGAATATATAGAGATAGAAAAGAAGAGAAAGAAAGAAAAAGAGAGAAAGAAAGAGACTGACCCAAGAGAGTCGAGTCCGAGAGAGATCAGCACAAGAGAGAGGGTCCAGAGAGAAGAGAGCCTACCTAAACTTAATCCTTCAAAGGGCGGTACTTAAAGTATCACGTGTGCTCTTAAAAGTTTCTCAAATTACATTTCTCAATATGACCACTAGATGGAGGTATTACATAGGAAAATTCCCATCACACGATCGAACAGTGAACTGTTTGGAATTTTTTGTGCATTAGCAAGGGATCAGAAAAGGGGTGTATTGACCTCAAAGTCATACAGCAGACATGCAAAGGCATACACGTCTGTGTTTACGAAAAGCAGCAAATACTGTTTGGTGTAAGTTTTCTATAACACACACCATCTGTTTCATTTCGGAATAATACAACGATAATTGACCAAACCTTCAGAGAATGAATGAGTGCCTGACAGCTTCAGATCACGAGGAAACCTAGGCAACAACAAACTGGCCAATGGAAAAGAGCTTCAAGTGAGCAAGAGAACAAGGTACAGAAGTAGGTACTAAGGCTATGGGTTAGCAAGAGAAATTTTAGAGAAATAATATTTTTATTTTATGTGTGTACCATTTTTTTTATTATGATAATCGTTGGCTTCAATAAATTCATATCATTTTCTATTTAAAAAATTAGAGACAATCTAGGAGCCACTGTAGAACATTTGCAAGAGTGTGAAAACCATTGCATCATGTTTTAAGAAGAACAGTGGCTTTCTCTAACTGGTGAAGCATTGTTACAGATGATTACTCTCTCATTCTCTTTCACCTCCACCTTTGAGACTTCACATTAGCCTCCTACTGCTGACAATTACCAAACCGGACCTGAAGTTTTCCACTCAAGCAGACTAGAGAACATGTGATTTCAGGGGAGTGTGTCACTGCAGATGACTGTGTGAACCAAAGTCCTTCTCCTCCTCTGTCCTTCTCCCACGTGTAGATGGAGCCATAAGATCTGATTCCCCCTCACACATCTGTAATGAGATTCGACAGCTCAAAGCTCATTATTATTCTACTCTTACAATGTATTAGGTGAGCTCAGTCTCCCTGCTTCTCATGCCTCCAGCTCTCCTTCTTTGTCCCACTTTATATCTTTAGGTCATTTTTAGTCACAGTTCATTTAATGTGATTATGCTCCATTGCAACTCAGCACAATTTCAACATATTTAATGAGACAAGTTCTAGCAACAAAATGGAATGTGTGCTGTTTAAAGCACCTCTCCCTTCAGGTTCCTGTGAGCAATCTATTCATTTCAGTAGGAATCCCCACAGTCTCTATTCAAGGTGTAGAGCTGTTAGAGACACAAGAAAGAGAGAAAGTGAGGATGAGCCCTCACAGCTCTTCCCCATTGGACCATTTCATCAGAAATTGAGGTAGATCACTAAAGGAGCAGGGGTTTGGAGTATTCCTACTACTACTCGTACTACTGTTAATCCTACTACTCCCTCAACTCCACCTACGACTACTATTCTAATGTGTACTACTACTCTTACTACTACTCCTACAACTACTCATGCTTCTAATACCATTACTACCCCTTATCCTACTACAACTACTTCTTCTTCTACTTCTACTCCTACTACTCTGCCTACGACTACTACTCTGTGTACTCCTACAACTACTCATGCTTCTACTACTATCACTACCCATAATCCTACTACTACTACTTCTTCTACTTCTACTCTGCCTACTACTACTACTACTACTACAACTACTACTACTACTACTACTCTAATGTCTACTACTACTCATGCTTCTACTATTATTACTTCTACTTATATTTCTACTACTCCTAATCCTACTACTACTAATCCAACATCAACAACTACAAATGATTCTACTACTATTACACCTAACACCTAATATTTCTTCTACTCTTACTCTACTACTCCTAATCCTATTACTACTCATTCTTCAACTCTCACTACTCCTACTACTCAAGCTTCTTCATACTTTTACTTCCACTACTACTCCTACTGCTCTAACTTTACTACTTCAAATCCTACTGCTCATGCTTCAACTCCCACTTCTTCTAATACTTCTACTACTACTACTACTACTACTACTCATACTTTAACTACTCTAACAACTACTAATACTCCTCCTCCTACTACTACTTCTACTACTATGAATGCTGGTTCTTCTACTCCCACTACTACTCCTCCTCCTCCTACTTCTACCTGAGTAATGCTAATGCTACTACTACTACTACTACTACTACTACTACTTATAATAATAATGCATTTTATTTCAAGGCTCTTAAGGACACCATAAGGACAAATACTTAAATGCTTGCTAGTAAATATTTTGTCTTAAAAGTAGTTCTCTTTAAAATGGACAATACCCTTTTTAAAATAAAAATGTAATAATCAAGATTTTTCAGTGAGAATGTTAGCATAACTACTGCATTATTGATTATTCATTATAAATATTATTTTAATTAACGTTTGACTTAAAATAATTACTCAAAAATCACAATAATATACTAGTTTTTTCCGTATTGGTAGCCTTTTTGATGAAAGGCAAGTGGTAAACAGTTTTATGTTTCACATTAGCATTAGCATCTAATTAGCTACACATTAGCTTTAGCATGTAACTTAGGTCAGCATCCGTTACTAACTTAAAACTTGTTTCGGTAACAACAAAAACAACTTCACTGGCTTTTCAAACATAGTAAACTTGGCTAATTAAACTCTGAAAATTTTATTTGTCGCATAGATACACCCCCTGGGGTGAACGGCATGGTTCTTTGAAGATGAAACTGGGGTTGAGGCTTAATCTTCTGAAGCTGTTATTGCAGTCGACTAGCTTCACTCTGCTTAGCTAAACTTTTGAAAATCTAAGTTTTACAACTAAACCACACTGACGAGCATCACAGTGGGACGTCTCTGCTATTAATCCCAGGCTGACAGGCGGTTTGAGAGCTGGTTGTGCTTGGATTCCGGCTAGCTTTAGAGACAGTCAGGCTTCATTAAAGGTCAGTGGCTATCGATTCGAGTGAATAACTCAAGGAGCAGACGGACTAGACTTTTGTCTCTCCTTTGATTTGTCACAGCAAATAGTGCGCTTGAGTAAATGACACATCAGTAAATGTCATTGGGCTCCTCAGTGACTAAAAATGAAGGTGCTACGAGAACATTTTCTCTCATTATTTCACCTTCATTCCACTTTACAATTTAAAGACCTTGGAACCTTGATTTAACAGTGTTTTTCATCTATAGAAATAACATTTTCATAATTTGGTGTCCACTTTGAGCAAAAAAAATAAAAAATAAATTGATGACTTTTTAATGCTTCTTTTTAGTTCTATAGGTTCTGACTCTCTTTTATCATAAAAAATCCCAGAAGCCAGAAGCGCAGTGTAGAAATGTAAATTGTTAAATAATATAATTATTAGTAGTATTTGTGTGTGGGTTGACTAACGAAAACTAAGGAAAACCACAGAAGGCTTTTTGTTTTACGGCTCCATGTCGCGTCACATTCTTTCCATATAAAACTAGGGGTTCGGTCATATTCTGTTTAACCACAAGAGGGCACTAGTAACGTAGTTCTCAGTTTAACGTAATAATAATATTATTGTTGTTTATTTATTTGTTTTTATTTATTTATCTAGACCAGATATATGTTAATGTAATAGTTTGTGGCAGATATTCAATAATATATCAAATGTATTTTCATTTCGCATCGTAATACTTCAGTATTCAACCTATAATTGATATTTGTTGCTGAAATGACTTCTGAATGAACTGAGATTTAAAGTTTGATATACATGCTGTGCTCTGATTATATATAATGAATGACTAAATGATGCACATATTTAGAATTGATGAGTTTTAAGCCTATAGGAGATGTCAAATATTATTTTATTCATTGTTTAGGACCTTTTTAAAGTAAAGATATTGCATTGAAGCAGTTTAAAGGCTATTGCAAAAATACCTTGAAACCTGAAATTTAACTAATCTCCAGCTTTATTTCTCTTTTATAATTATGGAAATGTAGTTGTTGTTTTATTTTAATGTTTTTGAATCATTCATTTCAGTTTGTATTATTTCGTCTCATGCTACTATTAATAACTGTTGACATCATTCCAAGATCACATAGGCTATTATTCTCTTAAAACTGGTGAAAATGTTTAATTATTTGTGCACAACTTAATTAATATTCATGAACCAACTGTTCTAACTGTCACATTTAAACAGGAAGCCCCGCTGATATCTACTGTACTAGCACCAGTCAGCTTGTTTGAATTTAATGCCAACTTTACCTCAGTGACCGTGGATCATTGTATGATATACTGTATATATTGTTAAGTACCGGTAAGTAGTACATTTTAGAAAGATGTTTATAAAAAAGACTTTTTAAAAAATGTTCTATTTACTAGACGGCACACTCTGCTCACAATACGTACCTCTATATTACGTCTACAATACGATATGCATCACAATATTTTACATTTTAACTATCGAAACTGTTTATATAACAAACCATTGCTGAAAAAATGAAATAAAAAGTTATAAAAGACCACAAAGCTAAGAAGGCTAGGGTCTAGTTTGGTTTGTATGAGAGTGTTTGATACATCCATCCACCAGGGGGCAGTGTTAATGTTTACATTAATTTACTGATAGAGAGAACTAATTTTATTATCTTTTTCATTTAAAATCTGAGTAAATGGTAACTGTCTCTCAGTATTTATACAAGAAATACAAGGTAAAGAAGTTTCAGAAGTGACTAGAATCACTACTTCAGAAATATATTGTTACACCCCTACTATTACTTTAACACTAATATATTTACATATAATGATAATAATGTCCTTTATTTTAATACGTTTTTTTTTTACATACACTGATGTTTTGTGTATTTATTGTATTGTTTGAAACCAACATCTTCTGTAGTGGCAGTATCTTAGGTGACAGCTTTAGTTTTATTGGCCACAGACACAGTGCGGGTTCAGATTAAATATTAAACGTTTCAAGATATGATTTAATCATGATGTAGCTTGAGAAAGATAGATTCACCAGAGATGTAATATAAAAACGATAGAAAGCCATTCTACAGAGCTGTAGAATCTCAAGGGAGGGCTATTGTAATTACATGAGGGGTCTCACCGGAAATCCTACTGTGAGACTTACTGCCTACAAATTAAAAGTAGGAATTACTTTTGTACAAGTGACTGATCTTGCATTTCTCCTGGAAGAAGCGATTATGAAAATAAATAGAATCCATAAAAATGAGTTGCTAAAAGATTTTTTGTGATATTTTGTGACTTTTAAAACTAGATTTGATTGACATTCGATGCTTAAAGAGGTCAGACTAAAGCAAGTTTATGATCAGAGGGTTTTATTTTTTTTTGCTTTCAGATATGTCAGCAGGGAGTTACTTTCCTATGTCATGTCTGTATTTTGTAAACAGTATTTCAATACGTTTATATGCACAGCTGAGATTGAACCATGAACCATTGAACCAAATTATATAAGAGGCTTCACAAACTTAAATCTGTAATACAAATATATATGTCTTCAGAATGTATTTAAACTTCAACACGGGTTTGAACAACTTTAAGTGACGAAAAATAAAGTTTTGGAGCAATGGCATGGTAGGAAAGCTAATAGACACAACCTTCTTTGGTGTAACGGCCAAAACTATTTCTTTAGCATTACATGAATGAACAGTTTTTAACATCACAGAGTGTTTTATGTTACCAGATTAGAAAAGAAAATCATTCCTTATGCTCTAAAAGCAGTTTTTATTTTATTTCTGGTATTTATTTACATTATGAAGCCTCATCTGTGACCTGAAATGCAACGTCCAGGGTGTACTCCTGCCTTCCACCCAAAGTGCGCTGTAGAGTTGCATCTGGCGTGCTTAGATTTGTAACTCAGAAGTAATCCCCCACTTTTCGTGACTATACTCATCCATATTCTTTCAAAAAGGGAAAAAAATATGTACTATTGCCATTTTCCTGGGGCTGATCCTGTTCTTAAAAGGAGATGGTGAAAACAGAATAAAGCAATGGGGTCAATGCACCCAGTTATAGTCAAAGTAGTTCTTGAAAAATGACTGATGCCAAGTTATAGATATCTCGAGTTGATCCTGTCCAAGCTCCTTTAAATCAAGTTTCTCCTGATATGTTCTTCTTTCAAATGGATTTAACCAATATATGACTCCATTTTCCTTTTTTGTCCCACACAAATTCACCCGCGGTGACAAAGAAACTTCCTGCTAGAAAGTTAAGAAACTGACGTTGAACTCGGCATGGTAATGCGAGACGCTATGGTAAACTCACTGGCTGTGCCCCATTTTCCCCCAATGTCTGCTACTGTGCATGACCCAAGTTAGCACAACGGTCTATGAGTTTATTCAGGCTGTGCCCTCGAGTTTGCATGAGCAAAGCCATTGACGTACCTCTGACCAATCAGAAACTAAAGTGAGCATGAGTGAAAAAAAGTCTTGCTTTAGATCACCTAAACACATAAACACACAGGACCTTGAAACACTTTTTCTTTTTATTTCACATAAAAGAAGTGATTAGCGGTGAGACGGTGACTTCGCACCTTATTCTGTTTAATACATTTTTTTTATTATTCATATATTTTGTAAGGACTTTATTTAATTAAAGTGATATTTGTTTATAAACTTAGTCACATAGTTCATTTATTTTATTACAATTTATTTATGTTGATTCAAAGTTGATTAAAAATAGCAACATGGATTTCTAGATATCAGAGATATCCATCTGCACATACAAGAACCTTATCCACAGTATTTGTGATACAATAGCAGGATTTAAAAACTTAGTTATAATAAATATTCTAATTAAAGAAAATAATTATACATAACCCCATTGTTTTTAATCACAGCATCAGCCAGGAAAACCCCATACTGGATGACCTCTAGTCACAATAACCATATTTCAACACGCAACTCTCTCCCTCACCTCCTCAACCTAATGCTTTCATTATTCAACTGCACCCCAGCACATGAAAGAGAATGCCAGGGCCATGGTTCCTCCCTGATAGCTGTGCATCAAAGTGGTCAATGGCTGCCTGACATTTAAGAAAGCATGCCACTCAGGCCCCGCTGTGTCCAGACCTGGAAGCATGAGAACAGCAATTAACCCCCAGACGACAGCATAGACATACTCGGAAAAGGCAGATTCTTGGTCAGAATCAGTCTAAGGGCTATTACAATTGAGCTCAAAGAGATGCTTGCTAAGCTTTTACTTCAGCTATTGTTGCTTTTCAAAGGTCTATTCCGAGAAATGCCAGAGTATTCCGAGAGTTTAACCTTTCTACAGTTTGGCCCAACAATGAAAAGGTGACGGTTTTCAGTAGACCGAGAATATGTCGCCCTCTTGGGGCTGAATGAGAAAATACTTAAACATATTATATATATATGCACGCGTTACTGTACACGCATGCGCACATGGGGGCGCTACTTCAACGTACTTCGAGATCTAAAATGTATGTATATATATATATATATATAAATATATATATATATAAATCTATAGAATCTCAATTTTACGGATGGATCTCCAAATTAGTTGTATTCATAAAAAAACATTCGATTCATATAAATAATTTCAATGCTCCTGATGACGTTTAACATAATTCACGTAGTGAAATATGTGTAAATATTCGGTCTAAACCCCCCTCCCCCCCTTTTTTAAATAAAATTTGTTTAAACAGTTTTTTATATTCGAAGAAAAGTATGCAAGGTACAGAGGTTATAACCCTTACATTATTTCAAACGGACGTTGACGTGTGAACGAGTTCCTCTTGCCTTAAATACAGTAAAACAAAAGCTAAGGAACACATTTATTTTATTTATAGCACAATCAATATACGCACAAGCTTACACAACGCTATAAACAGCGTATTTTTCATTTTTAATTTCATTTTCAAGGTACAAAATATTCGTCTGTATGCTGACAGATGCTCAGCTGAATTCCCTAGAGATTAATTAATTCATTTTCAGATTTTCATCATGAACAAAGCGCTAAAAAACATTGGGTGCAGTTTTTTAACCTAGCCACCAGATGGCAGCAGAGGAACAGTTTTTGTTTTTAGATTTTTCTCCCTTTTTGATGCTGTTTGCAATCACATATGTTTAATTTTTAACAATAAACATTCATTTAAAAATAATGTTTTTTTTTTCAAAATTTTAAACCTATACAATGTAGGTGTAATAGCTCTTTTCTTGTACAGAATGGGAGCAATGTATAATTATATACATATATGAAATATGTGTTTTCATATGAAAATGATTTCATGAAAATGTTTCGAAGCAGCTTCACAAAAAGTATAGAATATTATTACTTTGAGGGCTTAAAGCAAATCTATGGCTATATTTTTAAGTTGAGGGCTGTATTGTCTGTCCTTGACCACCAGAGGGCAGCATAGCTCTTCAAATGCTCGCCATAAAAGCATAATGACTTGGTAGTTCATCATTGAGAACCCATCATTTAAGTCTTTTTGTGGTTATTTATCTTTCGAAGAGCCTAGAATTTATTAATAAACTGAATTTCCAAAGGATACATTATTGCTTAGATGTCGTGTACTATATAAGAGTCAATAATTAAAGAAATGTGGTTTTTGATAATTGTACTGCCAGTTACTCTTCAGAAAGCAGAAAGATTTATCATAACTTTCATGTATCTGATTGACACACAATCTAAATATAGAATGGTACTGATTCTTGAATTAACCTGAATTAATCAGTTCTCTTTGTTACTGACGAGTCAAACCATTCCAATCTCTCTTTCTATGAACACACAGAACAAGATTTAGTTGCATGTTCCTCCCCAGAGCAAGGCATGGCATGAACTATTCACGCAGCCTAGATGGTCCTTTATAAAAGAAATGCAAGGTTTGGAGATAGATTTGTGTCCTTGGGTTTAGCACAAAGCCTCTTGAAATTCAGAGGTTTCACACAGCGTTCCAGACAGTCCTTCAATGTCTCACATTTCAAATCGAAAAATAATTGGCTAATTATATCAAACAAAAAGCTCTGGTGAAGGAACAGACAGAGCGCTGAACCAAAAAGTTGCCAGTCACTTTGCTATTATGAATTGTGATGGATGGGATTTTGTTTGTTCAAGGAGGCGGATCTCGGAGTGTTGATTGATGCGTAAAGGGGAGGGTTTTAGCTGGTCTGTGCCCTCCTCTTTTTACTAGACCCAGTAGCCTGAATTACAATTCCAGTCATGCTGTGGCTTTAAAATCTTATTGATGGGATTTTCTCTGCTGTTTTTCAAAAGGGGCATGTCTAGGCACAAGCGGTGTTGGCTGGCAGGTGAGTGGTTGTGACCCCATCTGTTAGGCCGGCCCCTTTTTATATTTCCTCCACCACGTATCAAAATAAATAAAACAATGATTATTTTAGAAAGGGGATATAAAAGATTAAAGACTGATATGTTCTTTTATGATTGAATGATACACGTTTAATGTTAGCTACTGTTGGGTTTAAGTCATTACAAAGCTGTTAAAGTAATCGCAGTGTAGTTTCCTAAAATTACAAACTAAAAAGTCCTGTATCTGTTGATATTCAAGAGCTGATGGAACAATAAAGCTACAGCAAATGTTTCAGGATTCAAAATGTTTAAGTAACTACTTTTATTAGACGAAGTTGTGAAGTGAACCGAGTTACACACACACACACACACATACATACACACCGCTTGTTAATACTCCACCCTTGTTAATGTCTAGTAAGTGGAAAGTCACAGGAAATGGAGTTAGGATTAGCAGAAGATGCTCTGTTCCAAGTTGTACTGCAACTGTTCCACCTACAGTTTTACCTATTCTTAAAAAAAGACAAGGAACAAGACAGTTTTTAAAAGAACAGACATGAACAGCCTTTTTTGAGAAGCAGAGGGAAAATACTAAAGAACAGCAAGTTCAGTGAGTTATCTGAGCATGCTGCTGAATGGAGTCGTCAGATAGAGAACTCTGTTACACTCTCCTCCTCAACCGCTCTCGTATCTCTCACATTCTCACAAACATTTAACTCAATGATTACTGTCTCCATTTTAATATAATTCTGAATTTACTAGGCATTTGTTTGATCCATGCACCGGGAAGTAGAGAAACCACATTGTAATTTGGAAACTGAGACAATCGCTTACAGTTACTTTCACTTATTTCTCTTTCCATTCATTCATTTTCCTGCCCTTTCAGAGTCATGGGGGTCTGCTGGTGCACATCTCCAGTGCATATCAGGCGAGAGGCGGGGCTACACGCTGGACAGGTTGCCAGTCTATCGCAGGGCATTTCTCTTTCTAATACCTCAAAAATACACATTTTAACTTTCTTTTGCCCTGATGTCTTCATAATACAAGTGCATTGGTAAAGGAAGTCTTGTTTTACAAAGTCCAAGCTCTGTCCATTGTTAATGAAATACTTATCATAACCTGTAACAGAAGACTCTGGAAGCAGAGTGTAAGAAGGTTTAACAGAAAACGCTGCTTTAAAGGAGGAGAGGAGGGAGGGTAAAGAACGAGAGGCTTCAATGAGCCAAGAATCTGTCAGCAACTTTTTTTAAAGAGCTTGTACGTTCCTGTTTGTGATGTAACTTCTTGTTGTGTCTCAGAAATGAACCAGATTATAGATAATGAAGTTATATTTTCTCTTATACATGTTAGAGAGAGACACCAATGGTAGCCAAGTTAAATGTCTCTTTCACTTCCGGAATCTGGGTTTAACAGCCAGACAAAAGTGTATTTATTCAAATCAACAATGTTTTTGTATTTAAAATGCTGTGTAATTCTAAATGATTGAACAGTACAAAGTAAAAAAAGAGACTTCTTTAACTAAAAGAATACAGTTGTACATTTTAGAATGAAGCACTGTGCTGTTTCCTTACTATTCCAGATTGAGAAAATCAAGAAAATCCTCCTCAAACGTGAACCTGCAAACATAGGAACTACTTTTCTTTTGTTTGTTTCTCAGGGGATTGAATTAGAGTAACATCAGTCTGATGAAGACAGTAAAAGTGACGGTTGAAGTCATTCCTGAGGTTAAAGTCATGTGTTTAGGGTTCAAACAAACCCTAACATGGCTAGTTACCATGTTTTTAAAATAATAAAAAACGCTATTAAATGTATAAAATCTCAGAAGAAAATTAACAGTACAACAGTTCAAAAAATCCATGCTAATGATCCATACATAGTCATGCGACCTCTAGTGGACAAAAATTACATTTGACGTTTTACAAACAAGAAAAATGTAACTACCTTTGAGTAAAATCTGCATAAAGATCGGTTACTTGCTTGAAATACCGTTTTTTTTGCTTGAACAAACATTATCTGCACTGATTACTCCGCACCTTTTTCTGCCGACAGTCAGTCAACCATTGTTTGATCGGTGTGTTTGTGCATATTTAAGCATGTCGATTTAGGCTTTTGCTTGTTTTTGTTGTCGCGGTGCACTCATGCATATGATTTCATGACTCCCAATGTTGTTTAGTGTGTAAATGCTTTTCTGCATCTTATTCTTGTGTTAAGCCTCAAGTGTTTGACCGCTGACCTGTCCTGTAATAGGAGAGAGAGTCTCACATGTGAATTTCAGGCATACGTGTGAGGTGCTTCAGGGGATACAAACCATCCTCACACAGGTCATCCTCGGCCGCAAAACACAAGAAACACAGTCTAGACAATGAAAAGTGATACGGCGAGTGGGAATAGTATGCGAAGGGCAGAATTAAAATAACACCGTTCTTTTATTCATAATGCTAACCGCTCTGCATGAGACAAGAGATGTCCAGAATAAATCATGTGATGATCCTTACCTAGACATTAGCATGCGTTCTGACATACCTCTGTACGTATTGAGTCTCCAGATTTCCAAATGCTGCATTATTGTAGTGTTTCTTGTTATTTTTTTCTCGTTGGATCCATTGATTTTTTTCTCCCACTGCTATTGATTTTGGGATCAGGTTCCCTCTGTGCTGCAAATGTGTGAGTGGTGATGAGAAAAGGAAGGGATTAAGACTGTGAATTCTAATAAAAATTCACTTCTAAAACTTTCTGTGGAAAGAAATGATGTATTGAAGTGACTTTTAATAGAGAGTTTTCAAAGCTATTTGTAGATTTAAGTGGTTTGTAAACATATATGTGCACCCCTAGCTCTTACTGGGAGAAATACTGGGTATACAGTGTGCAGGTTGCCTGTCCATAGGGAGGCTGCATTCATTCCTGATTGGATTAATGTCTTTAATATAGTTTAATCATATGTTTGGACTGGGAGGAATCCAGAATACTCAGAGGAAACCCATGCAAGCAGAACTGTCCAAATCCACTTAGGATCTTCTGAGAGCCTTACCCGCATTATAAAAAAGATGAATACATGAAAAAGAATGATGTTTTAAGCTAAATAAGCCTTGTTATACCTTCTTAAATCTTGCTTCCAGAGTCTTCTAAAATGGGTTATGGTTTTTATGTACAGTAACAATAGTAATAGATCAAAATGATTCGTCCAACAACGTCCATAAAATCAAAATTTATAATATTGGCAGTTTTTAATGGGTATGGTTGCAGCAGAATTTGCCTACGTCACACACAGCTTTAAGCCTCCTACACAGCTGTTTCTGTTTCAGGTCATGACTGGGATTTAGCCTACCACTTTGCTTTCACAATTTTTTAAACATACATTTAAAATCATAATCCTGGCAACAGGGGAATGCTACCCATCGGAACCAAGAACCTGGGTGTCACCGTTTCAACCTGCCGCAGAACCAGGTCCTGCACAGTGTTTTGAATTTGCCATACGCCAGTATAATATATCCCATATATACCATATTTTAAGACTATAGATGTTATGTAAATACCAACTGAAGAAAGAGAGAAAAATGCAATAAACCAATAAAATGTTATGGTGGTATTTTATGTTATTTTTTCCTTTTATAGCGTAGCTCGAAAATCTGTTTTTACACTCTCCTGTAGAGTAGACGGCGAAATGCACAGCGTTGTAATTCGGGAAAAAACAAGTAGCTTCATTTCATGGATTCATTGTTGCTCTGTGTTTGGTGCGCTCTCTGGATTAAAATATTTTAATTGTGTACGCTGTTTTTAATTGTGTTACTTTTACTGGTTTTCTGCAAAACGCATTTACTGCTCTATCGTAAGTGGTTGCTGTTTTACTGAAATCTAAAAATTGACGTGCCAAATGGAAATGCAAAATTCTACATATTTAAATATCAAATTAACTCTTTTTTAAATGTTCGTGATCCTTTGTTTATTTCTGAAACTCAAAAACCTTGTAATCTTGGTAAATAAATGTATATTTTATCAATGCTTTCCCTTGGCCATGTGATTTAAAAATAGCTAACATTATTACTTGATGAATAATCGTTGTTTTTCTATTCTGTCATATGCATGGCTACCATTCTGGAAATAGAACTGGGAAATGTAGTCAACAATTAATAATATTCACTTGGTCATGTGATCACAAAATGGCTGCCTTTAGGATGATGACGTGCTTTGTGGAATATAAAACCTCTTTTTTCCACTGGTCTGGAATAATTCATCTCACGTGAGTAATATATTTGAAACATCAGAAGTTATGTGAAACCACTTTAATCGGGTAAAAAAGTGACTGCGCCTAATTGAAATGATTGCTAGCAATTTTACAACCATTTCAAACCCATTCAGGTGCATACTTCAGTTCTTTTAACGTTTTTCCTGTTTGCTATTTCCTTTAGTGCCCAGCGTTTTGTTTTGTGAGCTCCGTTCTGCAATTGTCTATCATTTCTCGAGTGCACAATTGCTTTTCTGGAACAAAAGTGTGCACACAATCAAATGCACAAACATAAATACACCCGCCCAACTGTGACTCGGTGGTCATGCCAATTATTTCAGTCTAACAGCTAAAACCAACTGCTTGGAGAGGGGAGCGCTTGATAAAGTTGAAACAAATATCAGAAACACATTTTGGCAAAAATGTTAAAAGAACAAAAGCAAAGGTGGCTATGTATAAGTTTATATATAAGAGCCATTTCATCAAATACGAGCCGTTTGCTTGTAACTTTTCGAAATGTGTCTTTTTACTTGATTTCAAAGCGGATTCCAATAGCAGACATACTTCAGGATTCCAAATGGGCATTGGTTCATCTTAATTACCTTATTTAAATGTTTTATTAGATTTATAGTCAACAGATGGGTGCTGTTTTTTTTATTGTTATAAATCCTCATAATCATTCTTTATATAAATAACAGGATTTGATTTTTAGCAAAGAATTAGCAAATACATGTTAAATAGTCACACGGTGCACAAGATTCTAGAACCAGGAAATTCTGCAAATTCAGTTATTTACCAAATATGTACGAGATAGATGGACGTGCTGAAAGAGGACATGAAGGTAGTTGGTGTAAGAGTAGAGGATACTGAGGACAGAGTTAGGTGGAAACGGATGATTCACTGTGGCGACCCCTAAACTGGGAACAGCCGCAAGGAAAAGAAGAAGTGCATTTGTGCAACTAATTAAATCTCTGGAATAATCGGAATAACAGTGTTTTTTTTAAATAATAATAATAATCATAAAAAATTTTAATTAGAAATTGAGAGGACTTACCTTTGCTCATCCTATTCTAAAGATCCAAGTGATGCAACCACCTGCTGAAAAGCTGACTTCCCCAGTTTTTCAGGAGGTGGGTGGGTTAGGGTAACCGGAAAGAGAAAAAGCTGGGGACATGACTAAAATGTTTCTTTTAATCCAAGATATTTGGAAAAACATTATTTATGGATTTTCATGTCAATGCTAAAGAAAGGTTCTTTTTAAAATATTTTATTTTTATGGTGAAGACTGGGACAAGCAATAAATGCTATTTTGCAATAAGAATATTAGGTAGTAAATATGTATTTAGAAGTATTCTAATGCCTATTTTCAGATAAAAAGTCCCAGGGACAGAAATGGCACCCATTCGGTGGAATGGCTTAAAATGTATTGGAACCCTCAGGTTTTTTCATCCCTTTTTGAAACCTCTAGATCTGGAATTTTGAGCCACACTGGGTTAGTTTTACACATGAACAACTGGCATTTCCTAGCCAAACTGATGTTTTCCCTGCTCAGTGCTCATAGTCTTTTATCAGCTTTAGGGGGTTTGTTGGGCAGAGGCTTAAAGACTTCTGCCCTCTGTAACGCCCCAGTGAGCGAACAGCACAACTCAAAGATCCATTCTGGAGTCGTGCTTATTTCAGCATCTGTTGCAGTCACATGCAACGCCTTGTAAAGATCAATGCTCGACCGAAACTGTGTCTGCTGCTCACATTTACTTTATTTGTTCTTGCTTGAGCTTGTGAGGGTGATGTGTGGCAGATGCAGATTCATGAACTCTTATGTTATTAGCTGTAATGTTTAGTCCTGTTCTGCAGCTCGATGAGATTCTGGTCTCTGTTGATTTGTGCAGGATGAAACGCGTAAATACGAACCAATTGAAAGTTTATATATAAAAAGAAAACCAAAAGAACAAATGTTTAAATCAGAACAACAGGGAAAACTCTTCAACTGCTGAAAACTGCTAAAAACTCCTAGTTACATAAGCATCCTTAAATAGTTGAAAGAGAAAAGAAGGCGGAACAGTCTGAAGAATAGCAACATAACAAAACAATCCAACACAGAAAAGAGCACACAGGGAGAATAGAAGTGAAATAAAATCAAGGAGGTAACTAGGTAGAACATATGGAGGGGATGATGGTCAGATGCGGGACAAGAGAGCACATTGCACCCAAAATAGATGAAAGCCATGTGCTAAAAACAAGTGATAGAAACATGTGGCGGCTGATGACTCAAACGCTACATGTTCACACAAAACAATATAATAAGCGCACTGGTTTCATAGGAAGGAAAATATAGACCAATCTTCTCCAGTTAGTAAATGGGTCCCACAGGTTTCTCCCAGTTCTAAGCTCATGGCACTGCTGAACATCTTCTGAATTTGGAGGGTAATAAAAGGAAATAAATAGAATTTTGTGTTTCCTAGGCTGACTACTACATTTGTTATTCTTTGTGAAGAAGGAAATGTTTTTCTGAATGTTATTTCAATTTTACATTCTGCTGCGAGATGCAGTTTAATCACTTTGTGTCTTGATGCTGTACTCAATCTCGCCATGAGGTATAAATGTCTTTCTCAACCTCACCTTGGTAGCAGATTCGTATCTATATCTTCTCGTAGCCCTTAAATTATTAAGTAAAGAAAAAAATTCTTAGATTTTGTGACATTTTTCTTCCATGAGGAGCTATAGCTGACAGCATGAAGTGGCAAGGCCTTTTTTTTGTTTAAGTAATGCTCATTTAAGTCACCTGTCTTCTGGACACATTCAGTAGAACGCTGCAGTCTGAAGTGTACCTTTTATTCCTTAGACAATAATTGGGGTGCACTCATGTTTTGCAATGAATAAATTTGTTCGGAAATAATTTTTTTCTCTCTGCAAATGAACAAATCTTGTTTGCAATCAATGTTTGCTCACATTTGTAGGAGTAGTTCATAGAATAGTTGCTCTTTGACTGCTGTGTCTGAGCTCTTCAGTCTGCACATTGTTTACAATTGTGATTTTATGTTTAAAAAAATAATTTCAAATTTATTTTTAGGCAATGCTTTTTGAAAATTGATTTTTTTGCCTGCTAATTAGTGATTTATTTTTATTAGATAGACCAAGCCATTCTCATCAATATCTGACACATTTGGAGCTAGAGCAACACAAATTATTGATGTGAATTCCACACGAAGAAGCATGCATCTAAGCAAATTTTAATTGAAATTCTGCGCGATATACCGAATTTCTTTATCACGCACCATGGAGTGACTCACCGAGTCAAGTAGAAAAGGATACAAACGTTTCTTACTTATTAAAATAAATATTTAATTAACCATATACTGTAAGTTGTCTGTTGTTAGGCTCTTCACAAGGATGAAGGATTTTATTTTGCCTCATTATGCTGAACAGGTTCACCACCCATGCTATAGTATCTCGTAGAAAATGTTGATTCTGAGAGGAAATGAAAGGTTTTCTGACAAATATAGTGGGGTGTGCTCGTTTATGCTGAGATATGTGCTTCAGGTCGCATGCAGTGAACTGCTGAAATTACATTAGAATCTTTGCAGCGTTTGCATATGTATGAATGCCAGTGTGCGCGGGTGCTTTTGTCCACTTTCAGGCCATTGAAAGTCTCCTAATGCAATTTCACACTGAATCTGACTGAGGTAATTAGCAGCTCTCAGTTCTTCCTAATGAATGTAATCATCCAAATGAACAATCGGATTAAACTCGTAGGTTCAGCGTTAGTGAGGACATCTCTGCTGTCTGGAGTTTGTGTGAAAAGATTTAGACAGATTTCCGACAAATTAGCACTTTCCTTAGTAAGGAAACATGGACGTGGCTCCAGTGAGAAATGATACGTAGCTTGTTATCCTCGTGGAGGATTTTGTTTCCTGGCTCCCGTTTAGGCTTAATGAGTTTGACAGGTGTTGGAAGCAGGAAGCAGGAAGGACAGTTCTGTTCTGGGTTATTGGAGGCCTTCAGGCTCCATTTTCACCACCTGCAGAGCAGATCTCAGATCAGTCTCTTGGGGATTCGGATTCAACCCAACTCCCATCCTACAGGACGTTTCAGCCAACTCTGTAATCATCCTCAAAACAGGCCGGACGTGACAGGACGCTCAATCGAGCTCCTTAAAAGGCCTGCTGGAAAGTTCCAAAGAGGAAAGGAGGGTTGTGGCATCCTGTAGGGGCATGTTTGTATATGCACAAGGCAAATAGTGGATAAATGACATCATATCCTGTTTAGAGATCTCTTTCGTTTGCTTTTTTGGCTCTCTTGTTTTCTTCAGATACTATCTCCGAAATCTCTCATGTGGAGCGGTGTACTGTGATGAATTCGCAAGTCTGGGGAAATGAAAGTGTTTCTTGGTCATTTCAGAAATGGAATGAGGTCCTTGAGAGGTATTCAATTCTGTTGTATATCGTCTCCCACTATAGAGCGTCTATGGGAACTCTGAAATAAATCAATACTGAAAGCAGCAGCATGGGGGTCGCTGAAATATTAAACAAAGCCTTTAAAACACAGTCCGAAGCCTATTTGGAAAAGAATCCATTAGGGTTTGCTACTCTCCTCAGTGGTCTTCTGGATTGGATTCACATTGCGAGTGGTTTGAAGACTCATTTGTGGTGAAATCGAGAGGCGGTTTAATCAATACGACTTACTGTATGTGGAATGCTGAAACATAAACAGGGTTGTCTGAAGAAAACGTGGGGAGAGATTGAGGGATAAGCGTGCCGATGATTGCCAGCTCCCTTTCTCACGCCCACACATCCATAAATTCACCACAGAATTACATTCCTGCCAACAAAAGTATGAGTTTGAGGGATGCATTGCTAGAAATTCCTTAATTTAGGGGGGGATTAGAAGGGAAATGGATTTATTGCTAATCTTGAAGTTAACCTCAGGTTTCTTTTTTTATTCCCAAGAGACACTTCTATACATTTCCAGCTCAAACAGGGGATCAATGTGCTTGAGATGGAATTCCATCTGTACTTCTATTTAGGAAAGGAGGATGCACACTGTGTTACTGCTAAATTACCAGTCCCCTTATACTCAAACAATACATAAATTTTCTAGCCATTACACTTAAACAGCATTCCCTGAGGTGTATCTTTTAACACCTCTAAGCTTATTATTGAGTAAGTTTTTAGTTCTACAACTACTAAAAACCTGGTCAGAAGACTAATCTGTGGTTGGTTCTCTCGGTTTAAGTTTCGGTTTTCCTTCAAGAGGCCATGGACTCCTGGCGACTCTTCTGCTCCTAGAGTCTGAAGAGGAGTGCTGGGTGCTGGCTTTTGTACTGCTATTTGCGTCATTTGTTCTGTGACTTCTTGTAACCCCCTCTAAAAAGTCAGAAACTTCTTGACAGTCCATTTATGGTCAAATGGCAGCAGTCGAATCTCAGAGGAGTCATGACCGGTGGTTACCTCTCTGTAACCTTTTGATTGAACCCCCTCTGAAAAGTCAGAAACTTCTTGACAGTCCATTTATAGTCAAATGGCAGCTGTCGAATCTCAGAGGAGTCATGACCGGTGGTTACCTCTCTGTAACCTTTTGATTGGTAGCTGAGCTGGATCTCCAATGTCCACCAAGTTCCATTGCTTTGTAACTTAAATCAGTTACATTTTGCGATTGATGCATTATTAATCTCCATATGCCTGTGTAAGTTCTATATAATATTGACGGAGAATTGCAAATCCCTGAGTTTAAAGAACAGAGGCTAATCTTCCACTGAGGATTTGAAATGAGAGGCATGTGTGGCTGAAAAGAGAGAAACTATCTGTTCTTCTCACATTATTGGAAATTCTGGATCTGACATCCATATCAAGTGGATACCTACCTTCCAGGGAAAACCTTAGATGGAATCGATCTCCTCTGAGGGTGAACTTTGCTTTTGGGTGTTTCTTTGTGTTTGAATTCTGCAGATGAAATTAAGAAGAGTCTGGGAGAAAAAGAAATAAAACAACCCTCTCTGGCACACCAAGACCACTGGCAAGTTTGAAGACCTTCAACTTTTTTCATATTGCTAGAGCTGCAATATTTCTGCGCAGCCTTGCCTTTGGCTTGGTGTAGAGGATGTTTTTCTATCTTTTTGAATCCTATGACTTTCCCTAAAGGTTTAGTGAGCAGCAACTCAAACAGTAGCCTCAATCTATGATCAATTCTGAAATGGGGGTTCACAGTAATCCTTGTTGCACTCCTCTCGAGAGCATTGTAGACCACATTGCTGTGGGATATGCCAGTGCTAACCTTTGACCTCTTGATGTCTGTTTGAATGATTCATTCAGCTTATCACATACTATATTTCTGAGTGAAGCTGCAACATGAAGTATTTAAACTTGGAAACTTGAACCATTGGAATGTGGTGTTTTTGTCATTTGTCTTTTGAAGAATAATTCACTCAAAAACACAAAATAAACAAAAAAAAAGGTTCCATAAATGTTACATTCAGAGAATCAATGCTTTGCATGAAAATGATTTCAAACTTTGACTATTTTGAACATTTTCTATTGTTCTGAGAACAGGAAGTTACATCACAACTAGGAAGGCGGTAGCTCTTTAAATGCGTTTGCTGTGGAACTTTGCTCTTTGAGGCTCCTCTCTTACCCCTCCCCCTACCTCATTTTCTCTTTCTTTTTTCAATGCTGTTTTGTTAGCTTTAGCATCTTCACAGCTTAAAGCTAAATAAAGCAGCATTTTCTATTATACGTTCTTAAACCTTGCTTCCAGAGTCTTCTGTAATGGGTTATGATCAATGTTTTTTTTTTAACGATTTTGACATGTGATAAGATTATAGGCCCTTTTCACAGTGACGTCAGAACACTTCGGCAAAGTCCGTTTAGTGTTGCTGCTGCTGGAGAAGAACAAAAACTTAAACAAAACTTTTAAATAATAATCCTTACCTATTTGTCGGTTCTTATATTTGTATACTTTTAATATGGAATTAATCTATGGAACAATAAAATAACGCACCTTCATGATTAAACAGGTACTGCTCAATGAAGAATTTACATCCCTAGTCAAGCTTAGAGAGTTGTGTGAGGGACGATTCATCAACATCGTATTTTGAGACGGTGTGCAAGAGACTGCAAGAACCGAAACATGCTGGTAGTAAAGACACGCGGCTTTGGTCGAAGCGGAAGAAAAGGGCCCATTTGCCAAAACAAAACCAGAACACATTAAGACCAGTAAATATTTAGACTCATCAGCACCTAGAGGGTCATGACACTTTGAAACGTGGTTTTCATTATTCACTGAATCTGTATTGTTCAGTAATTTTAACAATTCTCGCTCGAACACACTTTCTAAGCAAGGATTGGTTGAAATGCATAGTGCAACAAAATGGCCTCAAGGTGAATTAATCAACACCAGAGAAAGTGATTTATAGAACCCGAACCAGTGGTTTCTTGAGATTCCCGCCACTGTTAAAGCCACAGAGCGAAGATTATTTGATGTCGCTTTGATAAATCCTTTGAATGACTGCTGAATAATCTCTTTCTGGGTTGTGTAATGAGCAAAATCGAGTGTTTTGTCTCAATTACGAGCCTCTTCCTCTTGTACAGCAGAGCAAAGCGATTCATCAGCTAGTTTTTATGTGGGCTAATTGCTCAAGCAGTGGGTGATAATAGAGATTGATTCTGGACATTTCCACATCACTACTTCATTTTCAGTGTGAAATCAGCTTTCTCTTCCTCCTCTGAACCAAATCAATCAGCTCTCTCTCTCTCTCTCTCTCTCTCTCTCTCTCACATGTGCACTTTTGCCGTTTACCCCTCATGCTGGGACCCAGTGGGCTTGTGTGACTGAGCCCTGATCCCCTGCATTAATTAGGATGCAGTGTGTCATCTGGCACCACAAGGGCATCTTTGTTTGTTTGAAGGACACTTAGTGGACCGATACATCTATTTGTGAATTGTATCTATCTATTTTTCCTTCTCTTCTGTTTTGTGTCAGTTTTTCCTGTCTGTCTGTCTATCTGTCTGTCTGTCTGTCTAACCCTGTCTCATCAGTTTTTCAATAGTTCAGTCAGTCACTCTCTTTTTCTGTTTTTTGGTCCATCCATCCATCCATCCACTCTCTTTCACACACCGTGTTTATCCGTTAGTCTCACTGGTCTAGTCTTATTGCAATTATTAATATTATCACTCACTACGGATGCCATTTTGAAAATTGTGTATCGCACAATTTGGACCTTTTCAACTCTATATCACTTTTTGCAAATACACATCAAACCCAGCAGCATTATATGGGAATGGTGTGCTTTTAGTTTTGGTACATATTTCTGAGATTTTATATACATTAAAAAAAATCAAAAACATTGCAACAGTAGGGGTGTGGGTGTTTTAATATGCACATACAAGTGAGAAAATGAACTGCAGGTTGACCATCCTTGCAGCATGTTCTCCCTGTGCTTGTGTGGGTTCTTGCGACCTGTTCAGGGTGTACCTCCATCTCGAGCCCAGAACCAGCAGACCCCTGTGACCCTGAAGGGGAACAAGTGGTTAAGAAAACAAATGAATAACTCCAGCACTTTTTAATAAAACTTTTCCTAAAAATGCCAAACAAAAGGAACATTTTTTATATGTTATGCAGCTACATGAACCCATATTGCACAATAGTACTACATACAAGTATGTTTTTGGTTATTATCTTCAATAGAATCAGTTAAAAGAAAAGAAATAAATGAAAGGCTATCTTTTTCTCTATATTTCTAGTTTTATAAACTTGTGTCATAAAAGGGCTGATGCCAGACTGACCGACTTGTACGCCAATTAAGTGACAGAATTCAGAGTGAGGACCGATGATGCCCAGCTGTTAAGGTCCACCTGCTCCATCTCTACTTTTTATGTTGTGTTCCATATCTTTGATTTTTCCGATGATATTTTGAAGGTTTAAAAATGTTATGCTTGGGACTTTAACACTTTAACAAGTCTCTGCACGCACCAGTGCGTGTGCCAACCACAGCAGCTGTTTTGTATTGGGTAGGAATGATGCGATTGTTTCATTTTGATTTCAAACATAATGTGCAGGTTTCAAAAAGGTTATTAGCTGTGATATTTTGAGTAATGACACATGATTTTCTTGGTAATTCAAATTTAAATTAGCGAAAATACAAAAAAAAAAAAAAAATGTTTTAACGTTTTGTTTTTTTTTAACAATGTTCACATTGTTTTGACTTTTCTTTAGTTTTTTTTTATTTATTTGTAATTTATTAATTTTTATTTTTAATTAGATTTTTGTTATAAACGTAAAAAAACTGTTTATTTGTTTGCCTTTTTTTCTATTGTAGTAAAAAAGGCAAACTTCTATTCTCTGATTTGTTTTTTTTGTACAATTTCAGGATGTTGTGGAATTATTGTGTAATGTAATTTAAAAAAATATTTGTAAAAAAAAAATATCAAGCATTACCCAAAAAAAAAAAAACTTTTTTAAATGTACATTTTTAAGAGCACATTGTAAAATGGTAAAAAAAATGCTCACAAATGCCTCAGACTTCTAAGAGTTGACAGTACGGGTACATCATAGCGTGTACAGGACAGTGGTTTATAGAGATTTTTATTGATTGATCAGGTGAGAATATTTATTGCAATTTTATCATTTAATTTTATTTAAATAATCAAAAGTTAATTTTTTTCTTGTCGAAAACCACCATAACCATCCCGCCTGCTGTTGCTGCTTAAAGTCGCTATAGACGGATGCTAAAACAAAAGATAATACATTTATGCATCAAAACCACATAAAACATATGTAATATGCTTCAGGAAATGCTCATTTTGCCTGGCATATATTGTTAAATATGTTAAATTTAAGGCTAAGTCCACATTTTTGTCGTAGCTAGGTTCTCAGAAATACGCAGGGACTGTCTGCCGGGGTCCAGCTGTATGTATCTGGTTATGCCTCCGTGCACATTCGATGTGATTGCAGATACTTCTGTTCCCTACGGAGCAGGGAGAGCATGCACACTGCCGTAAGTGTGTGTATTGTGTGCAGTGAGGACCGCGGGGAAGTGTGTGGTCAAGCTGCGAGAAAGCTCTCTGCATGCTCATCATCTGTTGCTTATCTCCCCGCCTGCTGCTGAATGATTCTGACCTACAGGTGAGCTGTACAGTCACCTCGTGCTGGGCCCATAAATTACAGAGGCTCTGTGTGAGGGACAAAGAGGTGTGAGGGTTAAATCTTTGTACCTGCGTCGTCTCCAGTGTGGTAAGGTGGGAGGGTGATGGTCATTTCTCTCCTTTCCTCCGCTGACAGTTAATCAGCATTCGTAAATTAGGATGTATCCTCTCCCCTCTTGCACGTGTGCTTTATTATTATTAGTGAGTAGCAGAGGACAAAAGACAACAACCTCAGCATCGCAAGCACTCTTAGCCCTGAGCTGCATCCTTGATTCAGATGAAGGCAAAGTGTGGAGTGCTTTTGATTCCTGGAAGCGGCTGCAGATAAGAAGGAAGCATAAAATATTGTTACCCTGCGCCATTGACTGAGTGGTTCTAAAGCAAGCTGCTGCATAATAGAAGCCCAAAAAGCTTTATTCGGGATGTTTACTGGTAGAGGACGCTTGAATTATACCAGTGTTGTGTCAAGGTCTGATTCGAACAACATAGTGAGCGTATCATAAAGAGAAAACGTTCCTTTTTTCTTATTTTATTAATTCATGTGTTCATTGTTTAATTGCATTTTCAATCAGCTGTAATCATACTTTATTGATTTTTTTTATAAATATGTAGAAATAAAAAAATATTAAATATACAATCACTGGCCACTTTATTAGGCACACCTGCACATTTCTAATCCAATCACATGGAAGCAACTCAGGTCAAACTGGGCGTCAGAATGGGGAAGAAATGTGATTTGAGTGACTTCAAACGTCACATGGTTGTTGGTGGCTGGTCTGAGTATTTCAGAAACTGCTGCTCTACTGGGATTTTCAGATACAGCCATCTCTAGAGTTTAAAGAGAATGGCAGACAAAGAGAAAATATCCATTAAGTGGCCGTTCTGTGGGTCCAAATGCCTTGTTGATGACGAAAGTCAGAGGAAAATGGCCAAACCGGTTCGAGCTGATATAAAAGGCAGTGGAACGAGAGATTCACATCATGGATGCTATCCTGTCAATATGGACCAAACTCTCAGAGAAATGTTTCCAGTGCCTTGTTGCGTCCTTGCCATGAAGGATTGAAGCAGTTCTGAAGGTGTCCAACACAGTACTAGTAATGTGTACCTAATAAAGTGGCCAGTGAGTGTAACTTCCTGTTTATTTTAAATTGAAAGAACATGGATGAATGACTGATGCGCCGGTTTTACCGAGGCAGCACTCTCTAGCTTGTGCAAGTATCATCTGACTTGGATTTTTAAAAACAAAGTTTCTCTAAAATTATTTTTGCCAATCATACGTTCACACTGATTCCAGATTTGTGTGATTTAATAAATTACTCCTTTGCCAAAAGGCTTTATGTTTTATTGAAAAAAAGGCACAGCTAAATACTGAGGACTTTTATTTTGAAAGCACACATATTTCATAATAAATGACATACGATTGTGTTGTCAAAAGTAAAATGAACTAATAATGATGAAAATACGTAATACAAATATTTCAATCCTCTCTTAGTTCTCGGAAATCTGATGCTGAAATTATAAACGAGGTGAGAAATAACCCACAGGATGATCACAAAGAACACTAGCACCCCCCGTCCCTCCTACCACAAATCTCTTTGTTTTCTCACCGTAAAACCAAATGGAGACAGTAAAGATGTTAGCGCAGACAAAACAAGGAAATACAGCCAACAAGTGTGGTCCTCCAGGGGAAGAGCTAGACAGATGCCTTGGCGAATCTACTGAAATGACCTCTTTGTGCTGGTCGTGGCCCACCTTTGTGTGAAAGTGTTGTATTCATGGGGCTTTACAATGAGTATTCAAGTCTTCTATTTTCCACAACGGCTGTACTAATTTGAATAACTACGATCTTTGCATTCAGGTCATTTTCAGCGGAATCGTTTATAGGCATTTACCCAAACTTTGTCCAAAAACCGAGCTGATTGTGTTTCTAATGGAGGCAGTAGGCACCTTGATTGCCTCCTGGAGAACGACCGTGGCATCAGAAATCCGCCTTCCTGAGTCTACCAAAAGAGACTCTGGTTACTTGACCCTGAAGAAATGAGGTGTAGCAACACGATCGAGAGGGAAAGTTTCTGAGCAGATTTCTGATTCTCTGGCCAATCATAATTGCTTCAAATAGCCCATTTGCAGGGGGCGCTGTCCTATATTTTTGTAGTCTTGTTCCAAAGGGTTTTGATTGCCCCCTGTAGGCTGGCTGCAGCACATTCTCTCATGAATGAGACAAGAAACAAGAATGTAATGTAATTTCAAATCTATTTGTAGTATTTCATAAATAAAAAGTACTAAATATTTTTATATATATTTTTTTAAATTTCGTTTAAATATACCAACGTTTATTGTACTGCAATAAAAGTAAGACATGGCCGCTAAATTGATTATTGTGATTGGCTGACTGCAGATTAAAGTATGAGCTATCAAATACTAGAACGTAGTGTCACATAGTTAATTTTTTAACAAGTTATGGATTAACAAATTTGTTTATATTGCTTTCTGATTTTAAAAAAACAAAACATGCTTTTAAAATCCACTTTCTTGCTTCTAAGAGCTTCTTAGTGCATTAAAGGGTTGTTCATGATATCTCACATCTTTCATTTGGCGAGTGAGGTCCTGCAAGAGAGTTGCACACAGAGCCTTGAGAACAACCCCGTCCCCCGTGTGGTGAAGGAGCAAAGGAGAAGTGCATTATGGCATTAGCTGATCGTGAGCCGTTGTCATCATTCTAACTCTTTGATGAGCTCCTCCTGAAACTTGTTACTGAATCCTCAGTTCATGAAATCGCCATTCAGGAATTTCCTTTTTAGTCATACAAAGGAAATTCCGGTATCCGGTATCCTCATCAGCCACGGAGGACGACGCTTGTGGTGGGCGTGTTGTTGGAGGCTCTGAGTCAGGAAAATACTGAGAGGATGATGATGACTGCACCGGCATGACCTTCTTGCAGTAAATTAATTCCGTGTACTGTCAGGTGTTTCATCATATTTGACGTGTTGTCAGTCTTGGACGCGATCACCTTTTTACAAATATTGCATCGTACGCTATTGCTGTCAATCTTGGCATAATGCAGCCATACTTTTGATCGCTTAAACATAGTTTGTGTTAAATTTATGCTTTGCTTTAAAGCGTAATGTACATTACAGCCTCACCTCACACTTGACAAGCTCTGTGCGACAGGGCGAGTGGTGTGGGGTAGCTGCCGTAAACGTGATTTTTCAAGGCAGCTTCGCCGCAGCCAATCACCAGCATTTGATTAGGGGCACGTTAAGAATGCCACACGTTTTCAAGCTCACTGACGTTGACAAGATTATACCCTTTGGTATCGAACGAAAATGATTTTTTCGATACTCAGTAGTATCGAGACGATTCGGTCGGTGCCGAAAAAGTACCGAACTCGATACCCAGCCCTAGCAGGAACTGATCATGGAGAGTCTGGGGACATGAACAGTTGCACGGACAAAGAGGAAAGGAGAAGGGAAGGCATTTGAAGGGGATATGGAATCGGACACCGTTACTGTGAGGAAGAATCAAGGAGATCAGACACAGGTGTGGTGTATAATTCGGTGATTAGCGTGTGAGAGAGAAACTAAGAATACTGCCTCACTTGGGGAGTGAAAGTCACATATTCTTATCCATTTCAAGACTGCCTGCCTAGATCATACCGGCCACTCACGTTACTATTCAATTATATTTACACATCAACGCTTTTCAGCCAATCAGATTCCAGTATTCCTTTCTACAGTTGCATATATTGTGTTTCAACATCCAGCTATGTCTTTAAGAAGCATTGTTTCCTCCACAAAACTCCCTGGAATCCAGTTTGTCAAAAGCCCTTGAGCCAGAAAATATCCCTGGTTATTTCTGAGGCCAAATCTGGCCCTGCAGCAGCGGTAACAGACAGCGTCTACAGGAAGCAAGGTGAAGACTTAACAGACATAGCCGCAGGGGAACAGTGAGCACCACTGAAACCCTAGGGTCTCTCAAAACTTCCCCTTGCTGCAGCTCATTTCTCTCCTCTCATTTATCTCTAGTCAGAGGTGAATCCAGTCAGGCTGAAAAATGTTACTTTGTTTTTTTTCTTCCTCAAGCCTGGTCATCTTTTGCAACAGCAGCAACTAGACTTCTCCCGCTGTGGCCTACTGCCTCAGTCCACTCAGCAAACGTTGCAGTTGTAGACATCACCTTAGTAATGACACACACTGGGCATGTTTGTGTGTGCAAGCGAGCACCAACATCTGCACCACAGCGAGAGCATGTAGATGAAATATAACCTGCTGAGCTCTCAGAGTGGAAAGCGCTGTAATGGTGTGTGTCAATAAGCTGGATGCTCCGGCTGCCCGCACTAGCTCCCTGTGTCTCCTGCTGGGCCGGGACCATTGCATTTGACCTAAAATTACATTTCAGACTCCATCCATCTGTAGACTTCCTGTCAGCAGTCCTAGACAAATTATTTACAGGCATTCGAGGCACTGGGAAGGAATGGATCAGGAAGAATACTGAGTATTTTTGGCCTTCAGTGGTGTCTATGTGTGAATTTAGTTGGATTGGTTTGACATGAGCACTGCGTCTTGAGACGAACATGATGTCTATGTATTCAGGGCAGATGAGACCAATTAACCCAGTGGAATCAAATAGTTTCATCTGCGTGTGCAAATGTAAAGTGCTGGTGCTGACTTGCTGTCATCCGAAAGGTCGTTTTTGATGGAACTCGCGCATTTGCAGTGAGCGGCTTTATTGCTCCTCTGGGCGCTTACGGTAGTTCATTTCACATATGTGTGGTTTGTAATTTGCCTGGGTGTCAAATGAAGCTCTACCAACCAATAGTGAGTGTAATTCAGGATATGACAAAGCTAAAAAAACAGCTAAATTGGTAGCCATGTTGGGAATTTTACTGTGATAAGAGACAAATTCAAAACCAAGCAAAAACCCTTCGAGTTTCCATCCTGAAACAAATACGTGACTGAAACTTCAATGCATTAACTGGCTGTTTGAGGCTGGGCACTGGCAATTTTAAACGTTTTGAGACCTCGGAGGTTAAGAAAGCTAGGCTTGATTCATTTGAGAGCTTTTGATATCATCCATCCATTAGGAGGCAGCGTTAATGTTTGCATTGTCGTGTTTTTTACACTAAGTCACGGAGAGAGCCATTTTTACCATCTTTTTTTCAAGAGCTTTTGTTTTTCCATTAAAGCTCAAGTGCATTAGGGCATTATAGATGCTCTTGAGCAAGTGTAATCATTCTAATTATCTAATAGGCCCCTATCGAAACTTGTTACTGAAACTTCAATTCATGAAAATGGCGTTCTGGATTTTTGTTTATTTTCTTAGTCATAATTTCTAGTATGACAGACTTGATCATGTGAAACACATGGTGTGTTTCAGTACTCTGAGCTAGCAGAACTAATTCAAATATTGTCTTTACACATGGTTTTCGATTCTGAAATAAATGCTGAATTTCACGTTAGACTTTTTTACACGTTAAACTGTTTTAACCACAGGAGGTGAAGGTCTTTGTGCTTAAAACAGTCTAATACCTGACCTCCCATTTAATTACTTGTCAACATTAGTAGAGTGCAAAAAGAGAATCTCATTAGACAGACCAGAAGTGCATGGGAGATACAGGATGGCAGGAACTCCTCATGGAGAGTCTGGGGTGTGAACCGTAGCACTGACAAAGAGGAAAGGAGAAGGGAAGGCATTTAAAGGGGATGTGCAGAGAGAGATCATTTTATAATCTGTCATTGAAAAAGTGTGTAAAGGATAATTGTCTTCTATTAAATATTACATAAAACAAGAAGAAAAGGTAAAGAAGTTTCAGAAGTGACTAGAATTACAATAACCCCAGAGACATTCCTAGACGATATTTACCAGTAGCTCCACAATACGCATTGTGACATGTTTTTTTACATCAAAAAGGGTTTACTGCTCGCATTTTAGAAAGGGCTCCGCCAGGGATTGTTTTATGTGTAGGGTACTTTGATTCTCTTTTTTAAAATTTTACAGATGAGTTCTTGGTGTTTGTGGACCAGACTGGGGAGCAGACTGGCCCCTTTCATTTTGAAGAATCTGAGCTATAATAACAATTTCACAATCTCCGTAACTGAATGGAATTTATATCGAATCCTCATTTTTAGGACATTTTGAAGGCTAACATTCCTTTCAAAATATCGTTATTTTCAGGAATGCAAGTCACACACCTTTCAAACCTTTTATCAATTCAACATCACTCAAACTTAGTTTGTTCTTCCTCTAATCAATGTTTTCACAGGAGATCATTTTCCACTTTTGCAATTTCAAAGAAGCTGTTCAGGTCTTTCTTCATGCACACTCCGTGCTAGCTGCTCTCTCCAATCTCTTATCCTTCTCTCCCTGGAAATAGACTCTGTCCTAGGGAGCGGAGAGAGAGGGAGAGACCCATAAAGAATGAAATATTAATTCACCGAATGCCCGTGACCTTGTGCGGTCGCCAGCGCTGCGTTTTATTGCGGGAAATGGGGAGATAGTGAAAGCAATAGATGTTGAAGAGTTTTCCCCTTGTCCTGCCATAAATGAAAAGTGTGACTCTTTGACACCCCGCTCTGAGGCTTCCAGACACAATATTGAAGAAAGAGAAGGCTGTGGTTTTAAGGAAATCAACATGACGACAGTTCCACTTTTTATTTAGCTCTGTTGCTTTTCAACGAATCCCATGTGGTTTGTCTGCAAGACAGATGTGATCAGTAAAGATGATTATTAGTGATTCCACATCTGTCCAATGGCACTAGAAAAAGCAACACATTGCTTTGTCATTACAGTCTTCCTCTCATTGTCTTTATCACCTCCTTCCCCCACTCTCCTATGCCCCTTTGTCGGATCCGCATCTCCTCCTCCTTCGCTTCCACTATGACTTCTATTTTTCCACAGCTTGTGTACAGAGAGATGAACTCCATTTGTTTGGAGACATCATAAGGTCACTCACAACTTAAGACACAAATGTAAGCTGCAAGGTCTTTGGCCTCTGTGAAGTTCATCAGCTGTTTGTTCCAATTCTCTTTACACTATGCTGCTACACAGTAAACATCCGGGAGTAATACACTGCATCCAGTTATTGTCTAAATCATAAGTGGGCTCCATGTGCAAAGATGTGCAAAGATGTCGCTAGACAAAAGCTGTTCAGGCGCACATTTGCATGAACCTCAACAGGTTTAATGGAGCTGTGGGTCATCTAAGCGAAAATTCAGCCATCATACTCACTTGTGCATGGCATTAGGAGTTGATGAGCGTTCGTTTAGTCCAGTCTTTAGGCTTATTTCTGTTTGCACATTCATTCTGACCAATCGGAAAGCAGTCGAGGCAACATGATGTAGGTGACCAATGAGTGGCCCGTATGATGTGTTCACAACTAGTGCGGACCAGAGCGATCAGTGTGGTGTGAACCAGGAATAAATCTGCAGACGATTGTTACAATGTGTCAGTTGTTCTTCTTCGTCCGGACCAAATTAAACCAAATCAGCTTAATTGTCTCAGACAAATTTACTATTTAAGCATCAAACTCTACCGCATTCATTTCTGCAAAATGGCCACTGGTTTCACTGTGACTTACTTTAGTAAATACATGACTTTGCAGTATCTTGCCTTTGTAGACCGTGCACAGACTTATCTACGGCCTGTATTGTGTCAAGTAATCTCTAATCCCAAGGTAAGACCGCCAAGTTTAGCCCCATTTTGTCGTTAGCCCCACAGGCTGGCCGTAAGATATTTGGCGTGCTAAATATCTGGAGCTTTTGGCGACTCAGAATTGTAAAGTGTTCTGAGTGGACAAAATGTCTGCAATTACCTGCAGCATCTAGAACAATGGGATTTGACCAATCAGCCTCTAGAACAATGGAAAGCAATTAAAGTTAGCAATGACTGAATGCTGCCTCAGACAGTCAGGCAGTCTGACAAGATCTTTGATGTGACTACTCTGAAAACTCGGCTTGAGCTTCACTCTTTGGTGGACTTGGTTAGCATTGGTTAAAGTTGGCTACGTTGTTAGGTGGGTGGGCAAATTCTCTTTTCAGTCGTAGTAGAGTCTTGTAAAAAAAAAAGGTTGTAAATAGGAATTTAGTGCGCCCCGGTGTTTGGGGGTATGCAATGCTTATGCACATAAGGAGGTCGTCCTATAACTGAAGAGTTGTCGACTCGATCCCCACCAGGTGAATATGGAGTGAATGGATAATGCTCTGAAAATTGTGTGGAGAAGTCTCTGGCATTATTATGATGATTAATTTCAATAATAATGGCATCTAAGATGGACTGGCGACCCGTCCAGGGTGTTCTCCCGCCTCTCATTCGTTATGAGCAGACCTGAAATGGAATGAGTGGGCAGGAAAATGAACGAATTAAAGGTATTTAAGGGCCCCTACTCTCCCATCTTATCTTTTCTCGAGATCATTGCAAGTTAAGGTTCAGTGCAAAATACAAATTAGATCTTATTATTTTGTTAAAAATATACTGCAAAGTTTTAGGAAAGTGCTGTAAACAATGAATGCGTTTAAAAAATATCAATAATGATTGTTTTTATGAGTCTCAAAATGGCTCAGTCTTGCTCAAGTTTTTAATCAGATCCACTTGGCAAAGCTTTTCTCTTTGGTGGGCGACAGGAGATCACCAATATCTTGCATTTCTTGTCTGTGAAACATGTTCCTATTTTGTTTGTCTTTGGATGGCTTCCGCTTCTTCCCAGATAATCCAAACAGTTGCACACCGATGCCGTTTGAATTATTCATATTATACAGTTAAAAAAAGACAAAATACTAAATACTAAAAAAGTTTACAGTGGTCGGCTAATTAAATATGTTGCTTTCTGCTAAAAATAAAGGCTGCAGTTTAATAAACTTTCTAAAAAAAGGGAAAGAGACACTCAGACAGTATTGATATATCATAAAAAAAAAGATTTTCAATAAATAAAGGCCAAGTATGACTTCCATTTTAAACTTGTAATAACGAGCGCACAACTGCTAGAAATACATCTTTGCCTTGAGTAATAGTCAGATTCCAGGCCAATTTCAGTGGGTGCCTGTGCCCCGTTCTGTGTGGCAGCACGCCTGGAGAGTGCTGCTTTGGGGAAGGAAGCCATTCTCTAATGTCTTTATTGCTTGATGTTGCATGCATTAGAGTTGCAGGATGGTTGGGTTAGCATGGTTTGATGAGCCTCGGCACATCAAATTAGCATCAGGAGCAATCAGTGATCAGGAGAGACAGCTCCGAGGAATGATTGTGTGTGTCTTGGGGTGAATCACAAACACACATAAATGTGTTTGACAGGTTTCTCAAAGTACAGAACCCAATCTGATGCCTAATCACTTCTGCATTTTGTTTAGTTTTCCCGAGGTAGTGTATAGCATCAATGTGAATACATCCCTTTCATTTGAGGTGCAGTCAGTTCTAAATATTGTACAATTTCTCGTATATTTAGGATATAATGTGTTGTGACTTAGAGTTCCATCTGCAGTGGAAGTTAGTCAGAGTAGATGGCGTGGTTAATTTGATGTGAATGAAAATGAGGCTGTGTGGAATAGTCCTGGGTCACATCAAATATTCACAACTCTGGAAAAGTCAGCTTTAGTGGAAATACAAAAAATTATTATTTATAAAAAAAAATCCAGTTATGGAATAGATCTTTATATATGGAATATAAAATGGGATGAACACGTTTTTGTCTCAAAATTATGGTATAAAAATATGCAAAATTTTCTCTTTTTTTGTATTAACTGTTCAATTGACAATGTTTTTGTTCAATGTACTTTTATAAGGACATATATCCGCTTGTTTGAATTATGCTAGCTGAACTTCTTTCTGATTAAACTTAAAAAACGAGTTTTAGTTCATGAGTAATTTACATGTGTAAATCTCCTTACCCCATTGTTTTGTTGGAAATGAGTGGCGAAACAAATAAAAAAAACATCAATCTTGACATAGATTTAACTATTTCTATTTTTTATATAACATTTCAATTGGGTTTTTAACTGTAAATGAAAAGAATAAAAAGAACAAATAAATATAAATCACAGTTCACTTCTTAAAAAGTCTATGTTATACATATAAATATATCTTTTATAAATATGTTAACTAACCTTTTACTTGTATTTTTGTACAGCTTCATGCAGGCTCTATTTAGCCCTTTAAGTTCTTGAATTTTATTCATTTATTTTACATGTTATGTTCCGATATTCAACTTGTGTAAACACTGAACCTTGCTACCTAACAATTACATTTTAGATAACTTAAATATGATTTTCTTCTAAAAAGAAATGTTTTAAGCTGGATTATCTGCAGGTTACAGGTGTCCTGAGAGATGGGAGAGGGCGCCAATATCTTTTGACAAAATTAAATTGTCGAAATCAAAAATCATGGAGCCATTAGAGAGCTAAAGGAGCAAGACACAAGCATATCCTGTATTCACTTCACATATTCATGTGAAACTGCGCCGTGATTCTATAATGATTTCTGTATAGACAATCTTCTGCTCAGATTAGGAACGCTTGAGGATTCTGTTAGGCTTCTTAGTAACATTTTTATTAAAATGTGATGTTATATACATAATGTATTCAGCTCCTACAACCAATTCTGCATGAAAGGTATTTTATGCGTTTTTTTTTTTTTTATTTATATTTTATGAAAAACATGAAAAAGACAAATAGTACATTCTGACTATTCATGCAATGGGAAATTGGAAAACAAATAGCCCTACTGAGCTTTGGCCGAGTGTTGTATTATTATTTGTTTTTGGCTTTGGCCAAGATTTTGTTATTTTATTGTAGAAAATACACATCTGAGTTCCATTTCTGAGGTTCCAGAAAAATTGCATTGCTTTTTCCTTCTTGTTTAGATATGAAATAAGAAATGCTAGAAAAAGAAGCCTGATATAATAAGAATTAACTCCGCTTGACATTGATATAGTGGTACATAAGCACAGTTTGATAGTCTCTCCTGCACAGTTGCGTTTGCATTATAAAGTGTCATTTGGGATGCATTGTCGCAACTGCTCTCCCTCTAGGGGAGAACGACAACAGTTTATCTACAAGATTACACTGGGGACAATCTTTTTCTCTTTTTCCTCTCCAGAATTATTGCTTTCTGTGTCCTGAGGAAGGCCAGAATCTAAAAAAAGCAAATGCCACAATTTAGTTTTTTAATTGAATCCCAGAGATGTTTAAAATCTAAACTATACCAAAGTTAAACAACGATTTAAATCACTACCAAGATGCCGATCAGAATAGCTCTCCTGCCTCCATCTCTTTTCTTCTCAGAACAACAAGTGTGCAAACAACCTTTCTCCCAATATTTCCCTCTTCACACACTTTCTGGCTTTGTATCCCTTCCCCCATGTTCCTGCTTTTCCTCCTCTGGTATCAGGCTTAATTAGGGAGATGCGAGCCTGATCAATAGAACTCCCTCTCGGGAAAACGTGCTGGTTTGGCCAGGCTGTGCATGTGAAAGTGTGTCTGTACATGGGGGATGGAGACTAGAAAGAGGGCAGTGAATACACACCATAGGGAGAGATGGCAAGGTTGTGTGCATCATTCTGTTTGTAAGCTGCCCACTCCCTTGCTGTGCAGTTTTCTTCATGCATCCCGCTTGCAAATGATCCCCTTAATCGGAAGCTGTCAGCTGAGACCAGGTGTGAATTCTTAGCAAACTCTGGATGCTTCCTATGACAGTACAGAGTCAGTGTCTCTACTGTCTCTGTGGCTGCCTACACAAAATCACTGCTGGACATGAATGTGCATACAGAGTCATTGAAGCCTGACTGATGTGTGGGCTTTGATCGCGGACGGTACAAATATGTGAGCATCCCGAGGTTACAAATCAGTCATATGATGATGCTCTCATTTGAAATCAAAGGGAAACGCAAAGAAATCGTGCAGAACCAAACCAATCCAGTCCATTATATATCATGCAGAAAAATGTACCAAATGAATCACAATTTTTTTGTCTTCTCGATATTGGCTTCACAAGAGTGAGTGAGAGGTTGAAAAAAAAACAGGCTCACTTAATTTGCAAATGCAATCTACCGGTAATCAAAAAACACTAGTTAATTGGAAAAAGGTTATTGATTAATTTATTAATTAATTAAGTTATGAAAAGGAAAAAAAATATATATATATTTAGTTAACTAAAATAAAGAAATAATCCTCTTAGTTTTCGTCTTTGTCAATTTTTTAATGCCCCTTTTGTTTTGATATAAAATAAATCACTCAGTAGTTCTGTTTAGAGCAATTTCCTATGCGCTAATAAAAATTTACAGCATTTCTTATCCTTGTTTTTTTTTCTTTCTGCTAGTCCACACTTGTTCTCGCCACACCTTGAAGTGAAATGGCTAGAAGCTTGCATACTACTTATTTAAATATGCGACCAATACCGACAAAAGCAAATGTGTGCTGGAAACGGGTCACAACATCCGTGGAACTGTTTTCTAAGGCTTCATTTTTTTGACTTTCATAGGGAAGTTAATACTGAGTATCTTGGTAAGGATATTTCTTTTAGTTCCACCCCCCCAGCATGGCAAGCCAATTCTCTTTTTGTACTAGTCAAAACTGTCTTTTGACTAGTTATACTTCCAATTTCAAGTATCTACGTTAATGTGATTGTCAGTGAGATGTCTACAAAATGGTTGGTATAGTGATGACGTGCATTGAAGATATTGACAATGTTTTTTTGTTTGGTCAAAATATACATTAGCGATAGCTACACTTCTTTTATGACTCGCAATATTCCTTCATTGGAAAGTATTAAAAGATATCTACAAAAGATTTAAGACTTTTCGCAATTAAAGATATCTCTACATAAATTTTTACCAGGTGGAAGCGTAGATTATAGATATTTCTAACTGCATGTTTATTACTGATTAATCAATTAGCTACATGTCTAAGCTGTGCCTAGTCATACGTAATAGAAGAGTTAGAGATGTTGTTTAATATAATCTGCACTAGTCACAGGAAGCTGACTCTCTTTGTAGATTGTAGTATGGCGGGATTCACCGCATCTTTTTAAAATCTTGCACCTGACAAATGACCAAAAGTATAAAGTTTAAAAAGGTCCAAATGAAAGAAACAAGGGTGCTCCAGGTTTCCTGCAGATGACAGTGGGATTATGGGTAATATTTTACTACATAATGTATGTAAGTTTTGCTCTCTAACATTAACAGAACAGCACAACCAAATAATGTGTTTGTAAACATTACCTAATTAACCCCATTTTCTCATTTTCAATTTTGTTGTCACCTAGCAACCATCGTGATCAACCTAGCAACTCCACCATGGCAACCATTCAAGCAAGGGGCTTTTTCATTAGCTGGCTGTCATTATGTTTTCTCCTTCTGATGTTTGCAGCACGCCACCGACAGCACTGACATCCTTACTTTAAAAAGCAATTTTTTTTTCTTTTTCTTAAATGTATTAGTCCAAGAAAATAGTGAGCAAATCAAAATCACATGCAGAGTCGAAAGGGCAGAGTAGAAATCGCAAACGAATGAAGCTAATCTGTTTGCTAACAATGCAGTCCGAGCTGGCATGAGTGCAAGCTCATTTTGGACAGACGCCGTTTCCCGCGGCAACACTCTCTTCCTCCCTAGTGCCCCATTTTTTCCACCCATCCCTGTTTATCCATTTTCTGGAATGTACCTGTAATGAATATGCTGCTGCAAAAATGTGCTACAATTAACAAGAGAGTCATACTTTATCATTTGCAGCTTGTCCGATTAGTGCCAAGTATGCAAATAAACTTTAACTGGGCATTTTAAGACTGTTTGCTGAAAAACCCAGTGGACATGAGCTTCTGCTCTCCTGGAAGGCTCCGGAGAACCAATCAGTCCCATCTGTCTTATTAAGAGACTAAATATAACCGCAGCAGCTCAGTTTGTGAGCTTGTGCTGCACCAGAGGAAGCTGAGAGTTTTTTCACAGTTATCTCTCCCTCCCTTTTCTCTGGCTGATAATTAAAGGCGCATGGTGAAAAACAGGTTGCACTGGGTTAGGGGTTGACTCTGGTGTTTTTGCTGTGTTTTTAGGTACAATCTGCTCTCCATGAATGCTCAGTGCTGATATCTTTGTTCGACCAGTAAGTCGGTTTGTATCTTTGTACCGTAAACCCTCAGAGAATGGATTACCAAATCGGCATCATTTGTTTTTTATTTGTATTAATGAGTTGTAGATAATGGTGCCAGGAGTATTGCACACTTATGGAATTGTACATTCGTCACGGTTCAGATGGGAAATAAAACCGTTTATTCTGCCTGCATTTAATCCAAACCAGTTTTTATTTTAAAGAATGTACATTTCCAGTCCAGAATGGTGTAGTTCCATAAAACATACTTAAAGGAAGATTAAAGCATAGTGATGCACAATAAAATGGTGTACCACTGATAAATGATAATAGTATTTGACCCCCTTGCAATATTTATGGCTCCAAGGTAACTTTTTGACGGGTAACCGAGGTTATGGGTGCACTCACCCTTGGCAATTAGAGCTGTACCTATGCTATACCAATGTGAATGTCCCATGCATGTCCAAGAGCGGGCAGTTTCGCCAGTGCAGGACTGGTTTTAAGAGGTATGCCAGACACAGCATGGTGGAGTTAGGTGCAGTGGCCGAGTGGTGTGAGTGCTGAAAAGTGAACATGACTTCAAGGACAACTTACTTTAAATCTCACAAACCTTTCTTATACGTGCAGCATGAGTTTTGGCAAAACTAACAAAAGCGCTGTATCTATTTAACAATAAATTGGTCAATGTTTCACCACTAGCAAAGCCATACAAAGTACCACATTGTGTAACTGGTGTTCTTTTCGGGTTTCTTTCAAAATCACCGTATTATAATGACATAAGCACATTCTGGCTTTAATAGTGTAAACACAAGCCAGCAGGGGAGGAGGGACGATCCCACTTCAAGGGTGCTAGGCTCAGTGTGAGCACTTAAAAGGAGAATCATCTCATTAACTGTATTTAAGCGATGTCCATTTTAAGGAGTCACAGTCCATTTATGATACCAGGGACATAAAAACTGGAAATGCCACTCGGCCTGGAGTTCTCCCCACTTTGTGAAGTTTTGATATTTATGATGGAACCAGATCTGGTCAATTGTAGACTATAATATAATAGGTGACTAGAATAGGTAACACGTTACGCTTTGACAAAGTCCAATCTTGTTTGCAAAGTACCCCAAGTCAAGATAGTATGTGTAATCTGAACATCTGAATGACTCATGGGTGAATTGAGTGAAAGTGGTCAGATGGGATCAAAATGAAGCTGAAGGGCATCAAATAAACAGATTTTTTTTCACCACTTTACTCACAACGGTCTCCATTGACTGTAGTTTGGCCATGCCAAGTTACATTTATTTTTTTGTGTGAACATGTGTTGCGGGAGACCAATGAAATTGGGTGGTTTGTTCGCAAATAAGGGACTCAAAGGTCCAGGTAATGAACAACAAACTTGCAAAAGAAATTATAATTGGTGTATGGGGACCTTTAATTAAATCACTGTGTTGACTAATGGTGAATTCAATATTTGGAATTTTATTTTCTATTAAAATTATTTTTAAAATGGTAAAGTAGACTGTGAGTTGGATATGTAGGAAATACACAGTTGCATACCAGATTCGATTCCCAAGCGTCTGCTCTTTCCCATACTGTTTTTCCCCACTTTTCTGTCCAAAAATAATATTAAAGACATTGACCAAATAAAAAATCTATCTTTTTAAATGCTACTATTAATGGGTAAGAATTAAAATGAGTTTTGCTACTACTTATTATGTTTAAAAGTGATCTAATATTGTGATGTAAAATGTTACAGTAAACCGCCTGAAAAGTCATAGAAATAAGTAAGCTAAATGTTGCTACCGCACCACTATGTTAGATGAATACCGATGTGACATTTGAATATTATGACAGCGCCGCGAGTGTAATCATCTTCAAAGTTAAATATTGAAGACTGGATTAAAGCTGACATTAACTTAATTCCTCAATGTCATTCATAAAAGAGGGCACACTTCATTTGACAGCCCTGGTCACCAGCCTTAAACAAGAAACTGCTACTTTTATCGAATTTCTCCCCAGTAATGAATACTAATGTCTATCACAGGACTGCGAGGTAAATATTAATAGATTGCACAACTAATAGATGATAAATAGAATCTAAATTAGCAAAGAAATGGTGCAAAGATAAAAAAAAAGATGTTGCTAGATGAGATACTTTAATTCAGCATTGTTAACTCTCAAGTTAACAATTCTATAATCATTTTTAATCCAACTCTAGCGATGATATTTGAAAGAAATCGTTCTCTTCTGAAAACCACATTAACTGTTGCAGACTATTCATACCTTGACTGAATGTATTTATAGATCAACCAACTTTTCCCATTGATGTACCTCCACATGCCTTCATGGGATTCCAAATCTTCTGTTCTATTTGCTCAGAGTACTGTTTCACGGAATCCACTGCGTTTTTTTGTGTTTGAAAAGTTACCGAAATTTAACATGGTGAAAATTTACGTCTGATTGCGGTTTAAAAAGTATGTGTTTAAAAATGGCTCTATATTGCCACCTAACGTGTTTTAGCTCAAGGTGCACTAGTAGTTTGTCGTAAGCAAATAAATATTGGCACACGTGTGTAGGGCACCTCCTTGATATTTTTTCTGTTCATCTCTAAGCTCCGTCAGTCTTATCTTTAGGCATATAAGATGTTAAATTGCGACGCTATTTTGACCTCGTTAAACCATGTGCACACAGCTGCCGACAAAAGTCGAAATTTGCCCATAAACACGAAGTTGTTATATCTCTGCCATGCAATGTCTGATCTGTCCCAAATTTACCAACTATATTAACAGCTCATGTCTGAGCCCATCGACAGTGTATACTCTTAGTTATAGCACCACCAGGTGGCCACTGGAAATACAACTTTTAACAAAGATAAGGTCCTTCTTTTAACTACATTTAAAATATGACAAGAATATTGGCCAGAACTCAATCACAACGCAACCTGGGGGTCATGACACTATGATATAGCTCCCATATTTTAATTTGCATTCATTGTTCAGTAACTTGAACAATTCTCACTTGAATACAAACACTAAATAGGAATGTGTCATAGTGCTACAAACTGGCCAATGAGGCGATGGCACCAAAGGTGCGAGAACCCTTTGATTGCTGTTTGCAGCTTTAGTTTCTATATGAATTATGTCACATACAGTGAGGGAAAGAAGAACTTGACCCGCTGCAGATTTTGAATATTTGCTCACTGACAAAGGCTGCCAGTAGAATGTGACCCAAGTCAGATTTTTTGTTAATGTAATCTAAAAAACAGAAATATGCATTTGTAAAAAAAATCACAGAGGTCAGAGAGTTTTTGTTGTTGGCCAGAAGGTAGAGTATTGTGAGTACAGTAAACCGTTTCAGACGGTACAGTAGTGCGCTATATTTCCAATCATTCCCTTAGATGAACTGTGATTGCGCCATTTGATGTCAGATGTTCCAACTGTAGATTTTCAGAGCTCTGAAGGCAAACCAAAGCTCTATTATTTAAATGACTGTGTATGGGGAACAACATTTATTCAGAAAGCCTGCCTGAGTATTATAGATTGATCTCAGACTTGAATTGGCAACATAAAAGAGAGAATTGCATGAGGACATTGATTCAATCAAGAAAATCCATTTAGGTTCTCAACATCTTTACCTTGGAGAAATCAATTGCATGAGTGCAGTCGAAGCACAGATATAATCTAATGTTTGGCTTTTCAGCTTTCTATGAAAACATATCTCTCTCAAATTTTGCGGAATACTGCTAAATTTTGTCTAAAAACTGCAAGTACAGCTCATGATGTGCATTAAATGATGTAACGTGATGGTTTCAAGGTCTGCACAAAAATGTCAATGTCTATTGAAACACCCATTAAATATTATTATTTATTCCATTTCAAAAAGTACATTACACCTGGAGAAGGCTATATATATATATTTATATCAAGTCCGACAATGGCTTTACAACCTGTGAAAATTTATATTTTGTGTAACAATCTTTACCACCCTTTATTTATGAACAAGGTTTAAAATGCATTTATGTACCGTGAACATGAAACTTTTAAACATATTGATTTTGTAGAAAGTCTAACTAACTTGATTTCCAAGTAGGCCCCTGTAACATCCATTTTATTTTTTCCTAAATTCTGTTTTTTTCCATTGCCATTTTTGTGAATTTTTTTTTCTGTTTTATTTTTAAAAACTTCTTTTCCTTTTTAAAAAAATATTAAAAACAGTGTGAATTTAAATTACTAAAATGTACACAAATTAAATAGAAATCATCTCATTTATTGAGGTGGCATTACTTGGTTAACTTAAAGTGCTTCAAAACAGGCAGCAAGTAAAGTAATAGAGTGCATAAAAGGAGGCAAATAATAAAATTTTAGCTTAAAAATGAAAACTAAACATTTTAAACTTCTTCAAACGTAACTTGAACAAGATGTAGGACTAGTTGAGTGAGTTTCTCAAGCTACTCCACTGTTCTCCGCCAGCCTCTTTGTGCCAAGTTCAGTGAGTCTCTCTCTCTTATCTGTGAGAAGAGTTTTGGGTTGTTTGTGTGCTTTTCCTCGTTTCTCACATAGCATTTGGACACTGTGTGGTCACTGCATGTATTTTTATGTTTCCATTTGACTGAGTGTTGACAGAATCTGCAAAACGATTGTACTGCGCGGTTAGTGCTGTGTTTTTTCACTTTAGAAGCAAGAGCTGTTGGCAGCCGCTTTGCCATGCTTACAATGTTTTGAAGGGGGAGGGAGGGGCTCAGTTCGTGGAAGGGGCTTCTTGTGCCACCCAATTTGCTTCCCCCGTGCAGCTCTCCCAAGACATATGTTCCTCTTCCACAGGAAAACAGTCGAATTATGTCAAATTCCGGTAAATTCCTCGTCAGGAAGACTAGGTTCCGTTTTTAACGTGCTATTTATATAATCAAAGGGCCCTTCTAAGTCATTGAATATACATTGAACATATTAAATGGTTAAACAAATATCTGCTCACACAATATAAAAGAAAAGTCCACAATATGGTAAATAAAAAAATAAATAAATAAAAACATTAGCTTTGAAAAGTAAAAAAAAAAAAAGTTTTGAGTTAAGTTGATGATTGCACATCTTTATAAACAAATCCAACGCTTCTCAAATCCATCCTTCTCCTTCGCCACTCTAAAGAGACAGATGTGCTTTACAGATCACCCGTACGCTCATACCTATGCTTATGAACACAAGTTCGAGATTCAGATTAGTCCAGATTATGTAAACAAGGAACTCTGAGTGGAAAATAAAAAGTTTTACTCGAATAAATCTACGAAGGTCCTCGTTAGGCAGTTGTTCCTGGAGGGCTGCAGACCTCCGCATGTGATGTCATGTCAGGCTTTAAACAAATACACTGTAATTTGTGTGATCAAGTGTGTTTCATGAAGGGTTTACGTCAATTATCCAGGGCTGCAGCCCTACAGGAATGATTTTTGACATGCGTGGCCTTTTTTGGATGGTCTAACCGTCTAAATATCACCAGCTAGGAGGCAGTGATTGTAAAATACATATATATGTATATGTATCACAATGTTATTCTTATTTTTAATTTAAAGGGGAGTAAATGAGAAATTTGTCACCTAATAATTATAAAATAAAGCACAAATAAATATCAAAAGAGATCCAGGATTTGATCAACACTGACCATGCAAGCACCAATGATCATTTTGCTTGTTCAAATGGCATTAGTGTACTGTTAGCAGCTGATATAGTTCCGTAACTCCACAGTACATCTGTAATCATCAGGTTTAAAACGAGTCGTTAATTCACAAACTGAAGATAATTCTTATATTCTTAATTTGAGTTTTCAGATCGCAGTGAGGACAGAAAATGGGGTCATTTCTAAAGGCGCACAACACTGTTCCGCTATCTCTTCCTCAACCGCGCTCATATCGCACATTTTCATAAACTTTCATTGATTACTGTATCGATTTTTTTAAATAAAATAAAAAAAAAATCTAAGCATGTGATAAATTCAAGTTCTGATGTGGTCTACAAAAAATTGTATCGACCATGGAATCCACTTACAAAGTAAAAGATTGTTGATGATATCTAAGACTGAAAGATTAAATAGCAAGTAGAAACACGTGTTTATTCAAATCAGCAATATTTTATTTTATATTACATATAAAATTTTTATAATTATTTAGTCCATTTATTTTCATAGTACATAGTAAATGTACACAGTACACAGTTCTTGACCACGTTAAGGAATATTTTCATAAATCCATCTGTAGCTCAATTCATACATTTATTTTAGGGAAGTAATAATAAATATAAAAAATGGAATGTAGAAGTATTTTTGTTTTCTAAGACTTTTTGAGACTGTCCTTTTGTTTTGTCCCTAGATTTGAAGTTCTTTAGCTCTTATAACATTGCTTCCTGAGCATAATTTTAAAATATGCAGTTCTTCCATTTGCGTATGAAAAGTCTGTGCGACAGAGTGAGGTCTGTGCTTGAAAAACAAAGGTCAAATGTCAAGGCGAAAGTGCGAGGTTAAAGCGAAACAGCTGCTGAAGTGATATCCGTGTGCTGGGCGGAAGATCCAGTGATTGACAGGAGCAGTGACAAAAGCAGCCTGTGTGAGGCACGTGTCATGTGACAGAAGGCGTCCCTGCACACATCGGTGTGCTTGTGCATAACTGGTCCAGACTCAACTCCGCAGTGCGTGAGGATTCAGCAGGCATGGGAAAAATAATAGGCAGTCTGCTCAATTTGGCTGGGATTAAGAGAACATGCAAATGAGCTCGTTAGGCGAAGGCATTGTTTGTTGTTTATTTGTGTGGGTGGATGAGCACTTGTTATGTGTAACCCGCCATCGCAAGCTTTCCAGATGGACTAATGGGTTTAGTGACCGTTACACAGCATGTTGTTTTTTTTTAGTGTTTACTTGTTTAGCGATCATAGACGATGCCAAATATTCTGTGTCATATAATAAAACTTCGATGCAACTGACCACAGGGTTCTTTACGCTGCTACTCATAAGTTAAAATGCAAGTTAAACCCCATTTAAGACAATAATATTGTTGAACAATATTGTTATTTTCTTTAAACTATTTTCCCAAACTTATAGCATTGGGATAATCCCTCGGACCGTAGCATTAGCAATGATTGTATGGACTATAAAACGTAATAGTTTCATTCAGACGACTCTGCATAAATCAGTGTGATACATACACAATGCTTTCCGACGGAACACAAGCAAGTCCTAACATCTGTTTGTTTTAAGATTTGCAGTAATTAGATTGGGACATCCCTGAACACTGATATGGAACGCTGATAAGCCTGAAATAAAAATCTTAATTAAGCACGCTCCATCTTAGCAAATGATAAATTTGTCTCTGTTTCTTCACAACCTAACAAGTTTAGGCTAATTTTGACTAATTTATAATAAATGAAGCACATAGGTAGATAATAGGTAGAATCCAATCAACCTTTTCAACCTACTTACCTATTTACATTGTTACATATCATTTATCCATACCTACCTACCTGCTTGCTTTCCTACTTACTAATCTATTCACATACTTAATTAGATACCTACCCACTTACATACCAAGCTTTCCACCCACCTACTTCGTTGTCTACAAAATAATCTTCCTACCAATCTACTTAACTACCTACAAACCAACCTAAATACTAACCAACTGTTATATCATACCAACCTACTTACTTTGTTAAATACCTACGTACCTACCTACTTACTTAAATAGCTATCTACCTACCCACCTACCTTCCAACCTGCCTGCCCACTTACTTACATTACATATTTACCTACCTACTAACCTGTCTACCAAATCTACTTACTTACTTGACTACCTAACTACTCACCTACCTACAAACCTAGCTAACTATTTATAGTCTTGTCAACCCTTCTATTTACTTATCCACCTACTTAGCAACCAGCCAACCTAATCAACTGATATATCTGCTTGTTAACCTACCTACCTACTTACATTGTTGCATAACTACTTACCTACCAACCTACCTACTTAATTAAATAGCTAGAATCCTACCTTCCAACCTACCTGCCCATTTACTTACATTGCATAGTTACCTACATACTTACCTGCCTACCAATCTACTTACTTAGTTAGTTACCTAACTACTTACCTAACTATTTATATACTTATCAACTCACCTATTTTCTTATCTACCTACTTAACAACTAACTTACCTACTTACTGACAAATCAACTGAACATCTACCCATCAACTGGCTAACTACCTGCCTACCTACATAACTACATACCTACTTACCTACCTACTTACTTACATAGCTTCCTAGCTACTTATACATTTACAAACCTACCTACCTACCTACATACTCATCAACCCACCTACCTACTTTCTTAATGACAAATCAACTGACTAACCTACCCATGTACCTACTAACCTACCAACCTACCTAAATCTTCTCACCCACTAACTTACTTAGTTACCTACATACTAACCTGCTTACAGCCTAATTTACTTACATAGCTACCTAACTACTTACCTGCCTACAAACTTACCTCCTTAGCAGTCAACCTGCCTTCTTACTGACATATCTACCCATCTACCTGCTAACGTACCTACTTACTTCCATTTCTACTTAACTGCTAACCTAAAAACCTACTTTCTTACTTGCATAGCTACCTACCTACTTACTAGTTAACCACTTATTTACAACCTTAACTACCTACCCACAGACCCACTTACTTACATACCTACCTATTACCTTACGTACGTAGATACACACATACCTGCTTACCAACAAATGCTCTCCAATGCGGACACATATAGTAACTTACTGACCTACCAATGCCTTTCTTATTTATGTAATTACTTACATACTTGCCCATTATTTTACGTACCAACTAGGTTATTTATTCACTTATGTCTTATATTAACAAATGGATTTGACATAAAAAAATACAGTTACAATGATGTGAGGGGATAGACGTATCCTTTCAGTCACAACATAAGAACCGACCTGTGACGAGTCTGTATGAGAGCAAGTGATGGGCAGGGTACAGCTGGCCTGGGGTCTTTGTTTAAGTAGAAGTCAGAGGGCTGCAGAGATGGTCAGACAGCTGGGCATCTCCTCAATCCTGCATGAGGTCTAACATGAGTGAGGTCTGCCAAAATGCTGATGAACGTGATGTAACATAACTTTCTCCCAGCCTCCTCTCCTGATTTTCTTTTATTTGTATCTTTCACTGAAACACATAGCTCCCAAAGACACATTTAGATCACATGACCTCGCTAGCTACACCTCCTGCAAGGGCATGTGTTTCATTTTACATAGTGTAACTGAATTTTCTCAATTCCAGTTCAATTTTCTTCTGGTCAGAGTCATGAAAAAGGCAAAGACGATTTTTAATCCTGTGATTAATTACTTGGCATGCACACTTTACTACTTCTTTGATCATTTCTGTTGGCGGTACAATAATATGCGACATCCGTGTGACATCACCCACCCTTATTTATTGATTTTTTTTACATTTTTTTCCCCTATCGTCATGGAATGTAACATAAAGATTAATCTCTTTACATGCTGCTGATAAAAACAATAAGGCACTGAATATAAAAAAATTCCCTTTTTCCCCAAGCACACAAAAGCTTTAAATGTTTTTAAAATGAATATGAACATAATATTAATTAACTTCTGAAAACATCTTCTTGTTTATTTCAAAATCAGAATTCAGCTGCAATACCCAACACTGCTTTCTCTGTTGGTTTTAATGATCCCATCCATCTGTGAACCAATCCCTTTTGAGAACATTTTTTTTCTTTAAGTACACAGTTTATCCTGCACTATAAATGACTCAGAGTTATCGGCCGCTCCTGTTCCTGTCCTCTGTTCGTCCTTTACTCTGAGCCACACAGATCTCATGTTTCATTTCAAAATGTATAAAGTCATTGGGAAGTTTTACATAGAGTTTAGCAGACTTTATAAAACACTGTACTATAGAAATAGAAGTCCTCATCTCAGTCTTTGGATTATACTGTGCACAATTCAACAAATGGAAACTGTGCACAAACTCAAATATGCAGCTTCATTGTTTGCGATTGGATCTAAAATGTTAGCCCCAAGCTAATTACCAACACATTTTAATTTTGCAATTTAAAAATGGAGATAATAGCTTTCAATAAAATAAACTCAACCGAGCCATTCCACCAAATGGGAGCCATTTGCTGCTTGTAACTTTTCAAAATGTCTTTTTTTTTACTTGACTTCAAAACAATAGCATACAAACGTAAGTATTCCAAATGAGTGTTGATCAATCTTAAGGAACTTATTTAAATGTTTTATTAGATTGATAATTAAAAGATGGGTGCCGTTTTTTTTGTTACTAACCCTCTGGTTATTCTTTGTATAAGTGACAGCACTGAGGTTTTAGCAAATATTTTGCAAATACCTGTTAAATAGCCACATGCTGCACAGGATTATGAAATGTTAAATTTGACTAACAGGTTAGTATTTTTAAAATAACGCTCTACGATATCTTCACAAAATCATCAAAAAATGTAAATAACAAATTGGGTTTTTCAGGAGTGGGATGGGTTCAGGTAAAAGGAATGAGTAAAAAGCTGTGGACATGACTAATCTTTTTTTTTATCTAAGAAAGTATAGATATTTGTGTAAAAATATATTTTAAACAAGCCCTATATATGGATTTATAGCACTATAAAAGCACTATAAAAAGAAAGGTTCTTTTTAAAAGATCTTAATCATATTTTATGGTGAAGTGTAACATCAGAGACTGTGGACCAGCATTAAATGCTATTTTTCAGTGTTTTATGTGGATTTTTGTCAATATTTGAAATGCCATTGTTTACATTCGCAATACAAAACGCATGTAGTACATATTGTTTAGTAATAAACATGTATGTATGCAGCAATTTCATACATTTATAGTCCCAGGGACAGAAATGGCACCCATTCGCTTCAATGGTTCTACCTCTACTGATGTACATTGTAGAGATAGAACTAGCAATTGTCACTTTGAGCATTTCTCGAACAGACACATGGCTTGTAGGTCAGTTTCACAAGTATTATTTCAGTTTGATATCTCATAGATTACTGTAGGTGTGAGCTCATTTGACTAATTAAGCTTTCCGCGGTTAACACAAGCATGAGAGCTACGCTAATTGATCCATATTCTATTTTAGTTCACTAGCATCGCAAATAGAACAGAGATTGTGGTTTCCTAATCTCCATTATTACACTGCTGCCCTCGTGTTGAAAGATCTATTAAAGAAACATCCATGTTTACATTCCTAGCCATCATCTCTGGTGTTTCAACTGTAGGCCATTACAGCAGCTTTAATTTGAAGATAAGGTGATACACAGGCTCTAAAAGTTCAGCTGGCGATGAGAGCACAGAAAAAATGTGTCACTGCTGACAAACGGGGCAGCTGTACTCCTGGAACCCCCATCCTAAAGCATACACACCATGTCAAGCAGTGTTTTATCCCTGCTGGGCTCCTGTTTCTCACCAGTTTCACCTATTTTGGTTTGTGATCGCCTTTGCACTTTCTCTCAGAGATGTTTGAACTTTGACCCCAAAAATTGTTGGTTACACCTGCTCCCACGGCACCCGAGACAGGTGCGTTAGTCACATCTATTTTTTTAGAAGAGTTGTATATTCTGTAACTGGTTACTTTGCTTTCGTAGATTGTCTTTCATATATAATTAGCTGAATACAGTGATTAAAATAAATAAAAAAAGTAGAAAAATGTTGATGGAGATGGGTGAAAGTCGGGGCGTCATTTTTAATTGCTTATAGAGCGGGAGGAGTGACGATGCACTATGCGTTGCCAAGGTTACTGGTTAACAGAGCAACTCCTACCCAAAGATACGAAAGCAGAATTACTGTATGTTTTGTTATTCTTTTTTTATTTGTAATATTTGCTTATTTTGTATTTGTGGTGGCATCTAATATTACTTCTATTCATTTACTTTTAATGTAGACTTGGTTCACACTGTTTTTCAAACATTTCAATACGTTTTAAAAGGATTTGAACACTAAGTGATTTCACTGCAGTTTTGTTATTTTGTAAAACATGAAAAATAACATTTAGACAATTGCTACACTGGTGGTCGTTTGATTTCTCCAGAGATTTTCGTTTTTCATTTGAAAATTTCATTTGATTTAGGCAAAAATGACGGTAAAATTCCTGTTGTAGGAAAACCAATCAAATATTATAGAATAATGTTGGGACGAATTAAATACTAACTGAAATACTCAATGTTCAATAATTGCAATCCAGCTTACGTTGTAATATCAGTTCCTCTCCAAGTTTTAAGCCTCCTACACAGCTGTTTCTGTTTCAGTTCATGACTGGGTTCAAACCTATTTGATACATATATGATCATTCCCACCCTCATCATACACCTCACCATAATCCCATAGTCCCAATATCATAATCTCAATATCAATATGATTATAATTTTCATTTTGCTTTATATTTTGAAAATTATAATTTTTACAGAATTTTATCGCATCCACTTATCTCCGCCTGCTTTTTCTCCACCGCTGTAATCTGACGGGCCATGAGTACAGCGCCATCTGGCTGCAGGAAAATGTTGGCTGCGGACTGCAGGGGTTACACCACTTCCCCGGACCCCTACCTCATCCTGCGATGTTCTCTTCCTATATTTTTACTATGTGCTTGATTGCTGCAATGGCTTTTTTTAACCTGCTCCACAGTGCCCCTTTTTTTGAAGGACAATGCGGAAAAGGCTTTTTTGAGCTACTTTACCTAATGTATATCCATTTTCTCTGTTTCTCTCTAAAAATACTACCTCTCAACACTGGCCTGTCCCCACCCTGTCTGTGTCTGAGGCCAGAAGGGTCTCATCTCGCTACATTTCACAGTGTCTTTGAAAAATAAAGGCTATTCTATTCTATTCTATTTTTGCACAGTAATGTACAATATTGTGCCTACCTTTATCTACGTACCAACTGAACTATCTAATCGACCTACCTACATTCCCAACTATTGGATAAGAGCATGCAAGTGCCTCTGGGTGATGTGCTATGTGTTTACTTTTTATCTTTTGTTGAATCACTTCCTGATTCCTAAAAAGTAGCCACAGGTTTTTTATTATGTCGCTTTACATACAATGGTTTACAAAATGTTAAGCAGAAAAAAGGGCAGGGTTTGAGGTTGAGCGCATGGTGGTAGGGATTTAATTTTTTAGTTAAAGTTTGTGAAGACGCTTCAATGTCTAAAAGCCTGCATTTCTCAGACGTTATCTAAGTCTAATTATCCATAACAACAGCAGTGACCCGTATGTTAAAATTCCGGAAATGAGAAATGAATAAGACTCTAATTCCTAGAAATAGCAATTAAATTACATTTGCTTTCTGTGAAATGTAACGTTTGCTCCTCTTTGTGTCACTACACTGACATTGTTCTTGGGTGAAAGCAGAAGACAAGCTTTAAACTTGTTATAACTCCCAGAGGGAGGGTTACAGGCTGTGCTTTTACCCGAATCTGTGCCTGAGAGGCGGTTTATGTGTCCGGACATTAGCATATATTTTAGAGGAAGAATGGTAGTGAGCTTTGGGTTGGACCTGAGGCTCAATCTGCTGTGTTTAGCACATCTGACTCCCTGTTGGTGATGGGCATAGCCTATTGTCTCACAAACAACAGTAGCAGCCTTGAAGTTGGCCTCTGGTGGCCCAAGGGACATCCCGCCACTCTCTCCTAGGCCCGGGACACTCCCCCAAGGCATCATACATTGCCGACAGTTCTCTGTGTTCTATAATAAGAGAGACATCTTTGCTACGCACACACAGGGATGGTGCAGAGGTGCTGTAAATCAAAACAATACTTGGAGTGTCAAAGGAGAAAGTGATCTTAACCATAGGTATATTGTTTGCGGTGCAACAGATGCATTCTTTGCACGCAGGGAAACAGAAAAGAAGAAGTCGACGACGACAGAAAAAGAAACCAGAGAGCACATACAGAAAATCATGGATGTTGAGCGGTTTATTCTGTTGGTGGCTGGTCACAGGGAGCTGATTGGCGAAAAATTAGAAGAAAAGAGAGGATTTGTTGTGCACTATTTCTTCTATGATGTCGTTATAAAAATGAGGGATGACTGCCACCGAACGCCTCTATAAGTCCTATTTATGTCAATCAAAAGAGCCAACTTTCAATGGTCATTGTCTTTGCGAGAAACAGATCCCGTATGCCAGTGCGAAACATTGTTGGCACCACTCGTTCTGTGAGATATGTGATGTCACATTGGTGCCTATAGTTTTCGATTGAGGTCCATTGTTTTATTGTGTTTATAAACAGTGTTTCCCCTAGGATCATGGCCTTGGGGGGGGGGGTTGTGGTGTTATGGGTGGTGCGGCAAAACACTCACACAAACACTTAATAGTGTTTATATGTTTCTTTTAATTGCAGTATACCAATATATTATAATGTCTGAACAATTACTGTACAATAACTAAACAACTGTACACTGAACTAAACACTAAACATCAGATTTATTTTAATATGTTAATTATTCACAAAGTGTGCAGCTTTTGTCACTGCAGTGTATCTTTCTGGGCTTCTGAAAGAACATTTCCAGAGCATCTTGGTATGGATTGTCTGAAACTTCTGGCCCATTTATTGAGATCCGCATGCAGGCTGCAAGATGGTCCCCTTGCAGCCTATTGCGAATGTCTGTTTTGACCTGTAAATACATTAACTGTTAGGCTTTAAAAGTGATAACTGATAGTAACAACAGTAAAAATCAACTTAACATAGTGATAGTTTAAAGCAGGAAATGCCATTGTATAACTAACTAGCTAGCTATTAATTAAGCAATTTATTTATCAATTCGTTCATTCATGCTTGTGTGTATTTACTTACTTACCAAGATCAGTCTTGTACAGCCAGGGGGAGTATTTCCCCTCTGACAGCCAAGCTAGGTCAAAACCTGTCGTTCTGTGGTGACTAGACTTTTGCTGCTTGTCAGGGGCAAGACATGCAGCACTTGGGATCTTTTCTGTACTTTGATTCGAAGTAGGAAAGCTACACCGGCTGCTGCTCGCAGCAGAACACGTGCTGTCATCGTCACCACCTTGGGAGCGTTTAAAAAACACGGATATTTTTGCCTGCTGCGACATACTCTCCGACGCACGGTCTCAGTCCGCTGATGGGTGTGTGCGCGTGCATCGCTATATATTAGCTATATTTTAGCTAATATATCTATATTTTAGCTAATATATATTTTTAGCTATATATTAGCTAAAAATTATTAGCTGAATACAGTGATTGGAATATGGGAATTTCCTTCATTGGTGGGTTTATTTCAACAGTGGATGAAAATAAAAAACAATTTGAAAAATGTTTTATGAAAGATAGTGATTTATTCTTGCATTATTGCATTTGTAAAATTGACAAATGGATCGTTTCATTTAATAAGATAAATAACTTCTGAGAGAAAACTCAAATCAATGTGTAAAGGCCTTGAGCTCTCATTCTGGAGTTTAAAAGACAGCCCTGCGACGTCATGTATACCTCACATCAGTGACTTATGTCGTTGTACGTGTTTCCTTGACTGCTTCTCGATTGGTTGGCATGAACACGCACACGGAAGGACAGAACGCGTAAAGACTCGAAATGGACTTCGCTGCTTAATTTTTGACCCCTGGCAACTTTATGTTATGTAAAATTATTTGTGTTGAGCTTAAAAATGATAATTACAAACTACTCCAAGTTTGACCACTAGATGCCATGATAAACACTGCTTTGTAAACATGCAGCAGCCCATAATGCCACTTGCCGATGTATTTGTTCACCGTAACGTAAAAAAAGCATGTTTTTGTCGTCTTCAATTGTGTTTGGTTTGGAATCGTACTGAGACCACCTCCTTGAGCAGGTCTTGGACCACTTTTTTTTCAATGATTTTTATTTTCTTTCTCACCTGCCCAAACGACCCGAGCTACGACTTCAATAAATCGAACTAAACAATTAAACACAAACCCTTATGCTGAAGCCAGATGTGCCCCTCCCCCAAACTGTAACTTTAGCACAAATGCAGACTGTAAGTTCTGTGATTGGTTGGTTTGGGAGCAGTACATTGGAGGGACATTATACATATCTGAGGATCTTCACCACGAGCACATAATGTTTGCATTGGGCTAAAATACACACAAGTAGAGTTTTGTTTGTCTAGTTTGAGTAGACCCTTAGCTTGACCCTTGTCCTTTGCCTGTTTCTGACCTGAGAGTGATGACTTGTGATGGCTTTGCCTACTTTATAAAAAAAAAAAAAAAAAAAACCTGTTCCATCTGCATCCAGCAGAAGTTTAGCCAAAAAAAAAACAATCAGTGCATGTCGTTCCATAGGGAATTTTATCTCTCGGTGGGACTAGGCTCGTCTACTGGTCTGCACTACACACTGGACACTGGGTTGAATTGCAAACCTCTGGTACAGATCCCAACCATCCTTTTTTGGGTTAGATTCACATACTTTGCATTATTTTATTTCTTCTCACCTCCATCCTGTCGCAATCGACTTCATCCATTCTTTCTCTATTCCTGGGCTAGTGTTTATCCGCTCCGTCAGAGTTGGTTTATTCTTTGGATCCGTACTTGGTGCGTTGGTGTTTTGAGGCCCCCTGGCCAATCTCCCCATGTTGTAAACAGGCTTGAGGAATGTTCCAGTCCTGGATTACTCTCTGCCTTCATCTTGCGTTTTCCCCCTGAGCAGTTTTGGTCCAGGGTGAACAACCTGAGAGAGCTGAGAGATAAAACAGTAGTGTCAGTCTTGTAGCAGTAGAGCGTTCCAGTGCTGACACACCACTGGACCAGATCACCCGCGGAGTGCTGCTGGGCTCAAATGAACAAAGTTCTGTTTTATTTGAAGTTATGGGAGAAATTGGCTTTTTATTTGAACCATTGCCACATTTTCTTATCGTGTGTTGTAGTTTGTATTGCTTGGTCTGTAAGTATTCGCCCCCAACTGATGATAAGTGTATTTTCTATAGTAACAATCTGAGATTAGGAGCCTCTCATAAAAGGACTGTCACCTCATCCTGATAAATCGGTCATTCAATCAGACTGCAAAATATCAAAGAGCTGTCCAAGAATCTAGATCTGCATCCGTGGTAAATCTTTTATTTTCTTTACAGATTTACTGTCGATGTATTACATATTTTATGTTTCTATTAAGTGTATTCCAAACTTTTATAAAAACACTGAAGGGCTTCATTAAATTTCACAAAATTTCTATTAGATGAGAAATGCTCCAATTAAATGTAATTTTGAATCTCGTTGACATTTAATCAGTCAGCATGTCGCTGAATACGAATTTCCTTTCTCAGATCAGCTACTAATCCCCACCTGCATAAGTGCAATAAGCTGCCTGTTGATAACATTGATTCCTTGTGCCTCCCGCACAGAGATTCAGAGAAAGAGCCATGTTGGATTTCATTAATTTGCATTGTACTCTGTACGCAATGCAATCAAATGGGTTTGCATATTAAATATGTCTATCTTAACAAGTCCACAGAGCTCTGAATGTCATGGTAAACCTCAACCGGGGATAACAGCTAACATGCGCAACAACAGTCCACCTCATAGTAAACCCCAAAATAAAAATGCCATGGTTTAGTCAATCTTGGGGGGTTTTATTGATCACAAGAAAGTAGGAAGTGACAGGAAGTAAGTTGGGGTGAGGTCCTCAAGGTTGGGAATCAAACCCAGGTACCCTTGAATAACCAGCGCTTGTTATGGGTCATTCCCACTGTCCTCCACACCACAGGAGCATGACTACTTTATTTTTGTGTATAAATATCGATACTGTTCAAAAGTATTCTGCTACATAATCATACGCCTCCCTGGTGGTATTGCATGGTGGATATGTAACACCATTAATCCTGATCGAATCTCCAATTCCATTTGGATAAATGCAGCCACAAACATTGAAGATGGAACCTCCACCATGCTTAACTTTTTGCCTGTAGATCTGCATTACTGTACCTCTCTCAAACTGTCTCTTGCTACAGTCAAATATATCAAAATTTCACTCATCAATCCAGAGCATCTTCGGGTATTTTTCTGCACCCGATCCTTATTTGCGTATTTAAGTGCTGAAGTTTTTTTATGGTATGGTCATTTTTGGCATCAACTCTTCCATTTCTGCACAGACTTCTATATTGGTTTACCTGGCTCCCACTGGTTTCTGCTAATTCTGAGCTGATGGCACTGCTGGACATCTCAAAGGCTAATACGCTTAATGTGTCTTTCCCAAGTTTCCTTTGTCAACTAATGCACCTAGAATCCCCAACACAGTCCTTTTCTTTGTGTTTCCTCAAAAGAACTAAAACAGCACACCTTGGAACCCCTGTCTGCTTAGAAATCTTTGTCTGGGAGAGACCTTGTTGATGCAGTATAACTACCTTGCGTCTTGTTGCTGTGCGCCAAAGTACCATGACAAGAATATGTCGATCTCAACCTCACCTTGGTATCAGTAACTTTGTCTTAGGCCTCCTACGTAACTGTTTCTTTTTCAGTTCATGACTGGTGTGCCATTGATGAATATTTGCACCACTTTGGTTTCATTGGTGGGTCATGCATGTGGCTAACATCTAGAATAAAAATATAAGATAAAAATTTAGAATGAAAACATCTAGTAACAGAAAATATTCATTTTATTTTGGACATTTATATTAAAACATTCTTTGTTTACAGCATTTTTTGCCTGAAACTGTTGCACAGTAATGCACATCCATAGTTTTTTTCTTCATCTGCAGGTTTTCAGCATTCATCTCCACTATCTCAAAGCTTCGGAATCACTCAAGGGAGAGTAATGAAGGGGGTCTTTGCAATTTTGGGTCAACTATCTCTATAATTAAATGCACATAGTCATGCAAACAGCTCATTTATGCTCAGTTTATGAGGCAAGGGAACCAAGAGAGGCAAATCTTTGAGGAAAACAGTTGCTATAACGGTGATGGTTCGTGTGTTTCAAGAACACTCATAAAACTCATTTAAATTCAGTGCATCATACAAAGGCCAAAAGAGAGAAATGAGCACGCTGCTGAGATGGCCAGTGTCAAACTCAGCATCTCCAGATACAGCGGTAACCAACGACGACGCGTCAGAGCATTTCCCCACTGTTGCTGGCCGCTGAGGGCCATAATTGCTGTCACCTCCTTCCTAGATCCAGCTTCACACTGTGGGAATTGGAAGAGTCATTTCATCTCCAGGGAAACGAAATGATGGGAGCTCCAATTTTCCAGCCCAACTTGAAGGGAAAGGGAAGAAGCAGAACATATCATTAGCGAGCTGCTTGTACATCTCTGGACGGAATGAATAACTAACCTGTAAAGGTCTTCTGTGTGGATGTGTGAAGAAGCAATGAGCAGGAACAAAAGGTGCTTTCATGTTTACTGATGTTTACTGATCTTTTGTGGATGAAATCCAGCCAGATCAGGAGGAATCAATGCTTCGGCAAATTGGAAAACCTTGAGTGAAATTTGGTATTGATTTTGGGAGCATGGGAAAGATTTTCTTGTGAGCGATTTTATTGAATATATTCATAAACCAAAATAAAAATTTAAAAGCACTATCTTTTATTTCATGTATACTATTGTTGATATTATGGTGGGTTTGCGCCAGATTTAATCAACTCAAATTTATAGCACTTTTATGCATCAGAAAATGTTGACATGAAGAATTAGGGAAAAGATAATATCATATTTAAATTAAGGAGGAGTCAGAATTCGGAAAAGATATATTTAGATTAAGAAATTATTTGTTTACAGAATTTCTCAGGTTAAAAATAATGTGCTCCTTTACAATTTATATGAATTTCTTTACATGAGAATTTCACATGAGACTTCCTGATTAGTGCGGGACCGTCATAGTCTCAGAGCTCCGCCTCCAGTCTGGCTCAAACACGCACCTGTTATATACAATTTTTTTGTAATTGTTAACAAGAATTTTAAAAATATTACTTTTTTTTAGAGGAAACTTTGTGAACCACAAAAAAATAATTGAACTTTCTTCAATGTTTAGATACATTTCTGAAATCATAAAAACCATTTGTGTAATTTAAGCTCTGCTTTTTCCCATTGACTTGGGTGGAAATCATTCTGCATCCAGCACCATGGAGGAGATCGCTCCGGTTTGGCTTCACCCCTCTATGAATCACACTTGATTAGAATCAAGCTTGTGGAGTATTACATACTGTACTTTAATGTAACACCTCAAACAGGATCCCAAAATAGTTTTGTTTGAGACATTTGAGTCATATCAAAGCTCTCAGGAAGGCCAGAATCAACAGGCAAATAACCTCAACGAGATCGGAGAATAACGGGAGGGATCCACGAAGGCTCGAATCTGAAATCACAGAAAGTTGTAAAACCCAACTGTTAAATCCAGACACTTTGATTCTGCGGATGATCGAATCCGTAAGTCGTTAAACCCAACTGTTAAATCCAAACACTTCGATTCTGCCGGACGCTCGTATCTGAAAGTCGTTAAAACCCAACTGTTAAACCCAGACACTTTGAATTCCACGGACGCTCGTATCTGAAAGTCGTTAAAACCCAACTGTTAAACCCAGACACTTCGAATTCTGCGGACACTTGTATCTGAAAGTCGTTAAAACCCAACTGTTAAACCCAGACACTTCGAATTCTGCGGACACTCGTATCTGAAAGTCGTTAAACCCAGACAATGAAGTTGAAGAATTTGATTTGAAGATTTTTATGTTACAACTGGGAAATGTTGAACGTTTTTGTCAATGAGTTGAAAAAGTGTATAGTTTGTGCGTCTTGTAGACTTGTAAATCTCAACTTTGCATTGACTTACATGTAAATTGTGCTTGTGAAATGCTACATTTCGTCTGGTGTGAATACAGCATTAGATTACAAGTCTTTTATAGTTTAGCTCCTAAAAATATTTCACACTCTCTAGTGTTCCCAATTAGAAGAAATCTCAGAAAGACATGCATGTTTGCCACCCCGACCTTACAGCATTCTTGTGCCAAGAGTGAATGTGGCCTTCTAACATAATTAGCTCTTGAAACCAGTGTCTTCTTTCAAACCCAGACCTGCCAACATCGAAGGGGTTAATGTCAGACTTCCCTCTGAGTCTCTAGCATTGTGCCAAACACATGATGCCAACAGAAGGGGCTCGCTCCTCCGATAAATACTAATTTCAACCCCTTTCAGCATGCTGGAAGAGAACAGAGGGATGTTCTCGCTTCATGGAGCTACAATTAAGGGGGCCTCGAACATAGGCGCTTAAAGACAAAGATAGAGAGAGATAGAGTGAGGTAGACAGAAAGAGGGAGAGAGAGTGAAGGGCAGACAGTGGTTGTAATATTAATGGTACAGGAAATTGGGCATCTAAATGTGCCCTGGTATCCCCAGGGATGATTAGTAGCAGCCAATCTCATTCAAAAGCAGATCAATGGGGAGATATATTGTCATTTTCCAGCCGCACCCTTGTAATCAATTAATCTATAATGGGATCAGTGCATCCCACACATGAATGCACTGGTTTTGTTGGTTGTGTTTGTATGAATTATATACAAATTTCTTTCAAATCCTTAATGATAAAGATCCTTAATAATAATTCTCCCATTCAGTTATATATTTAACGGATTAAAGTCTATAAAATCTCATAGATGCTCACATTAGAGTCTCGTATGATACCCTTGCTGTGTATGTTTCACTTCATAAAAAAACACTAAATGTATAATTGAATTCAGTTTTGAAGCTTCACTAGAGGGCTATTGACGTACACATGGAATGCAGAGCTTATTTATTTAGAGGATATGCATTGGCATCACTTTCCCACCCAGTCATGCCCCCTTCAACAAAGTGGTAAAACAAACTGAAAAATAGCTATTACGGAAAAATGCAGGGCAGGAATTATTCTGAGGAATTCAACTAAAATGGCCACAACATTCCAGATTAGCAGAACATTGAACAATGAAAATTGGATTTGGACAGTTGAAAAATAGTATTTAGTGACATTTATACCTCCCTGATTCTGGCGCAAAAAACACGTGGTTTGGAACAATCTTTTTGGTTTAGGAGAGTTTCACCTGTTTTGATACAATTTTGATATTGCTTTGACCTTGTCTTTACTTTTTTGGGGGGGGGGTTTATGAATTTTTATTTTGTCTGAACAGTACACTTTAGATTTTTGTTCTGTTCGTCCTCATGCATTGCATGAAAAAATATTTTGAAGGTAATTTTTTGGAGGAAATTGTTAATTAGTAAAAAAAAAAAACACTCAAAAAGGAAATTCCACCTACATTGTCTGGCATATTAAACATGAAATGACCACAAAGCTCCTGGACTCCAGTTATTTTTTTTCATGAGTTCGCTTACACAGATCATCCTAGTACCCTAAGTATGTTGTGGAAGTCAAGGTAACTGTCCGAGTAAGGAGTCTGGGAACTGCAGTGTTCCCGACCTGGGAAACACCCCCTATACCCCGAACCTTAACTTAAGAGCTACAATATTCTAATTTACATGAGACTTGCATATAGGATTTGGGATTGCTGATTTAATTGTCTGTTTTATGGGGGAGAGATTTTTAATTTGACCTTATTCACCATTTCAAACTTATATATGAAAGGAAGTGCTGAGTCATAATTGTAGGCGGAGATAGGTGATTGGCTAATCCTGTAAGCTCCTCCCGAACTTTGTTATAAAAACGTAAATTTGCAGAAATACTTTTGTTTCTCCTTTTGTTGGATTTCAGGAGTTTGTATTATGACATCCTTGAGGTCTTCAAAAATTGGTTCGAGCAGTCAATCACACAACCCACCATTTTCAGCATTAATATTCACACATACCCGATGAATAGCATTTCGTTTTCCATATTGCCATGTGTATACTCTATACTGTGGCTTTTTCCAGGGCACGATGTTGGCGGCCATGTGAGTCACACTTGGTTTGCACATAAACATTCACTTTAGATGTTTAATAAACATCTAGAGATACTTGTGATGCTCACAAATGGGCTAAAATCTCGCAGCAGCCTTTAGTTTAGCAACAAAGAAGAGATTTGATTTCATATTCAGGCCGCTCTGTTAAATCAAGTAAATTTGGCGAGGATATTAACCACGACTTTGGCTTCATTTACAGCCTTCCTGCATTTTCTTTCTATTCCATCAGTCTTCTGGCTTGCTTCCCTCACGTTCAACTGTCATGTGCAGCAACACTTCCCGTGTGCGGAGGAGTCAGATCTGTCTGTGTTACGTAAGGACTTATTTGTATTGCTTTTCACATTAAATGTCATTTAGTCAGTCTCCATGGCGATCGCAAGGTGATGACCAGTCGATATCTCGCTATGGGGGATTTTGGCAGGAACAGATACTGGACACATGTACAAAACATGTCAATTTGTGTGGTAAAGCTTCTTTGGAAATGTTTCCACAGTTACGATAAGCTTTTTATTTTCAGTCCATCTATGGTTGTAAAAAATGTTTCCATTTTTGTTTTCAAAGGCATTTGTGCTTTATTGTGCATTTAAAGAAACATCCAGTAGTCAATTGAAAAGAGCATTTATGATACAAGGTGTAAAAACTCCATTAATGTTTATATTTGATACATTATTTGTGATAATTATGATATAAAAACATCAAGTTAAAAACTTGTAAGGATAGGTACAGTATGCAGAAAATCAAACATGGTTTTTGTGATAGGAGCTTGCATGTTCCCTCTGTGCATGTGTAAGTTTCCCCAACAATAGAAAAGTATGTTTATAAAAGCTTACATTCATCTTATTTACCTCCTACAAATTTGTTCTTTTCATCCATGAATTTTCTTAACCCACTTATTACCTGTAAGAGTCATCGGGTTTTGAAGGTGCCTGTTTGCAGCTCGCTTAGGCCGAAAAGGTGGTGTACTCCTGCATTGGTCGCCAATCTTCTGCATGCCATGTTAAAGGGACTAATTACTACAGATTAATTAATGTACAACTCAATATGCCCTGGTGTATTAAACATGTTTTAAATAAGTAAATGCTTCAAATAATACATATTTCAAAGAATCTCCTGTATTACCATGTGGTGTAATACATCTTAGTGCAACCCTTGTATCATTTTATTTTTTAGGACCAGATTCTTGATGATTCACAGCCCTATTAACCATAGATGCTGCATTTGTGAAAAAATGGGCTACTTTCAGGAACTCCGTGAAACACCAGAATGGTACTCGGATGAGATTCCACCTGTGCAACAAGTCCAGTTGTGAAATAGCAGGGCCATTTTAGCGTAAAAGAAGTACTCCTTTGCATACACTCACCGGCCACTTTATTAGGTACATCTGTCCAACTGCGTGTTAATGCAAGAAGATTGGAAAACCATTGCCTGATCCGATGAGTCTTGATCTCTGCTGCGACATTCAGACGATAGGGTCAGAATTCTGACCCAATAACATGAAACCACCAGCCTGAACCTTGTGTCAATGGTTCGGGCTGGTGGTGGTGATGTAATGGTGTTGGGAATGTTTTTTTGGAACACCAATTGAGCGTCCTATCAACACTACAGTCTTCCTGGGTATTATTGCTGACCATGTTCATCTCCTTATTACCACATGTGGAGCAGACCCTCAGAAGATTGTTTACAGTACCTTGTGGAATCTATGCCATGGTACTAACAAGGTGTACCTAATAAAGTGGCCGGCGAGTGTACGTCCCATGCTTTTGCTCAGTTGCTCTCAGTATGTGCTGAGGTCTAAATTCTCAGAGTCAGAAACATTGGGCCTTTATACGTTGCCAGGTGTTCATGATATTGTTAATCAGTGTTATACAGTGTTAGGATGGTAGGGGTGTCACAATACTTATCGTGGAGCTGAAGTTTGATTGTGATTCTAGTCACTTCTGAAACTTCTTCACCTTGTCTTGTTTTATGTAATATTTACTAAGAAACAATTATCCTTTACTCACATTTTAAATGAGAGAAATAAAATTAGCTCTCTCCATTACTTAGAGTAAAAAGATATCTTAATACACACACTGCCCCCTTGTGGATGGATGGTATCAAAGGCTAGCATGCAAATCAAACTCGACCCTATACTTTATTAGCTTTGTGGACTCAAAACTCTGAGGATTAGTTGAGAGTGTATCGTTACATCCCAAAGTGGACGGGCTAATTACTCAGTTGACGAGCTTTAGCATGTAAAGAAAGCTCTACTGATTGCTCAACTCTGATTTGACAGGATTGGCTGAATATAATGGTGTCTTTGTCGGATCTTTACAACAGTCAGTCTTTTTTAAAGGTTTGCTTTGTGTAAAACAAACTGGTCGCCAATATTTCACAGTCCTCAAATGAATAAAACATACAAACTAACACGGCCACAGAGTGTTTACAGCCTGCACGACTGAGTAACTTGTTGTTAGCTTTTATAAATTCAATGATGATCTGTCATCTGGGGCGACGTTCTTCGAACTCCCACTCTTGGCACTCTCCTGCGAGTGTTGCTTAATGGCATCATTAAGACGTGATGATGTGATGTCGCCATAACTCTCACCGTAATGTGATTATTCAGCTAAATTCACAGACAGCACACTTGTCCTGACACATCCAGCTGATGTTTTCTGGTAGTCTGAGCTTGCTGCATCAGTCATAAGAGAGATGAAATGTATTTAGGGGGGAACGGAATCATGTTTTATTCAATTACACACTGAAGCTCAATTAATCAGTTTTTGCAATTAAGTTAAACTTGCTCATGAATCAAACATGAGGACGATATCAAAGTTGCTCCCGGTGTACTCCAGGCGCTGACTGTCCTCGTCTGTACATAATGGAAACGAATTGATTGCATTAGGAAAATGGAGATAAATAGTGGCGGTTTCTTGCATGGTGACCTTTCCGTCTCGAAATTAACATGGAATGTAATTTGTTGGTTAATATTTTAACAAATGTACTCATTATAGTAGAGAAAATGGCAGAGGTGTGCTGAATTGTAGTGAATTTAAAACACAACACCTTTCCCAGATTAGTGATTCATTGCTGGTATTTGGATGGGGATGAATCCACCGGGTTCCTCCGCAATCATTACCTGCTGCAGACCGAGGGTCTTCTATGTCATGTCTCATTGTCTGAAGCTCATAGCACACTGATACAGCTCTGATATTGCTTTTCACTTCTGATCTAGTCATTCCCCTGAAACAGTGGCACTTCTGTGATTGATGATTTGTGTAGAACCCTGGATCTTCAGGAGCGGATTGTTGCTGATTTTTTTCAAAGGACGGGTCTAAATTCCAAAATGAATTGTGCAGATTTCCTGCTTGTGTAAAATAATGGTTTAACTCAAGCTTTATTGTTAAAATATGTTTAATTTAGCTGTCTTTTACATTTTTCTGGATGATACATGTTTTCAATAGTCTTTTTACTTTGTTATAGTACTGGGATTTATAAAGGAAATGCATTTGCATTACTCCAAGGGGCTTTATTTTGATAACGTTGGAGTTCAACTACTGTAAGTGTAATATTGTGAAGTTACTAATGCATTTATGTGACTGTGTTCTACGTTAACGCCATGTTAAATACCCATTTTTGCTATAATTGAAGTGCAAAATGGCTCATTAACTCATAAATGATCCCAAAGGAGGTTAGTTCCAAACAAATCCTCCTTTCTTCACAGGAAAATGATAAAATCTGAAGTTGCCACACCTGATATTGTTGCACTATTTGTTCATTCTACTCTCCACCTGGAGGTGAAGCAGTGCTAGTGGGTGGAGCATGAGACAAGAGGGCTTTTTTAATAAAAAAAAAAAGTTTTTGTTGAGTGATGAACCTCCTTTATATTTACACATTTAGTTTTTAATCAAAGCAACTTAGAAAGAGAGGAAAACTTGCCACTTCTTAAAATCAACCACATTTTAAATATTTGACAATTCCCTAAAACGTGAAAGCTGGCTAAAATAATATTTTTTACTCATGTATGTTTATATCAGTGTAAAAACATCAAACTATGTTTATAAATGGCATCAATTAGGATCTAGTATTTTTTACCTAATTGAAAAGAGACACTTTCATTTCAGTGGCTCTTTATCCCCTTTAATATTTGACATTATAATGTTTTTAACATTTTTACAGTCAATGTTGTTTTTGAGTTACTAAAAGTCGCCAAAAGATGTACTTTTCCAATGATCAATTTGAAAACTAGTACTATTGTTCACATTTATAAAGCAATCATCTTTATGATGTGGATTTCAAAAACGAATTTTGTATTTTCTACAATATAGTGTTCAAAAATTTAAGATTTGCAGTAATGTTAAAGTTAGACGGGTTGATGTTGACAATGATGTGTCACCAAAAATACGTATTTCCTGATGACAAACAATGTTAAATGCAAGTTAAACACTTGCCCTCATTAACCTCAAAACACCAACACTGCTGTAGAGTGTAACAATCTGATGTTCTGGAATTGTTTGGTTGTAGCAGGGGTATCTCCATCCATGTTTCCTATGCTTTTTTTGTGAATTCCAATTCGGGGTGTTTCATGAACACAGAATAAAGGAAAAACATAACATACCTACAACATGAAGGGAGACCAACAAGAAGATGATCTGTTCCAGGTTCAGCAAAAAAAAAAAATAAAAAATTCTACCTATGATCAGAAAGCATTCTGAAAAAGAGAAGGTAATAAGGAGCGAGCCAGTGTTTAGAAGAACACATTTTTTTTTATTTTGGTCTCACTGAAGATTCGTTTAAAAAAAAGCGTGACTAGTTTTGCTTACAACTTGTTGAAAAACATATCTACATGAAAAATCTTTCTAATCCATTTAAAAAGATAAAATGTGTTGTTTTTTTTTATAATTACATAATTATATGTAAAAATACATAACTTATGCTATTTCAATGGGAAATTCTATTAAACAATAGGATTTGAATCAGGACTGTTATTGCTGAGTTATCTAATCTGAGTGTGTGTTGCTGAATGGTCTCATTTTAGCACACAAGCACACACATATGAATATAATATACATATATTAGGACAGCTACGGCACTCAGATATCAGATATTCAAAAAAGTTATAATCAATAATGAATGATTAAAAATGTCTTTAAACTGCCATTGTAGACCATTGTCAGACTATTGTTGCATTTGACCGTGGGGCACAGTAGCCATTGTGTTAACCATTGCTGCTTAAAGTCCCTTCTCTCTCATTCTCTTCCTCTACCTCCCTCTATCACCCTTTCTCTTTAATTTATTGCCCCCCTGCAATGGCACCAAAACATTTGAATACTCAATTATTTTTTGAGTAACAATTATCTTTCATTTTCTCTTACACTGTTTTTGTGTTGAACAAGTATTGGGGAAGAAAGTCATGCATATTCAAACAGCTGTCCAGTTAGAGAGAGGTGTAGATGGTAGCCAAAATGAGAAGCCCACTTTTGGAATCTGAGGAAAGAACAGCCAGAAAAAATGCGTTTGGATTGAAATCTTGTGAAAAAGCTAAATAATTAGACATCCCGTGCAAAACAAAAGTTCATGACCACTTTGAAAGGCCCAGTGCGTGCCACCTGTTTCAGGTCTGCCCAAGATCATTTAAAAAAAATGCCCCAAAAAATGGGTGTGTACTGCGCAATGTGAGTTGGGATGCGGGGATGGCTTTCGATAACAAATATAGAAAAATGACAGCCGCACACATACCTGCACTGAAGTAGGATTGCAAACCCAATTGTAACCGCATCACAAACTGGGTTAATTTGCAATGCCCATGTCCACCAACCTATAGTTTCAAAGTGTCGTTTGTTGGTTGCCAACCAACCACTCAGAAGGGGAAAGCCATGTATGACCTCAGCACCTTTGCACCACAGAAACAAAACATTTACGACCCATTCTTAACTCCAAAGTACTCTGGGGTCTTGCAACTTGAAGTTAGGCGTTTATGGATCGTCTAATAGGATAATAGAGGTCAGACTCATTAATAAATAAAATCCAGATGAGTTATAGGACATTGTGTAGGACTATTAGACATCACTTCCTGTGAAATTTCTTTTCAAACAGGAAGTCAGAAATGGTAAACAAAAGATGCATTTGTCCTAAATATTGTTCAATGTATGTAAATAACTGAAAATATATTTACATTTAATGCAAAAACAAGACAGGGAGGGTTTTTCTCTTAAAGGCTGTCATGCCTTCTTCTTATTGGTTGATTCTTGGAGGACATTGATTAACTTGGAAACAAACTGTATGTGAATCGGATCGCTTTGCAGTTAGTTCATTGAGTGAAATACAGCTACTGGCCCTTTAAGAGCGCAGTTGCCCCAGTGTGGGTAGCTGAAGGTAGTCGAGGGTGGGCTTGAGCCACGAGACAGTCGCCCGCGGACGCGAGAGTAGTAACTCCGTTCATTCACAGCGGAGGCAAGGCTGCGGGACAACGGCTCTCACAGAAATCTCGCGGAACGCTCTGCTAAAGCACGGATACCTCTTCCTCACGAGAACAGAAACACGTTTGGCCCCTTGACATGAATCTTGGAGGAAGTACGAGCGGCTTGGACGGACCTCGAGCATCTCGTCTCATCCGTCCGTTCTATTGACTCTTTATCTCCGCTCGAGATCATGGATTATTTGTGATGATTCTCCAATGAAACCTCGCAGTTTGGTTCCAGTTTGTGAAGTAACCGCCCATTCAAAGTCACTTTATTTGGATTGTGGTGCCTTTGAGGTGATTTCGGGGACTGTTTGTGGCAGAAGGGGACTTTATATCGGAGGGTGATGGAGTTTCGCTGGACTTGTGCTCAGGATGCGCTGCTGCTCGGTTTTGCTCTTATTTGCTTGTCTCAAGGTAAGCACATGTTCCTGAGAGGATTACAAACGTTTACAACAATAAATGCTTTGGGAAGTGTTGTTTATTGTTAATGTCAAGCATCTTTTAAGCGTGAAAAGGGGACAATTGTGCTGTAAGTATTGAATGAATGCTCTCACTAGCAGATATGATGGATGGATGGATAAACACAAGACTAGTTTTCTTAAGTTTTTTTAAGTGTTTATATAAGCAAATGTACAATAAAAACTAACACAGCTAATATCAGCTATTTATTATTTATGTTTTATTTAGTTTTTAGTGTCAGATTCTCGTATAACACAATTTATATTTTTCTGTAACACACTTTTCATTTATCCATGAATCATTTCCCCCAAATGCTATAAATTAAATACTAATCTAAATAACAAGAAAAAGTGATTGGATGCTCACTTTTGGAATGGATGGATTGATGGATAGATTGTTTTTGTTGAATTTAATAAAAAAAATGTTTACAGGTACATGCGATATATGTGAGTTAAAAGAGTTAAAAGCGAACACAGCTAATATAAATTTAAATTAATTTATTTATATCCATATATTACAATTACAGTGTTTATATATATTTCCATGTATACATAGAGATCCATGTTAATTAAAAAAAAAAACTATAAATTAGCCATCTGTTTCCAATTGTAATATTATTACACTTTTATAGCAAAAAAGTCAAATGTACAATTTTTATTTTTTATTTAAGTGCTATAGTTCATGACCCACTTTCCCCAAAAATGTCATAAATGAAACACCACAATAATAAGTGAAAGTGATTTATGTACATATAAAATCCCCAACATCAGATTTTATATTGCTTTTAAATAAGTCTCAGTTCATCTCTGGGTATTTTTAGCTAATTCAACGATGTGAAGTTTAAAACACTAATTCTGAAATATTCTGAATGAACTCACCTAGTACTGCACAGAAAGCTGCTTTACAGACAGTTCAGAAATCTGCTCAGCAAAAGCTTTTCTCCTTGGGGAGCAGCAGGAGATCACTGGTTTGCTTCCTACCCACAGATGCAAGAGCCATTTCATCAAAAATATGCATTTTATACCGCTGTAAAAAGTTAGACAATGAATATTATGGATTTATTGCATTTTGTAAAAATAATGTGCAAAATGTGCAAAAACAAAAAGTGCATATTTGCCATTTATGTCTGATAAATATATAAAACACACTCAGTACATAATATATACTCATATATGTACTTTATTTCCTGGTCTAGTGGCAATTCACGGCATCACAAACATCAGTTTTTTTTATTTGCATATCTTCAAACCCCCTGGTCAACCTCCAAGACCCTTGGCTTTTGTAGAGCCACAGGCTTGCATAGCTAGAATTGAACCATGCATAGATCAGTGAGATTGCTGGCCGACAGAAGCTCTGTTTTATGAGGCAGTAAACATCTCCTCTGAGATATGTCCTCCAATATAAAAGCAACAAAATCTGCTTCTGAGTCAAGGGCAGCACTGCGAGACTTAAAGCTTTTATTTGATTAGATTTGTCCATTTGTGTTATTAAAGCAGCATTTCAAAACCTTACAATGGATTTTCCATTGAATTCATCAGCACTCGCTTCTTTCTTTTCCCACGCTTTGACTCAGGTATGTGGCGAGTGCCGCTGGCTAGCTCTTCTCACCTTCTCACCTGATAAGTGTCTGGAAAGAAAAGACATTAGGCTGCACTTCAGCACGGTCATTTCTCGGTGCTTGATCTCTTCTGAGAGGATATTTGCTTGTTTGTCAATACGTTTGTAGCCGGAGAATGACGTGTACATGCTTGGCTCCTTTTGAAGTTGTTTTAAACAGCCACAAACAGCTGTCGACTCTTCCAGGATTGTCCCCAAACATGCATTTAACGACTACCGGCCTTTGACTCGCTTGGAAATGGCAACCTTTTAACCAGATGAACCTTGTGAGAAAATAACTTTAAGCTTTAGTGTTCTTCCATCACTTACTCTCCCAAACATGTGTTTCAAACCTGCTAGAGCTTTTTTTTTGTTTTCCGTTCTGTCTTGCAATTGCTTCCAGTTATCATATCAACTTCATACAAACTGTACACTTTTATTTCACCATGCTGTACGAGTTTGGCAGCTTTTTCCTATAACGCGTGCCATTAAGAGTTTTATGTGTGCGTGACAGTTGGTTTCTGCACTACTGTCGTCGCTCGTCAGATCTGAAGCAAGTCATGTTTGTCTGCATGCGAATGAGAAATGTGTCTTGAGAATCCGCGCCTCCTCCTGCACAGTTACTTCATGTCTCCTCTGTGTAAACAGTGGGCTGTCGAGAGGCTGTCAATAATCCGGGAGATAAATGCCGTATCTCCTACTGAGCACGCTCTGATGTCTCTGTCTGATTTCTGTCCTGGTAAATTCACTCTTTTCTGGATTCTTTGCTGGGAGACAAAAGCGCTTGGCAATATTTTCCTCACACTTTCTCAAAATGCTTTAAAAACGAAAGCTTTTAGTATTCAAAGGGTATGTCATCTTTCAAAATAGCACTATTTTATCCCCTCTGGTGTGGAGCGAATGGCTGCTTTTTAATTGGTCAAGAAAGGAAGCCAAGAGCACACACGGCTCTGATTTTATGAGTCTAGCGCTGACAGGAAGTTTGAATTGAGCCCCAAAGACATTGGCTGTGGCTGTGTGGGGGTGAATAGGGACACAACACAATGCCTTGGCATCAATCTGTCCAGCCTTGTGTCTCTGGCCAAAGATGAAGACAGTTTAATGGCCCTGCACATTAGTTCCAGCGGCATGGTGACCCTCGAAACCATGCTCAAAATGGAAAGCACTAAACAAAGAGTTAGATTTTATTTCACTAGGATTTGTTTCCTTTTAGACTCCTGTAAAAGATGGCTTTGAGTTTCTTTGATGGAACAAGAGGATTCCAGTTTGCACAAAATGTTCAGGCAGCTTCTGAAGATACTTTGTTGCTAGTTCAGATCCATTGTTAACAGAAAAAAATACAGTGCTCAGCATAAATGAGGACATTCCGCAACATTTGTCAGAAAACCTTTCGTTTTCTTTCAGTATCAACATTTTCTATGAGACACTATTCTACAAAATACTCCCACAAATGTATGAGATTTGCTTGTTTCGACGCACAAAAAATGATTTTCCTGATGTACTACAAAATTCGAATTAAAAGACATTTAACAATGATTCATTTAAAAGGTCTCCCGCAGACAGGTGAATATAAAAAGGCATCACTTAAACAAAGCTCTTCCTATTTCATGCTGTCAGCAATGGCTCCCCATGGAAGAAAAATGTCACAAAACCTGAGTAAGGAAATCATTTCTTTACACAAAAAGGTGAGGGCCCAAACCATATCATGGTATCCAAAATCTGGAAACAAAGTGGCTTCAGCCTTCACAACAAAACGCCATGAAAAGGAGTCCGTAACTCAGACCACAGCTCAATTTTCACAGCAGAAGCAAAGGCTTTACCAATGGCACTACAATTCATCAAAACCAGAACACGGAAAGAATAATTATTTCTGACTCCAAATCATGCCTCGAAGGATTGGAAAACAATGAGAAAAACCACCCAATAATAACAGAAATGCTAATTAAACTGACATCTGGAAAGAAAATCTTTTCACGTCCTTTTCTACTGGGTACCCGGAATTCCAGGGAATGAACGAGTGGACCACATCACCAAAGCATCTACAACACAACAACAAACTCTATTCCAGATAGCAACCTCAGATTTAAAACCATTTCTAGCTTCTTACATTGGAACAAGATGGCAGACCGAATGGAACCAGTGCATCAAAAATAAACCATATGAAATAAATCCTCTAGGCTCACGCATCAGTTTTTGGTAACTGCACAGTAAAATCCTAAGAGTTAAATTAACTCTACTCAGAGTGTATTTGGTCCCACTCTATATAGAGTTAAACCAACTCTGAAGGAGAGTTATTTAAATAAGTCTATTTGAACTAAACAGTCTATTTTTGTCTGTTTTTACTCTTTCTGGAGTGGACTTGGTCCCTCTCTGAATAGTTAATATTTAGTTTGCATTTTCCATGCAGATTTGGAAAAACATGAAGAAAATAGATTATTAAATGACTCTTTCTCAGAGTCGGTTTAACTCTATATAGAGTGGGACCAAATACACTCCGAGTAGAGTTAATTTTGATGTATTTAATTTTATTAGTCCAGCTGAATGCTGCTCATATAGAGTATATCTAAAGCATAGTTTATTTGACTGTCCTTTTTTATCCCCCATCAGAAAATGTTTTTATTCTTCTACAACTCAAGATCACATTTTTAATCAAGTATATAGATCCAAGTACGGTATTAAAAGTTTTAGGAAGAGCTGGTTTTAAACATCTTATCTAATTTAATAACTTGAAGTACTCTCAGGCTAGAAATAGCCATAGAAGCTGGAAGGGCGTTTAAAAAACAATGAATGAAGAAAAGCTTTACATATCAGTCAATACTGTACAAAAATTACCTACAAATGTAAAGATGGAAATGGGATTGATGTTGCAATATGTCGGAACTAAAAGGCTGTCCTTTAATGTTCTCGTACAAAATACTAGATAGTATTTTTTTTGCAGGGCGTGTTCATTTTCAGTAGAACTGAAGCTTTTGTTAGAAACGTCAGAATAATAACCTTTGATCTAAGTTAGAATAATAACCTTAAGTTTGTGTTAAATACGTCTTTAATAAAACTCAGCCTTATTTTCTTTATTGAGCTACTGATTAAGTTTTTACTTTTCAAGGCAGATGTACTCATTAATGCTGAACACCGTACATCTAGTACACTGACTGAACCTCGATATTTATATTTTCCTTTGCACAAAGTGTAGCTGCTTCTTTTTTTAATAATTTAATTCTCAGTGTTTTTGATCTCAGCGATTCCATCTCAGACTCCGTAACTCTCACACAAGCTGGTTGCTAAGATCTATCAGGCTGTAAGTGCTGTTGGCTAGTTACTTTTTCCTTATTATACCAGTTAGTTTTTTTTTTTTAACTAATTAGCCACATAGCCCAGAGATGACCCAGAGAAATGCCTCCTTTAACTTTACATGAACAGTGTTTCCCATAGGGTGCGTAGGCAGGCTGGAGTGCTGGTGCTTGGTGGGGGGTGTGGCCAGGCAACTGGAGAGGCGTTCTGTGGTGGGGGTTTGGCTATGTTTGCTACTGCTAGGCCAAACTTAAAAAAAATTATGACATTATTCCCTGATTTGCATAAAGACAGTGGGGTATGCGTGAAAAACAGTTCTGCACAAATGCTTTTTTATTTAAAAGAACAATAGTATTGTATTTTTTACGTAAAATTTTTTTACACACAATTATTAAAACATGTAGTGCAAAATAAAACTACTTAAGTAATAAAACAAATGATTGGAATATCTTAAATCACATGAAGGGTAACTTCATTTAGGTCTGTGATTCAACGTCTCCTGTTCTTGTTTGTTTCTGTTTACTGATAAGAAATTGACATGAAATTATGTTTAAAGCGTGATAAAGCTGGGTTACTTTGTGTCATATGCAATCGTAATGAATGTGTGTAAGAGGAATAACGTACATACAGGAAAACCCCTCTTATGAGAATATTTTCCAGTATTCCTTGTTTTTATTATCAAAAGCCACAATCGTGAATGTGTTTTTTTTCCGGATCCTTAGAACAGAGCACAAGCTTATAAATCTGTGAGCTTGTTCTTGTCGCACACTCTAAGGATTCATGAAGGGTATGTTTATTTCTGGCCAATCAACTACTGACCAGTCAGTGATCAACAGGATCTGTTTCCTTTTTCTTTCCAATCCGAGAAAAGTATCTCATTGACTTGACCAGATTTTAGCCCCGCATCCAAATGTGTACAAAAATGTGGAGATAAAAGGGACAATGTGGTGGTCCGTTACAAAACAAGTCGATACGGCAATAGAAAGACATCAGAACCTTTTTTTCCGAAGAGAGAATCTCAGCATCCCCTGATGCAATTCTAGTGGAATTTAAATATTATTTTGTAAATATTCTGAATGTTCTGTAGACAACAGTGTCATTGCTCATTATCTTTTTGCGTCCGGATTACCACGCTTTTACAACCAATCACTCCATCTCCCAAACAGCTGGCTTGTGCTTTGAGGGTGTTTACATGCCACAAATGTGTTGTCCTTGGAGAAACAGAGGCCTGAGGTCTGTTTTATTAACTGTTTACCCGTTGATGCGAAGAGACCTGGATAATAGTGTATAGAGCAGTTTTTTTTGGGCACACTGTAAACAAAAGGCCTGGAGCCATGTGTGCACTCTCATCAGGAGCTCCGTTTTAATGACTTTCTCTGTCTGCATGGGCACGACTATTAGATTACCTTCATTAACACACACTTATTTCTTGTTCTCTCCTGTCAGTGCCTGTATTTGTACACACTTCATGCTGATCAGCTTTATTTCTTTACTTTTATCTGGGTTTTACTCAACAGTTTGCATCTACAGTCCCGATATCTGTGTTGTTTCAGTAAATAACTGTGGCTTGGATTCAAAGGCTGTTAGACATGGACATTATGAGCACGGTTGTCACTAAATGGCTGCGTTGATCAAAACCAGTGGAATTGGTCCTTGAGTTTAATTCAGAGAATGTTGTGAATGTTATTCCATGCTGTCTGCTTTGTTTGCCTTTGTGTCTGAGCAACTCAAGTATTTGTCTCCTTAGATGTGGCTGATATTATGGAATCATTTATCTAACGTAGCTTATGCCAAATTATTTCTGTAACAAGACAATTCATTTTTATCAGGGTATTCCATTATATTTAAATAGGCTAAAAAGATAAACAAAAATAATTTTTTCCTCCTTTCCCCCTAAATAACAAGTTTTCAGTTTAGCTAAAATAAGCTCAAGAAACTTTTTTTACTGTTCTGTATCCATCAACTTACAACAACTAATCGATTTTTAGCTACGTCATTATTAACTCTTCAAGTAATAATAATATTGTATTTTGCTTTTTTTTTTCACAAAATGCCATAACTTTTTTTTTATTGTAGAACTAGCATTCCAAGGAGTCATTACAGTGATCAACACATAAAGAATAACAAAGTAAATAATACACAAATATACACAATTAACGACAATAAGATATACTTAAAGAGAATTAAAAAAAATAGATAGAATAACAATACAATAAATCCAATACATCAGAAAACATACCATAAATAAATAAAATGTAATAATACAAATAAATGAAGAGGGAAAAATAATAATAATATAAAAATAAATAAAATAAAAAAATAATAACAACAAAATAGATAAATAAGAGAGGGTGCTCTACAAGATCTTCGTTGCTCTAAAATATTCCAGGAAGGGTCGCCAAATTTTTGAAAAAGAATTTTGTTTGTGTCCCATCGCACATCTGATCTTTTCAATTTTAAGAGCATGATGGAAGTCAAAAACCCATTGACAAAAACCAGTTCGCCATAACTTAATTTTGATGAATTTGAGTTAAAAATGTTGTTTTCTTTAGCAGAAAAGTGGTTTAAGGAAGATTTACATTTTCTGTTCAAAGTTTTCATAAAGCACCTCAAAGTCATACAAGCAGAAATTTCAAATCCATATTTTAATATTTTTAAAAAAAAAAATTTCACTCCAAAGCATCTATATAAATGTTTTTTATTTTTTAAGAAACCGTTCAAAACACAATAACAAACAACATTAATATTAACTGTAATTTGGTCTTTTTTGAAAAAAAAAACACTGCCATTTATCGCAGTAAGAAAAAAAAAAACAGGACTGCATCACACAGCAAGTATTTTGTTTTTGGAAGATTATGGGTTTTTAAAATGTGAACCAAAAAAAATTGCATGGCCATGTGCTGCAAGTTTTTAATTTTTTTTTAACCTGCTGTTTAAAAAAAACTAAGTTCGGGGGAAGCTTTCATCATTATTTCTATATTTTCTATCAGATATATGCATATTCCGACCTTAAACATTTGTTTAAGATCACTGTCATTGCCAGGAACCTTTCTGACAGCTAGCCTGGTACGGCTGGTATGTCAACTCAGCACATGGGTTTGGATACTAGGCTAGTTTGTTTTGGTACCTTTATTTTCCCGAATTGCAACTGATCGTTGTCCCTTTGAAGAGCCAACTTGTTTAATGTGTTTCTAAGTTGTTTCTTTTCCAAGTGTTTTAGAGAAAGGGAAACTTTGTGACCTCTGACTTTAACATTTTGGAAAGTGGAAAGATCTACTTTGCTCCTCATGACTCTTTTCTATGTTGGATTGTTCATAGTACAGTGGGCGCTGCCATTGAGGAATTGTTTACTTAGGAAAACAGCATTCTAAAAATATCTATTATTTACATCTATAATGAATTGCTGTAATGTCCATGGCATCACTACAGTGTGTTTTCCTTAAGCCACATTATCATTACCAGAACATAGTGTAGCCAAATGCGTCAAGTTTGTGCAATTAAAAGTCTTAAAGTTGAGATACAACCTCAAATGGGTGATTTTCAGCATCTCACGATCTACCAAGAGATAGAAATCAGTGCTGTGGGCAAAAAGGAGAAGAAATGCCCTACTTCCACAAAATAGGGTTACAATTCTCCCACGGGGAGTTGTTTTGTCGAATAGCAAATGTTTCATAACTTTTCAAATCTATAACTGTATATAATGCTTTTCCATTGTGATCACGTGACTGTACTAGTATATTCTGTTTCAAATCTAAAAATGGAAAGTAGTTCCTATTAATTGGCCTGCTGAAACTCTGAATTCACTTTGTCAGCATTTGAACGCACTGCGTTATTATGCGGTCCGTTTAATTACTCTTTTATCTCTCATGTTCCTTTCTCAAGTAGGAAATAGTTTCCTTTTTACACATCAATCTTCTCCCTAGTCTTGCTGGGACCACTCATGTTTTTGACCAAGGCAGTGAGTCATTCTTATGCAAAACACCCACCATCTCTGCAAGCACCACTTGACTTAAATGTTAAACCTGTTAAATGTGCAAATCTATAATTGAATGTGATTCAGCCCTGCATTTCACCAGTCCATTGCCATATGTTACAGATCTAGAGAAACATTCACAGGTTAAGTCCAGTTCTATGGGAAGCCTAGGGGTTTTCCTACCCCTCATTTTGGTCATTTCCTCCTGCAATCATCAGCCATCAGCACACAAGAACACATCCTGAATGTGATATGTTATCTCCTAGACCTCAGGGGAAGATATGCAGAGTTCCCGCTGTGCTGGGAGTAGACAAATGTTGAGTATAAGGCTAATCGTTGTCCTCTTCAGTGCACGATTTCCCTGAGCATGTATTTAACATGAAGTCTGTCCACACAGTGCCGACTACGCCCCAGTCCTTTTCATCTCGCTCTGTTTGACTTTCAAAGATCCAGTTCATGAATAGTCAGGTCTGCTTTTCGATTGAAGGCCTTGGCTATTGAAGACTGAAAGAATTTTAAAGTGGCTGTATAATTTTTGATGAGAAGAAAGGCACTTCAAAGCTCACCCACATTTTGTTTTACCTTTTCACTGGAATTTCACCTGAAGCTGAAAACGGCCGTCTTGTGGGATCAGGGGACAAAGCTGCCTTCTGAGGACTTGGTGCTTGGGTTTTTGCTGTCTGACTTGAAAAGTCAAAAAGCTCAGGTTTGCAAAACATTTAGATCTGCAGATTCCTGACCCCAAGACTTAATTTGTGGTCCTGTGTGGGCTGCACCTATAGGACGGTGAGGTCAAGCGGAAAGTGCTTGGTAGGATTAATCCACTGGAACGTGGTGCACAGTTAGGAGGACGAGGAAGCTGATGCTATCTCAAACAGTCTTGGTATGCTGGCCTCCCCAAATGGGTCGCTTAGCGAGGCACTGAAGAGGTCCAGACAACACAGAGCAGCTGGGAACTGTCGCCACAATGCACACACAATTTATCTTTTATTCCCTATGTCTTCTTTTTGAGAAGTCAACACCCGCCTTGAGACATGTGATATGCCACTGACATGTATTCCAGATGTGTTTTTCTTTTGGAAGGAGAGTTTGAATTACAGGAGGTCAGGAAAAACATACTTTGGTATTATTGTACTGCGTTCGTGGAGGGTTTGAGGAATTTGAACGGACCCAGGGAACGATGACGTGAGGAAATGTGACATTGTGGTTAAACTGAAAATCCTTTCACTTGCACTGGCGATGTTCTGACCCTCAGGAAAAGGGATATTTTTGCATGACCAATCAAGACTGAGAACTAGAGTTCTCGATTCATTTGAACTAGAGTTCGTTTTCCCTTTTAGTTCAGTTCGTTTGGGCAGGTGAGAAAGCAATACCTGAACTCGGTCTGAAAAAGTGATCTGAGACCTCCTCGATGGGCTGCTCATCAGCTTCCTCATATTTTTTTTAAACAATGGTGTGAATTTGATAGGGAACACTGGTGGCATGCCCTGATTCCTCCTCCTGAAGCTCGTTTAGCGTTAGAACAGAGCAGAAGAGACTTGAGCCTAAATGATGCTTCGCCAGTGGTGTTTCGAGATCCTGTTCTTTGGACTTCTTCACTTCTGTTTTCATTTTTGCCCATTGACTTGATTAACTAGGTCCACTGGATAATCTTTGCACTGCACTGCAAAACATTGGCATATCTTTAAGTAATTTCTCAGTTATGGGTCCATGTTGGTGTTTTGCCAAGTTTTCATCAAATTAAGTGGAATACCACATAAAATATTTGCAGATAAAGCACAGTTTCTGTCTAACGAGTCCAAGAGAACAAAATTGGCACTTCCTGATAAACTGCAGCCAAATATCAAAAGAAAAAAGGAAGTTGCTGCTTTAAGAGAATAACTTTTTTTCTTAAATAATAAAAGTCAAGTCATCTACCTTTTGGAGGCGGTAGACTGATCATTGGTAAAGACAGTATTGGGAGGTGATGATACCAAACAACTTTGATGGCAGACTTTAGGAATCTTAGAAGGACCAATACAACATTTTAGATGTTGTGTAATGAAATCGCTCTCTACTCCATTAATGCTGCCCAATCGTGCCACATTTCTGACAGAAAAATGTATTGCCTTTGCATTGGGATTTATTCTGTAAATGCCTTTCCATTGTAGTTTATGTGCATTGGCTAAATGGTTTTTCTGCAATATTTTGAAATGTGCATAAAAATAGGTGGATTGAAGCACAGCTACAGTTGTATTCATGGACGCCAGTTTGAAAGGATTTGGAAGGAAGAGAAACCATGCCCGAATTCTTCCCAGTGTGAAAGCACTCTAAGAGATTCTTGCTAACAGGTCAACTGCAGAAAGAGTCATGTTTGCTCTCCTCCTCTTTTCCGGCAACACTTCCTTTGGGAATCCACAGTGGGATCAATACCTGCAGATGAACTTAGCCACAGCTTGGCAGAAAATACATTTGAAGCACTGTTTATTTTGCAAAGTGAGAAGCTTCTTAAAGCAATTGAGTGGATAGACGAGTCTTTGCCTTTAGATAAGATCTTATGTATCAGCCAGCCCCATTTGCACCACTCCAAAGATCAAGGATTTAAGATTGGGATAAGTCAAAGTGATTTGTGGCTCTCGTTGGATCAGGAAATCATTACATTTATCGCGAATGAGCATTGTTTGCGTCTGCAGTAATACTTCTTAAAGTCCTATTTCACATTTATGATATGCTCTGAATCTTCTGATGACTTGATGACCAGTAATTACCTAATGAGTGTGTGAATATTGAGACTTCAGACATCTTTAGGATGCATACTATCTAGAGCTAGGAGCAAGCAAAAACTTGCATAGAACCAAAATCTAGCCACTGGTCTCCAAGAAGAGAGCCAGTAGAAATGGACGTCTCCGAATGGAATTGAAAGAGTTCATAGGCTTCACTTTGGCAAGTTTTCGTAACTTGATGCTGTCTCTTCTTGTTGGAATGAGAAATGCCTCTCATCCCCTGCAGTAAACATAGCATTTTAAGCAGGAAACACATAAGCAGCTCTTGCCAGAAACCCTAAAGGTGTCAAGTTGCTCCGCGGAAGCTGTCATGGAATTTCTGTGCTTGCCACCTTGCTTAATCCACCAGTTCTCACCTCGCAGGGTAGATTCAGGCAAACTCTTGCTTGTCCTGGAAGAAAACAGCAGGCCTTCTGTGTAATTTTCTTTTTGCATGTCACCAGCTTCGCTTTATCCTGTCAGCATCATGAGCTGCAGAGCTTTATGACCCCTGGGTGGTGTTCTTTCTCAAGAGCCTCTTTGTTGTTTGTAAATGCGAAAAAACAGAGCGGTTAAGAAACCCCCCTTGTTCTTAATTTAACTCGGGGTAATGAATGGACATTTGCAAATCAATTCCCAGATTCCAATGAGAAAGGTGGGGTGAGGTTGTAAAATAATCAAGTATTTAAAGGAGGTGGGAAGCCACTGAAAAGAATTGCAGATTAGGTTTGGGTGGAAGACTAGTTGCTTCAAACTAGAAAGGCTAGTTTGTTGTTGTATATATTGGTATCCTTCCTTTTTTAATCCGACGGGGAAACATAGTCTCAAGCTAATGACATACACCTTGAGTTATGTCATACATACCTCAAGGGGAGGCGGCAATTATTAGATTGACATTCGACCTTGCTTTCACAGTTGTCGTGGAGATTTTTTGGCATTGACACCTTTTCCGAGAAGATAAGTTGCATACTTCTTGCACTTACTCCTCCGAATTGATTTTTAGTTGTCGTGTCTTTTTTCAGTTCAACATAACATGGATCATCTGTCTTTGTTTAACCGCGCTATGGTAAAGATCTTACTTCCTCCCCCAGCTCTGGAGATAAATATTCTTAGTGGTAAAAGCCCCCTGGGATTGATCAGGATTGCCAGATGCATGTATTTGTTCCTGGAGCTGGCTCATCTCTCTCCTCTTCCTTCACATAACAAGGTCAAACCCCTATTACAGTGCAAGGGCTCGATACATTTAAGCCCAGATGAGTTGTAGTTGTGGCACCTCTCTTTATGTCCGAATCAATCTAGCGGCTGGAACCATTACTAGCATGTCAGACTGGGATATTGCCATTCGTTTAGTTTCTTCTTGATGGGACATGTTCTAATTTCAGCCGCATTTACAATGTAATCCCAAACAGCTGGGCTGATGCTGTGCTTAGAATTCCCCAAACAGAATTCCAGCTGCTTTTAAAAGCATCAAGGAGCAAAAATAACCGAAATGGACAGATCTGGTCAATTCAAATGAAGTGAATGAGGGCCTCAAAATATCAAGGAAACTTACACAACATGTGTAAAATGGTATACTAACAAAACTTCTTTGGTTAAATAAACTAAACTTGGCTCCAAATTTTACATAGCTGAATTTTGATATGGGCCACTCTGGGAAAATCTATAGTAGTTGCTTGAAAATGTAGATTTTTTGGAACATTGGAACTACCATTCAAATGTGTTTAAATGAACCACACTTGTGCCAAATTTTTCACCAATACTACACTTTTAACCAAGGAGGGCTGTAAATCTGCAAAATTCAGCGTCAACCATCATGAAACACATCCACCAACGCACCCGTATCAAGCACATTGCTGTTCCACCCACAGGAAACTGTAAAAATTTGTTAGTTCATTCATGAAGTTCCTCAGAGATAAATAGTCGATTGTCAGTGGTTTTATTAGTGACTGGTAACAACAATTCCTGGATATTTCCTTTCATTTTGATGATAATAACTGACAATAAATGAAATTCCCACAATAAGGATCTCTCAAGAAATTTGAATACTACCGAAGACCAAAACAAAGAAAGGATTTTTAGAAATGTTGGCCAATGTTGTGGTTCTTGAAGCACTGACTCCAGCTGCAGTCCATTCTTTGTGAATTTCTCTGTTATGGAACAACATTAGAGCAATGTAAAAAAGTCTGATAAGGCCCTTTCTAAAAGTGTGTCAACTGAAATGTATTCAATTTGCCCGCTTCCAAAAAGGCTGTATTATAAGGGATGTATTTGTAACATGTTTCAGGAGGAGCAATCAGGGCGTGACACTAGTGTTCCCAATCAAACCATTGGGTTTACATCACTATTTAAGCCAGTCTTACCTTTTTCTCATCGACTTTGTCCGAGCTTCACCCTAACTTCCTCCCCATTTCCTCATTAGGGGTACAGTTTGCCATACACGTTCGTGCTTACCACCCTGTGCTTAGATTACACGGTGAACTTCCAAGATTGAATGCCTCCTTGAAGCTATTCTGTAACTGGTTTCTTGGAGATGCCATCTAAAAGCCATTATTGCAAATCAAGCCACATGCTTCACAGTTTCATTCAATTCTCTTCTACAAATATACAGTGAAACTAGAGCAAAAGAAACTTGTGTAGGATCTCTTCAGTTTTATTTTACTCAGTGAGCAGAAATCAAAGCTCTTCCCACAACTCACCAAGGAACAGAGCAGCCATTTGTGATGAGGTTATTAAAATGAAATGAAAATGCCGTTTTTTCTTACCTTGTCAGTACCAGAGACATTTTTATGTTTGTCTGCAAGAGTTGTCATATAAAAGATGTCCTTGGAGAGATGTTATCTGCCTCAGAAGGCCTTAAAGTGCACAGTTTCCAAGTTGCTTGAGTGAGAGACTTATTTTTTTCTTCTAAGTAGTGATTTTAGCAGCTCATAATTTAGCTCGGTCCAACTGAAAAAGTCAGGTTGAGAAATTAATCAGCTTTCCAGATGTTTTTTCTTGGTGTTCCAACTTGAGGCACTACTTGCTGTTTTGCTCAGTCTTCCCATGGCTTTTTCCACCTAACATCTTGGGCAGAAGTGTTTTGCCTATTTTATTTATGAACTTGTTCTTGGATTCTTGTTGGTTTCTCCTCCACCCCCTGCCAACCACAGTCTGTTCTGCAGTCCATAAGTGTCCGCTAAAAGCTATTAGCCAAACCCTCGTGGCCTACACTCCCTTAACCCAGCGGGGCCACAGGGCTTTTTGTTTTCAGATAGCAGAAGGGCAACAGTCACGGGGATTTTGAGGTGAACACAAAGCTTGCGGTTTGGCCTTTGCCGTCTCTTGTGGATGCGAACCAATGCTCAACCACTACTGTAAGGTCATTGTGTCATGTTATTCATGGCCGGGATAAAGCAGTCGAGAAATGGGTTTGTTTTAAGTTGCATTAGTCTTCGGGCTCCAGGGTGTTTATCCACTCGACTGAATAAGAAATAATAAGCCTTTCAGATCACAGTGGTAAGAAAAATCTTTAAAAGCTAGTTTTTTATGCCATGTTACGTTTAAAGCATTTGTGGTAAAATATATTTTACTTCAAAAGATGAATTTTCTGTTGATATTGTAGTAGTGTGGATGCTCTCTGTAGGTTTTTGTAATAGCTAGATATTCATCCATCTGAAGGATGCTTTCCAATCCCTGGAAATCACATTTGCTCTGCTATCACGATTTTTAAACCCCACTATAATGTTTGCCTCCAGGATTGGTAATTATTTCCGAAATGATTCGCTTTCATTCCCAGATATCTCCCAATGGCCAAAATTTCCTGGTCTTATTCAGAATCAGTTTGTGTTGATGTTATTCATTCGTAATTGTACCACCACCAGTGTCACTCAAATTGGAAGAGAAAAAAGCAATTTCAAAGCTTTCTGAAAGCCTACCTGAATTACCATACCACCAGTTCTCCATTCTCCACCCCCCCACTACCATCAACTGTGTTCGAAAGGAATAAAAAACCCCTGGGCAGTCAGCATGAATTCATATTCACGTTAAAACAGAAGACAAATTATACATACATGTCCCAGCATTCCTGCTACCGTGGGATTGAAATTCATTTCTGTTGAATTTAGAGCATGTAATTTTCATACTGCCAGTTGATAAGATGTGGATATGAGCAATACATATGTATAACATCTTAATTTTACATCGAGCCTTGGTGGAAATTGTATTTTAGATCCTTGTCAACAGTACATGAATAAAGATGAAACTGTTGTTTTAGGTGCAGGATGTAAAGCTCTAGTCCCAATTCTGATTTGTACAGGCAATGAGATATTCTGGTCTTTAGTGGTCTTCAAATTACTACGGATTTGTTGGATGTTTCCAAACCTACCAAAAAGATAATTTTAACAAGACTTATTTAATTGCATTTGAAGCAGTGGTAATTTAAAGCTTAACGGTCCCCAAAAGGCACATGTTTAAACCAATGACACATCTTTATTGTTTATTGACATAAGCACCTAATGTTAATTTTGTCAACAATTAAATAGAAATAACAGCAAACACTATGGTCTAGTATCGGATCGTCAATAAAAATACCAAGATTCATGCAGTTTGGCCCTCATACCCCACCCACCAACACTGCTACACATACCTCCAGGCAGAGAAGGGATCAGAGCAGAAAGCTAGTACTTGTAATAGGTTGTCTGTGTAAAGATGCAGGGTGGCTGCGGCAAAGGGGATGGAGTCAACACTAGAAGCTTCCAAGATAGAGTTTATGTAAGAGTTCCCTTTGGTTGTTGTAGACCAAAAAAAAATTTGACTTTGGTTGAACCAAAGGTCTGCCTTGAAGGATCCTGACAGCAAAGGTCTAGAAGTTGGCAAACTGTTTAAACAAAAGCACTTAAACTATTCAACTTTTACACGATGAAGAGATACGGTTTATGTTTAGCCATCCGTAGCACCAACTAGTTTTATTTTTTAAGTGCTTGTGCATGATTATAGTACTTCCATGCTCGGTTTGGCATTTCGTGCATGTTACCGTCTTCTTTGAGGCGTTTGATGTAAAATGCTCCCACTGTTTGGCCGGACGTTATTTCCTGCAGCAATTTTTGCAACTTCCATTGCTTGATATATTCTTTGTGTACTTGTGCATCTCGTGGTTGCTACGAGAGCATCCCAACCAACGAATTTCACTATAGACTATTTTATCAATTAAATGTTGTAGCCCAAAATGCAAGTGCACAAACACTTGAGAAAAATGACACATTGCATTTTTTAAAACATGCTGCACTTTATACCTTTGATTAGCCACAGTGTCGCCGGCAGAATAGACTTGAATAGTATATTAAATCGTGTTTATTAGTTCTTTCAGTATCTAATAATGACCCACTTCTTTTTTCTCTTAAAGGTTCTCGGCCCAGGCTGGAAGACGCTGCTCCACGGATTGTCGAACACCCCTCAGACCTCATAGTTTCCAAAGGCGAGCCTGCTACTTTGAATTGTAAGGCAGAAGGTCGACCGACCCCCATGGTGGAATGGTACAAAGATGGTGAACGAGTGGAAACCGACCGGGAAGATCCACGCTCCCATCGGATGCTTCTACCAAGTGGTTCTCTATTCTTCCTTCGAATCGTACACGGAAGGCGCAGCAAGCCTGACGAGGGGGTGTATGTGTGTGTCGCAAGGAATTACTTGGGCGAAGCCGTCAGCCGTAATGCATCTTTGGAGGTTGCAAGTAAGTGAGCTCATTTGTACCCTGATCCTTGCCTCCTGCAAATTGTCCTCCATCTATACGGTTTTCCCATTTTGTGCTGCCCTCCTCATCTTTCTCCCCATCTCCACTCGATCTTGTTTAGTCTTCCGCTGGCATCGGCGGGCCATAACCATCGTCCCTGGATGGAGTAAAGCACTGAGGTCATTGTTAGTTTTAAAGGAGGCAATCTGATTTGGGGTATTAATGCAGATGGATGGTAGCTCGTATTGAGATAAATTCAACCCAGGGAAAAGCTTAGAGAGGAGCAAAATGCTGGCTGCTTTCAGGTGACAGATGTTAGCTTAAAAACAATCCACCAGCATCACCGTGCTTCTTATGGAATGGCTCCAGGTTTAACAGCAGGGCTTCCCATAACCAGTGCACACTAATTAAATACCGATGGCACGATTTGATTTCAGACATTAGATTAGCTGCAATTTCATTATGTAGCTGCAGTTTTAATGTCTTGTGACCTCAAATTGATCACTCTGTTATTTGCTGTATGGAAAGTTGTTCAGGTAGCGTACACACTGTAAATGATCCTTCAACCACTTTAGTATTTCACCATCTGCTCTCACACATCAACAAAAACTAGTAGCCTGCAAGTTCTGGCTCCGCTTGATAGCATTCGAAGATGAAATCCAAAGACGAAATGCAGATTCAGTAGCTGGTAGATCCTGTCCATTCCATTCCTCATCAGAGCATTGCTATTTCAAACGGAAGACTCAAAACACTCACAATTCAGTCATAGTTAACGTTCTAATTAGGATCTAGTACTCCCTGCTGAGCTCCCGCATGATTTTTCTTGTCTGTTGCAATATAATTTATTTAAAAGAAAAGCATAGAAATGGTATTTTGGTGTTTTTCTGGATCAGTGGAAGTTTTTGCAGCTTTCCAAAAGCTACAAATGTGAGTTATTTACCGCTTGGGAATAATTATTTTGTTTCTTAGAAACTGAATTTAGAGAATTCTTGATTTTCTTCTTTCTGATCAGGCATTTTTCTTTCTTTTTGGGCAAGTTTTAAAGTTTAAACATTATCTATGTAAGGATCGTGGTAATCATAAAAAAAATAAATAAACGTTTATCAGTTAAACCCAGGGGTGCACTGATTTTTCAAAGCATTTTCAAAGATATTCATATAGTCTTGATTAGCAGGGTCTACAGATCTCAAGCCTTCTGACAGATAAAGGGTGTTTACGTGAGAGAATGTAACATTTACATAGTATTACATTTTTGTTACGTTAACTATATTTTGGAATTGTACGTTTTGGACAAACATTTATCGAATAGTTTGCAAACATTTATCGAATAGTTTGGGTAGAGTGGCGCACACCTTTCGTGAATCATGGTTATTCCATACCGATTTCCCATTACAAACAGGTTTTGGGACAAGGAAATTAACCAAATTAGGATTACGCTCAGTGGAGACAGCATTAAATAATTTATGTACAAAAATGGGAGCAATCAGAATGGGAGAAACAACTAATTATAATATAATAAGTTATATTAAATACAGCCTAAAGGAACACAATATTATTAACCTGAGATCAGAAGGGAACACATCATCTTTACGAGAATCCGAATAGGTCACACTCAAAGTTTACTCAAAGGAAAACTGCCCCTGAATGTAAACACTGTAAAAGCAGAGTCTCGGTTATACATCTGCTTATCGAACGCCCCGTATGTGAATCCATGTGGAATCTGACAACTTAAAAAAAAAAAACCCTCAGATCCTTGCAGACTCTTACATTTTATTTTCAAAACTGACTCACCATACTTGTTGAGAAAAAAATATTTTTAAGTCATTTTTAACCAAATACAACATATAAAATAACCTTTGCTGTTGTTCAGGCTATATATAAACAAACACTTGGAGACATAAATGTTACTAGTGAACAAATTCCTCTTAGTTTTATCATCTGAAAGTATTTTATTTATTATTCGGCATTTGCCAAGTTGTAATGTTAGTCCTCTTAATGCTTGGATGCAATATTGAAGCAGATTAGAGTTGATATCAATTCACCACTTTAATTAACACGGTTGCGGATTTCTGTTGGTCAACTGCCAGAGTATTTCAAAACCTCATCTGAAGCAGCAATTGCTGTTGTTTCAATATCATGCATTAATGCTGCAATATTACATATTCTTCGCTGATGTCACAATAGATATTTTATAGAGTTTTTCACTAACACTAACACTAACACGTAGAATGCATTCCATCCTTGAGAATGTTTACTTGAGCTAGGTGCACACAATTTAACCACAAACAAGTGTCTGGAATCCCTAGGTTTCTTCCTGAAAATGAACGGTTCTCGCTTGAGTTCTTTTCACATTGAGCAGAGAGGTTTGCAGTCTGGACTCCTTAAAGGAAACTGTCATTAGCATTAACCGAAGACTTGGTTCAGTGGAAAGAATCCTGCTTCAGAAATAGTTCCAAGACCCCACAGGAGTTGATTCTAGGTCTAGAAACTACACATCTTCCCCAGCTGTCTGCCCTGCCCTTTATTCTTGCCCCTCATCATTCTGGTGGCCTGTATCATTAGTTATGATATGGTTGTCCCTCCTGCGAGATGACAATGTGACATTTCCACTTGGGATGTCTGCAAGATTGGCCTAAAACTGGAAAGAAACACATTGACACAGCTATTAAATGTCATTGTGCAGCTCAGTCAGGATAAAGTCACCCTAAATAGAAGATAAATGGGACTAAACGCATTGAAACTTCACAATGAGTTCATTTGCATATGACTGGATACATTTACACTTGAAATCTTTGTTGTTGTTGGTCTGCATTACTTCCTTCTCTGGGATGCTTTGATTAATCTGTTTCATTTGATTAATCATTAGCCCCTATTAAATCACACATTAAATTAGTTCATTAAAACATGTTTAAAAAGAAACAATGGCTGCATCAGACAAAACAATGAAAATCTAAATTATTCAAATGAAAACTAAACTGACAAAAGCTAATAAAAACTAATACAGAGAGGAAAAAAGTGATTAAACTGTGTAGATTTTCATTTTTTTTTCAAAGACATAAATGGTCAGCCCCCAAGAAAATGAAAGGTAGGTTGAATTAATTCTTTGTGGGCAAACGTTCTTGAAAAACAGTCAAGTGCTACTTTGCCTTACTGCAATTTTCACAGCTAAACATGTGAATGTGCGAGGCAATAATCTAATAGCATTCAAGATTAAAAAAATACACAGAGCCCTTGCAAAGCACATAAAACAATGGCCAAGCACGTAAATGCACTGCAGATGTACTGTCTGTGCAGTTTAATTTGAATTTACAGGGAATATACGGTTAGTATTTGTGCTATTTAAAATACAAATCACTAGAACACATCTCTAAGACTAGAGGAGCCAGTTGATATCAGTTTTAAATACTTAAAGCTTGCAGAAAATTATTACATCCCATTCAGAACCTTCACGCACAGTTATTAGATTGTTAACTGTAAAAAAAAATATGGACAATGTGACACTGCCTACTGCGGCTAATATGAAGCCACCTGGAAGCCGCCATATATACACATTGGTGGAACCGCATGGTTTCAGAGCTTTGCCTCATGTCACCCCTCTTATATATACACATATGTCTGTTATACACATCTTATTTTGTATTTATAAACAAGAATTTGAGATCGACGTCTCGGAATTTGATCGTTGGCGGCGTAAATTCTCTTTCTTACGACATGATTGCAGTGATGAGTCTGCTCTGTTCAAAATCATCAAAACCGTCATTTCTACGGAAGATTTTTTAAAAGTTTGGCTTTTTCCCTTAAAGTTGTATCGGCTACAAATTAATTCGGCAGCCAGCACCATGGTTGCTTCTCGCCGCAGTTTGGCTTTTTTCCGCAGGCCATGTAAAACACATTTGGTTAAAACCAAGTCAAAAATAGCCTTTTTGTAAAAAAAATTAATAAATAATGTTGATGTCACCAAAAATGGACAATAAAAAGAACCGAAGCAGTTCATCATCACTGAGCGGCACAATTTAGCTCATAAACGCGATGAACTCACAGTAAAAAAACGTTAGAAGCTGCTCTTAATAGTTACACGGCAGCGTTTGTCTGGTGTACAATCTGCATATCTTTATAGCTTTAATGTTGAACGACAAACTAGAGTAGAACAAAAGATTACAAAATACTATGCTTTCGGTTTAATTAAATTGATTGAGTTACAATGATACAATGATTTAATTGATTGATGTGTGATTGTATTGATTGATTTATTCATTGATGATTATAAAACTTAAACAAATTGAATTAAATTCAGGAGCTCTTTAATCTTCTACTACAAAGTTTTCAGTGTTTGAGAAAAAAAAATGTTTTTATGATTGTATCGTAATGTTTTTTTTTTTTTCAAATTATGAACCGTTTTTTTATGGGGAAAAGGCTTCATTTTTTTGAAAAGTAAAATCAAATCAATATTTGAAATAAAAAAAAATGATTGTGTGCATCACCAGGATCTAGGTAAACGTACACAGTAAAATCTTAAGAGTTAAATTAACTCTACTCAAAGTGTATTTGGTCCCACTCTATATAGAGTTAAACCAACTCTGAAGGAGAGTTATTTAAATGAGTCTATTTGAACTAAACGGTCTATTTTTGTCTGTTTTTACTCTTTCTGGAGTGGACTTGGTCCCTCTGTGAATAGTTAATATTTAGTTTGCATTTTCCATGCAGATTTGGAAAAACATGAAGAAAATAGATTATTAAATGACTCTTTCTCAGAGTCGGTTTAACTCTATATAGAGTGGGACCAAATATACTCAGAGTAGAGTTAATTTAACTCTTAGGATTTACTGTGTACAACTGAGCAATAGATATTGTATTTCCAAAACAAATAATAACCAATATCACATTACCAGCAGGGCGGAGCTAAGAACATGTCAACCACATCTATAGGTTCATCTACTAAAGGTTCATTTTACATCTAGGTTCATTTTACCAAAAAAAAAAGATGATTTATAATGTATAAATACTAATAATGTGTATAGTTTTCTGTGGGATGCACCGATGAGGTTGGAGTGTGCGATGCCAGTTCTCTGCATGGATATGATCTTTCTCCGACGTGACGCTGCTCCATCAGCCAGGTGGTGGGCGGGCAATGGGCAGGAGGACCGGTGCCAGCTGTCGAGCTCGTCTGGTTAACAGGTTCTGGTGGTTTGGCAGAGAGAAACAGAGAGGTGTATGTATAGTGGGAAAGGGAGGTAGAAAGATAAATAGAAAGGAAAAGGAGGGACCCCATATGCCAGACGGGTCGGTCTGCCACCAGCAGGCAGCGTGTCGTACATTAAGGGGGCACAGATCTCCGGTCAAATGCGAGATGTTCTGGTGAGAATAAACAGGCTCTTGGCTTGGTGCGGGGGAGGAACTGAATTCCCAGAGAGTGTTTTAACAGTCTGTTCATATATGCTGATATGAGCGGGTATTTATGCTGGAGGTGATGAGTTATGTTGGCAGTGTTACATTAGTCAGCTGATGAAGCTGGAGCTGGGATGATTTACTCTGACGGAGCCCTCACACTTTAAATGATTGATGAGGCGGAATGGATCAAGGATGGTTCATCTGAGCTTTGTGCTTTATTACTTTTTAAATGAAGCTCTCGTTCCTCTTTATGCTTATGGATAAACATCCGACTTGAAAGTTGTTTTCGGAGAGTCTGGGATGGTTTCCTGGTGAAAAGCAGCTGTTCAGAGGAATTCTGGGAATGAACAGGTGAAAGAAAGATGTGACGCTGACTTTGTTTTGATTGGGTGGGGAGTGGGAACTTTCACACTTTTACGATCCAACAGCAAAACTAAGATCTGTTCGCACGGTTTCCGCAAGGTCTTAAAAAGTCTAAAATTTTTAAATGTTTTACTTTACAAGCTGCATGTATTGTTTACATTTTATTGTTTACATTTACATCATTTTGCTTTTCAGTGAGTTTTATTTAGTAGACTTTACAGTTATTTTATGGCAGTTTGTTAAAAAAAGTACATTTGGTAGGTCTTAAATTTGATTCTTAATGGTCTTTAAAAGGTCTTAAAAAGTCTAAAATTCTCATTCATTTTCCATCTGTTCACAACTTTTCAAGATGCATGTATTGTTTACATTTTATTGTTTACATTTACATAACTTTGCTCATCAGTAAATTATATTTTGTAGATTTTACCGTTCTTTTATGGCAGTTTGTAAAAAAAAACAAATTTGGTAGGTCTCAAATTTGATTCTTAATGGTCTTTAAAAGGTCTTAAAAATGTAAAATTCTAGTTTATTTTCCATCTGTTCACAAAAGCTGCACGTATCATACATTTTTAGATAATATTTTATAATATTTAATATTTTATTTATATGTAATATCTATCTACAGTGAGTTATGTTTTGTAGATTTTACAGTTCATTAATGGCAGTTTGTTACAAAAACTTAAGTAGGTTTTAAATTAGATTCTTAATGATCTCAAAATTTTTGGATAATAATTTTTACGTTTGTGGATAATATTTTTTACAGTGATTTAAATTTTGTAGATTCATTCATTCATTCATTCATTCATTCATTCATTCATTCATTCATTCATTCATTCATTTTCCTTCCCACGTATTCCCATTTTGGGTCACGGGGGTCTGCCGGTGCCTATTACCAGGGCACATTGGGCGAGATCCTGACCCCTTGGACAGGTCGCCAGTCCATCGCAGGGCAACATTCACTCACACATTCACACCTATGGGGAATTTAGATTATTCAGTTAACATAACCGCATGTTTTTAGGCTTGTGGGGGAAACCTGAATACTCGGAGAAAACCCTCAAAAGCATGTGGAGAACATACAAACTCCTTCCAGGAATTTCTAAGTGGAAGGCCACAGTGCTACCCACTGTGCCCCCGTGCCGTCATATTTTTTAGATTTTGTTGTTAATTCAAATCAGCTTGTTGTCACTAGACATTTTACAGTTATGCATTTTGCAAATGCTTTTATCCAAAGCGACTTACAGTTCGGGAGTAACCATTTGCATGCTTGGATGCAGTCTTCACTCTTTACAAAATTACAATTGCATGCTTTACAACTCAACGTTTAATGCTTTAAGATTCACTTGGTGATGTATGGCTTAGATGCAGCTTGGGAAATCCTTTCCATGCAGCTCTTTACACTCTATTCTTGGCCTTTTTTGTAAGCCACTTGATGTTTGGAGTTCTCCGGTCATTTTACAGAGTTGATGTTCCAAAACACTTTTATTTCGTTATAATACAACCCTCGGGATTGCGCCTCTTGCACAATGGACAGAACCACACTGGAATTCACTGGGGTCTTTTTAACAAATGCATTCTAAATATCTCACTGCTTGATTTGATTTGAAAGTATTGTAAGAGGTGAGCAAATACTTTGCTATCCTTTTCAACGTTTTACCTTATGCCAATACATTTTGCAGACACGAAAGAGAAGAATGAAATAGCTTAACACGGAGTCCAACATTTTCCCCCATTTTCCTTGTCTTCTCCCATCCTTCCCTTCTATTATGTTTAATATTGGTCAAAATAACTTGCACAGATAGTAATTCACCATTCTACTTGAAATGCAGGGTTGGCTCATGGGTCACTCTGCACCTCTAGGGTTTAAGCTGAAGAGGAGACATACTGACAGATAAGCCTATTTATTTGAAGCCCCTCTATCCAGGACAGACCTAAAGTAGCGACTTATGTCAAGCAGAGCATGTGCTCCCCCTCCGGGCTGGCTGCCCGCTCAGCTATTAGCCTTATTGCCTGGATCCAGACTCTGTGGGTGCTGAAGGGAGCCTCGGAGCTGGCCAGAGTAAAACTGCCCAACATAAATTGATTATGAAAGCAGCAGAAAAGAGCATTGTAAAGCTTTTTAATTAAATTTAAGCACTCTTTTACAGTTGCTGTAATGCACTGGGAACCCTGATGGAGCTCTAAAACTGTCACAAATCAGATTTCTAGGATTGTTTTCCTGTCTTTCCCACCAAACAGCAATTTCAATTCAAGCTTCACCCAGATGTTAAGATAAATAGGGTGCTTTCACATGAGGCATGGGGTACACCAAAAAGGAAACTTCTCTCTTTTCCCGTTCTGATTTTAAAGCCAAGTTAGTGAGTTACGAAAAACAGTGTGGTACACCTAGCAGAAATCTAAATAGCCATAACAAAATGCCATGCTGATATTAGTTGAATTTGTTTTCTCCAATGTTTCGTCAGCCATTATATTTTAAGCCAATCAAAACGACCCGGCGTGTTGAGATGTGGGTGTCCACACAGCAATAATGAGATCATTTAGCCCCTTGGAACTCCAGGGGTCAGGGAGACTGCTGACAAGACGGGGTCATTCGGACACAGGGAAACACTGGCCTTCTGTCTCCTGGCTATTTAACTCCCTCTTCAGCTAATGAATTAATTGAAGCCAGCCACGAGTAACACAGTTCAGACATGGGAACACACGGCCACCATCGATGAAGCTGGAAGGCATGAGATTAGGTCAAATAATCATAATTTGAAAGAGGCAAATGTCAAAAGAACGAAGAGAAGGTTTGGGTTGCTGAATGAGCAACAGGTGGTGCAATCTAGGAGGAGTTTGGGGTAGACATTCACTATACAAGATGAGCAGGGGGTCATGTGGGAGCTTTTGTGTGATTAGGGTTATGACCAGAACATGCAAGACAACAGGAACAATACAGGGCAGGTCTGACATCCCAAACAAGTTTCTTTAGGATGCCACCAACTCTGACGTCAAAGGTTTACATGCGTCTTTCTCGAGGCACGCATTCGTTAATTCCTATGAATTCTAATTTGCCCTAAATGGGGTCTGCTTCAGACTACCCCAGCTGTCGTTAGGTGAAAGGCAAGGGTTCACACACCCTGGACAGGTCACGAGTCTGTCGCATGGCCACACACACATTCAGTCCCTGGGGCAATTTTGTGTCACCGATCAACCTGTCATGCATTTTTTTGGACCGTTGAAGGAAACCCTTAAATTCAGAGAGAAAACCTTAGTCATAAAGGCCTTTGGATAGAACATTCTTGATTGTATCGTCTTGCATCTTGCAGTAGTTCTTAATAGGGATGTGACAATGCAGTTTAACAGGTTCAATATTTTCAAATTTCGACCCCTACCCTAACTATTGACAAACACTATTGAGTTAATACCAATGTAAATGCAACTAGATGGCACACAACCTCTGATCTTAGCTTTCAAAAACCAACCCCCCTTCCTCAATAATTTCCTTAAACTAAGATAGATATATGGCAAGTTGGTTGCTATGGGAAATAGTCTGATTGCTAGGGAGGGGCCAGTGATATAATATGTTTTCTTTGTCCCAATACGTTATTTACACCAACCCCAATGTCTCAGTCACATACAAAAGCTGAGAGAGTTCATGAAATTTGGTTGCTTGGTTAAACAGTTTGGTTGCTAGGGAGCTGTCAGGGGTGTCATAAAAATACTGTTACTATGATAACATAATAAATCCACATATATACACAAGGGTTCTTCTTGACAATATTTTCCCAATTTTTTCCCAGTCAGTGTTAAATATTTTACCCCTTTCAGATTTCAGATGGGTTCAAATACTTTTGCACAGTGATTGGTATGCCCTTACTGATAACTTCCAGAAGTGCAGTGAGATTGAATATTCTATGAGATTCTTTTCAAGCCAACATAATAAATTTCAGGAAAACCCTGTAGCTAGATGGTTTCCCTTGAATCTAGACAGGTGCAGATGCTGCAGGGAAAGTGCTCTTTGTAAGGCTGGTTCTAGATATGCTTGGAGATACTGCTGCTAAAACAAACTAATGAGGCATCTTATGGTGTCACCTCTGCATAGTTACAGTTCTTTTTGAGGTCTATGTCAGGCTACGTAGTGCTCTGTGTCTACTCAGAGGCTACGCCGCAGTATCAATGTAGAGGTATAAATGGGCCCTAAGCCACTAAATGGTGAGAACTCAAGAGCTGAGTGTCTAGATAAGATCTCTCCCCTTGAACAAACATCTCAAACATCTCAAATCTCTTTTATTGGCACCTCCAGACTCTGATGAAATGGCATCTCCATTGCACTGGTGCTTCCCTACAATACCTTTAACATTAACTGTAAATGGCCAGTTTTATCACCATTCCAACTCCAAGGTCTTCCATGTTTAAAACAAGCCATGATTATCCAAATCTGAACTTTGCTTACATCAGAAATTGTGTTATTGTTGACCAGAGCCATGATTTCACCATGTCTGTTTAAGTGGGGTGATTGATTCCAAGTGGTGGATGCACATACTAAATGATTTTCCATCCACTGCATATGTGACTGTGTGATCTGTATAGCCTAGAATTTGTTCAGGCACCAACTCTGGGATGATTGATTGCTTCTCTCAGCATGGCATTGCCAGCTGGCACTGGGGAAATGGGAAAGAGCAATGGGCCAGGATATTGCTCTGTGTTTAGAAAGTACAAGAGCGAAGAGAAACACACATACTGCCAGCTAAAGCATTTCTTGCTTAGAGCGGATAACTTGCAGCAAGTTTTATTTCCTTCCATTCATTCCAAAACCCATTGAGTTTTTCTTTTCTGATGAATTTTTCTGTTGATTTTTGGTGGAATTTATGAAAATAGTTGCAGTTTTGCTATATCCAACTACAGCCTCAACTATGAAATTAACTGCTATTGGTTTCCAAGATTCAGTGAAATCTATATTTAGGCTTATTTTTTTATAGTACTATTACCTTTTTCTAGATTGCACAGAATGACAAAACAATTTGAACACTATTCCAAGGCAGTTGTGACATTTGGTTGTATATCATGTTTGTTTTTTATAGACCAGTTCACCTTGAAGGATCTTAGGATGCTGGGTGAGCAAGAAACCTTCCCTAAACCCCTGCTAGAAAGGCTTCAACGTCAAGCCTTATCCCAAGAGATGTCCCACTGATATTCATTCACGTCGATCCCTGTCACCTCTCATGATTTTATTAGCTTGTGTGGAGTAGAAAAGAGCTCTGTGGTTAACGCTCGACTCACACCTCATTCAGTTTCTCTGAATCCATTCAATAAAGTAAGTCTTTGTTGCTGGTACAATGATCATTTCAGAAATTCTCCTCTGTTGAAGCATCAAAGTAATATTGATGATAGTTTTGTGAAATATATCTTCTTCAGTGACATCAAGCCCCCAATTGGGACTTTTTTTTGCACATTACCTCAGTAATTTTTAAATATTATATGCATTGCTGTAGGTTGTACTTGGTTTTTGAATCAATGTTTGTTTCATATCCCTCATCTTACCTCTAACTCCCTTCTGGCAAAACCTGGCTGTATTTACTTGAATAAAGCTGGTTTCTACTCTCTGGGTTACTTAAAAATGATAGGTATTCTATATTAAGAGAAAACTTAAATAATGAGGGTTGGCATGTTTTGGTTCCAATGTCACTAGGTCGGTCTTAAACTTCCAAGGAGTATCTCTTCTTTTCACCACTAGAAGGCACCAATTTGTGGTCTGTAAAATTAAACTGAAAGATGATTCCACATTTTCACACTTTAATTTGAATTATGCCCTGCGATGGACTGGCGACCTGTCCAGGGTCTACCCCCACCTCTCGACCAATGTGCGCTGGATATAGGCGCCGGCAGACCCTGTGACCCCAAAAGAATGAATGAATTTGAATTATCTTGCATATTATGTCTCATAACTCTTGAAATTTTTATTTAAAACCAAAAATATCAAAACTAAAAACTTTTAAAACCTACACATTATATTTGAAATCAAAATTAAACAATTGGTGGGTTGCATGGTTCCTATTTGATTCAAAATAGTCACATCAATTTAACACATCAATGCGTTAAAAGACATCTATGGGTTAGTTATCAGAGTATTTTCAGAGCAAAATTTTCAGAAATTGCAAAATTAAACATTTTAAAATGTTGAAAATTGAAGGCCCCTACTCCCCCCAAAAATGATCACAGTCAGCAACCCAAGATACATATACATGTCACAGCCAGACATTGTACCTTTAAGAAAAACACAGGGATTACAAGAAGACGGTCTGTTTCATGTACGGAGATTGGGTAACATGGAGCAAGCCAGTGTTTGAAAGACATTTTTTCGTCTTCATTTTATAGAGTATTTGTTCAAAAACTTAGAGATTAGCAGAGCTCTACATACATAAATAAAACTAGAGTCAATATCCAAAAATGTTGTTTTTGCTATTGATAATATATAATTTATACTATTTTTACTCAAGAAACCCTATTTCCCAATAGCCAAACAGACAGAGTTATCTGAGATGAGTGTTTTGCTGAACACTGTTACACTGTCTTTTTTTTTTTTACAGAAATCCAGAATACAAAAATGACAAAAACGTAATAGCTTTAAAACATCAATAGATAGATAAACAGACAGATAGATAGATAGATAGATAGATAGATAGATAGATAGATAGATAGATAGATAGATAGATAGACATTTATAATAGCAATTTATCCTCCTTTTTTTAATAGGTATAATTTTGCAGCTTTACACAGAGTCTGTGTTGTTCAATGTTCAGCAGTTATATGAATAAATTAATGCAAATGATGGGTCTAAAGGAATAGGATTATCCCTTTTTCAGTTTATTTCGGTCATGACACAGGTTTGTTTCGCATAGTTGTCAGTTTCCCCAGATGGTTGTGGATCACTGTTTTAAGAGGCATAATTCATTAGTGAAAAGAAGGGTGATGATGGACAAAGACATAAAGTTGCATCCCATCCTCTCATTAAGCTAGAGAAGTGCAGACCATCACTAGATTAAAGTAATCCTCTTTCTTTCCAAAAGCCCATGTCTCTATTAGCTTCCACGGCAGTCGGCCACACGCGCCGGATTAAACCACATCACTAATGGACTTATTGTTGTCAGTATCTGCATACAAAAAGACCAGCCATGGGGGGGCTTGGGGCTCTTCTCCTAGATGCACCATCAATACAGCCTTCCTCCCTCCTGCTTCCCCCTATCTCCTCTACTTTTGTTCCCCACTCAGGCTTTTTGTGGGCCAGTGTTGTGTCCAGCAGTGTAGGGGCTGGTGACGGTTTACACATGCTAGCTCTGAATGATGATGAGTTTACAGTAAGGCCAGTGTGTTAGATGGTCAGCCACCCACTTAGCGGCTGCTTTCCCTCCTAAAACACTCAACTGAAGTGCTTTGGTTTTACAATGCTTCATACAACAGTGGAATTGGAACATAAGGGGGTTATGCAAATTGTTTGGAATTGACCTCTTGCTAGGCTTCAAAGATGAGAGTTTTCAAGCCTTTCTAATTTAGTTTGCCTCATTTGTTCTGATCAAAAAGCCACAAAGAAAGTCTAGATTCCATAACGAAAACACTGCGATGTAAGCAGTCGAACTAAAACATACTCATAATGTTTGGCTAGTGTGACCAGGAATGGCGTAGTAAAATGTTAATTTCTCTTCAATCATTTTTTAATTTGATTTCATATAAGTGTGGCCTCTGTTTTCCATTCTGTTCATTATTTTCATGGTCAGGTGGCTAAGGGGATCCAGTTTGGGGACCACATGAAATGCGACAATGCTGGGACCTACAGTAACAGTATACTTCTGCACAACCTACAACGTACCCTTCATTCAGATTCCCAAAATGTAGATTATCGTGTCGCTACCATTGTGGTGTCCATATCGTAAGGTCTGTGATTGGTCGTTTCACAAACATACATTTTCCAAGTTTGTTATCTGAATCTGTCTTGTAGCGTAGGCATGCATTTGCAGGTACGAAACGTACAGGTTGAGCGCGTCCTGTGTTCTTTTTCATTAGAGAGGTTTTGGGGTGGATGTAGGGGAAGCTTGAACCATGCCATGGAATGTTTGGGTGGTTTGATTTAAATAGGGATGAGTAGATGTCTTAATTGGTGACACGGATGTCATGTCCTGATGACTCCTCCCAAAACCTGTAAGCAAAAAAAACCACCTGGTCATTTCCGCCAATAACACGAACATGGACCAAATCAGCAAGCTACATGCAGCCATCTATACAGCTGTTCTTCAGCCTAGTACCACAGGATCGTGGAATTTTGGTTGGTTCAAAAGGGATGAGTAGATGTCTTAATTGGTGACACAAATGTTATATCCCAATGACTCCTCCTGATAGTTATCAAAACGACACATCTGGTCATTTCCGCCATGAGCACCAACACGAACCAAATCAGTGAGCGCTTGACTGAAGAAGTGATGGAGTTTAGCCATCTATCGTGGAATGCTTGGTTGTTTTGGATTAAATACGGATGAGTAGATGTCTTAATTAGTGACATGGATGTCATGTCTTGATGACTCCTCCCGAAAATTGTTAGCAAAAAAACAAACAAACGAGATCTACTCTGCAAACACTGCTTACCAGTGTTTATAAAGTGCTATTGCAGGCAGGCTAAGCATTGGAGCTATAGCGTAGGCTTTGCCATGAGCTAAACACAACATAACAGTGATGCTTTATAAATTGGACTTCAGTGTGAAGAGGAGTTTATGAAGGTCATGAGTTCAAGTACAGTATCTTGGGGTCTTATTCACAAGTGTGGCAAGGTTGGATTGGTACTGTATACCAATCTTTCCAATTCTCACCTTTTCGGCTCTGATACAAGCGGCTGGAATGAGTTTCCTCTGCAGGAAAATAGGGTTTTTTGGGCACACGGGTAGAGCTTGGAGTGCAGTGTGTTACTCTTCCACTTCCAGGAAACATTTGATGAAGCTCAGGCATCTGCACAGCTTTATTGATGGTTTTCCAGATATGTCCAACTAGGAGGAGATCTTGTAGAGAAGACCCAGGACATGATGGATAGTCACGGGAAGTGTGGATGTTTTAGAATTGTGCCACACCAAGGGGTTCCAAATTGCGCCTTTGTGGATTTTACCTTGAGTTTTGCCGGTCCGTCGAAGGATCATACTCCCTCACCACTCAAACACACGTGGAAATCATTGAGATTCACCTCATACCTGTAATAAAGTGTATTTTTAGTGAACAAAACAGCACTGAACCCCAATGTCTGACTGGAAATGTTGATGAAAGAGACTGATTGCTAAAATTTAGACTTGCAATCTCTTTTTAATTGATTAACCTAATATTTCTTGGAACTCTGTAACTGTTTTCTATGGCGTGTGAGTGCACCTCTAAAAAGAATAGATTGGTTCCCTAGCTGATCATCTCTTCATTAGTTTCCTCTACAGGACAGACTTGCACTCGGTCATTGAAATGTTACTTAGCAGGGGCCAGTCTGGGTCCCCTTTGTCCCACAGCGATAACACAGTCATTTAAACACCCTCCCTACCTTTCCCTCTCCACCCCATCTTCTTTTCTAAATAATGACACCCACCTCCAGCGCTGCACATGTGGCCTTGCTCATAAAAAATACTCATTTATAACTTCAATTTGTTAGCCTGACATGGCGAGGGCTAAAAGGTTTTGGGGAAGACCAGACGGGGCTGTTTATGGGCAGCTAAGAGCCTTGAAATGATGCAGGTCTCGTACATCTCTTCATCTCTCATTCTTTCCCGAGCACAAATAGAATGCATATCATTTCATCAGGCTTGATATTGGTGCTGGGATCATGCTGGTTCATAAAAAGATGAAATATCACTGTTATTTCCTAACTCTCTCTCTGGTTCTGCAGCTAAGGCATTACAATAGTACTGAACTCAAGATGTTACGCAAAGATCGCAATGGAATACAAAATAATATTTCAGGTGATTTGTTTTGCTAATGCTTTTTACTTTTTTCTATCTTTAGTTGTTGTACTGTCTCAGGATTTGTTGTGCTGCTCACTTGTTTTGTTTCAGTTTGTTCAGATTTCAAAGGGATACAAAATGAGATTTTAATAAATTAGTTTTGTGCGTATTTTTACTAATTTGTTTCATTGTGATGAAATAGAAAGTGAGATTTCTTTTGTTTGTATTTTATTTAGTCTTTCTTGAGTGGTTTGTTTTGTTTTACACAGTTTTGTCTTGCGTCGTTTGGTTTTCTTTGACTCCATTTTGTTTCATTTTACTCAGATGAGCATGCAACAAAATGAGATCTAAATTTATTTAGTTTATGTTTTTACTTATTCTTTCTTTAGTAGTTTTTCTGTGTTCAGATTGTTTTATTGTGCTCAGTTATGTTTTTTTGGGTATGTTTTTTAATTTTTGCTCAGATTGCAATTGAGATGTAAAATAATTACCTTCTTTCTGTCCTTTTTTTTAGTTTTAATGTGTTCTAATTATTTTGTTTTAAAACTATTTTCTCTTTTTTTTCTTCTGTTTAATATACATGTTTTTTTAAGCATAGATGGCTTTTTTTAATTTGCTAGTAAATGGCTCATTTGTTTTAATATGATTCACCGATCATTAATTAATTTTATTTAAATAAATCACCACCCATTGAATTGACAAGACCCAGGGTACCAACGCTCTGTCCTTTTTTTGTTCAACTCTTTATTTAATTTAGCTTTGTTTATACTATTTAAAAGAACATTGTCTGAGAATGCTATCTGAATTGATCTGCGAAATCCTCCTCAAAATTGGCAATTTAGCTTTAAGCCTTTTTGCTTAGATTGTTTGTCCTTTTTAATACGCGTTCACACCTCAAGCTGTGACGGTACCTGCATATTAATATGAGCTCGTTTGCTCGCACATGGAGGAAATTATTTTCCGTGCACAGTCACCAGATCAGTGCATCCAGATGCTGTTCATCAATCAGCTGTGGGAGAGTGAGGGATCCCAGCTGTTGTGTCCTAACAGGACTCAGGTGATGGTTAAGCAGCAGAGACAGCAGTGAAATGAGCGTCCAGACCAACACGCACATGATAATGGCACCGCAAACAAAAGCCGAAAGAGACTGAAAAACGTGAATGTGTCATAACGGCACCGTTGATTTCCCACTGTCCCCAAGGCAATATCAGAATAGCAGTCTGGGCTTCTGCCCTGAGCTTGCACCAGTCTCATTACATCTGGAGGGGCCTCTTTGATCCTATCGGGGTTTGGAATGATGAAACGCTGAAGGCAGCACAGATCTATGTGTGTGTGTGTGTGTATAGAATGTATGCAGGAGATTTTAGCTTGTGGGGGCTGGAAAGGGGGACAGATGTCCAAGCTGCGTGTGCTTCAAGCATCGAATCCAACCCCCAACTCCCCTGTTACCTCTCTAAAATCATAGCCGCAAATCTGACAGGAACCAAATCGACCTGCAACAGATGTGTTCGGCACCAGGTCAGGCTGATTAGAGATGTCATGATACGAAAAAAAAAATCATAATTGGAGCTGACAAATCAAAATACTTGGAACAACTCTAAAACTACTTTGAAGTGTTAAAAAAACACCCTGATATCTTCTAACAAAGGCAGAGACATGAAAAGTTCCTTTTTTTCTGTTTCTTCTTTTAATCTTAAACTCAAAAAAACTTTTCTAAATTTAATTCTAATTAGCTTTATAGCGATAAAAAAGTAAATTTTTTTTTATTAAAATTGAGTCAGCAAAACTCAAGCTTCAATATGGTTGATGTATGGTTGCTATAGCTTAAGAGTTTCAGTCGTGTATAAAGGAACACAATGGGGGCCACCTGTCTGAGTACCAAGAAGGGGCCGTGAACTTGAGCTCCTCCCTAAAAAGCTCCTCCTGAAACTTGTTATAGAATGAAATGTAATGGAAACAGTGACAGACAAATCACTTGGTTTTAAATTGTCTACTTCATGCTGAAAATGTGGAGTTTGATGGTTTGCACATCATTTGACATTGCACTCACTGATACTTTTCCAGTTGGCACACCGTCTGCGATAAATACGAGAGATTTCACAATTATTTATTCCATGCATGATACAAGATTGGTAGTTTATGTGAGATCTCAAAAGAGACACAAACAGAGATTTCTGGCTATGACGATGCAATTGCACAATAGTAAGTGTTTGTTTAGGATGTAGCTAAGTAGACGCATGGAAATTTCTGGCTTGAAAGGATTTGGTTTGCCTCGCTATCCACAATTCCATCAGTACCTCAAAAAGTTGGTATGGAAGTACATTTTCTTGTGTTATCCTTAACAATGATTAAAAAGTGGGCTCTGAAATCCAAGCTGCTCTGGCATCTCATAGCCAGAAGAAATGAAATCTGATCTAGATCCTCTTATCCTCTGAAGTGTCATTGATGGCAGAGAAGATTAGGCTTGGAATTCCACAAAATGTCACAAGTACTTTGACATCTTTGGTGTGCAGTCGTGAGGCAGTCTGATGTATTGTTTTCAGCTGGGGTTGAGGTTTAGCCGTGTCTTTTCAGGGATTTGAAGCAAGATATTGAGATGTCTTTTCATGTGGTCCAGAGACAGGTGTATTTAAGAGAAGCTCTCTTTATCAAGCTGCTTTAATGGTGTTGACTCCACATGGGAACTCTTAGCAGTGGCCACAAAACACTTAAGAGTGAAGAAGGAAACTGCTCAAATACTCTAAAATCTGCCTAAATCACTTCCAATAATCTTAAATAAAGCTCTCAGTGACTTCTTTATCTCCATATAGATATATATAGATATATTTAGCTAGGGTGTAATGATACACTCTGTGTTTTAACACTTAAATAACTATTTTCAATTTAGAAACTATTACCCTTCCATAGTTGACTTACTATTAATAGTTTATTTGCATCAAAACACTGAAAAGACTCCTTTCCAGCACAGTGTCCCTAAGGGTTGTGTTTTGGTGGAGGGTGTTTGCTTAAGTGTAGGCTTTTTTCTCTTTTCTGCCTCAGGTCTGCCCTGGTCAGAGGTGGTCTGCTGTGGATAAGTGGCTGACCAGGGGGCCGGGGGACAAATATGACCATTTAAAGAAGATGAGAGGGTTTAGAGGCCAGCGGACAGGCCTAAAGCTCCCCATATGTCCACGCACGCAGATAATGATTAGCATTACAGCTCATCAATCAGATAAATCAATAGCCTGCCGGTCACCTGCCACCTGTTCACCTGATTCTTAACCCGTCCAGTTTCCAGCTGGAACCTTAATGTAAGAAGTGTTGCTTTAACAAAGTAAAAAGTGCACGCTAATTCATTTAATTTCAATCATTTTATTGAGTTGCCTGTTCCAACACCTACCTGGAGTTTAATCAACACCAAAAAATTCAGATCAACACTACTATAGAGTTGGGTATAATTTTTTTTTTACACTGTTTTAGTTCATTATTGAAAGCCAATATGTTCATTACCATCATAACAATGTAAATTGAAACTAAATTAGACTAAATTCAACACTATATTGTAACACTTTGGTTCAACACTGCTTAATCAACACCTGGAAAGACTGCTGTGATTTTTTTATTTTTTATTTTTGATTACAGCTTGTAAAATGATCTGAATTTAATACGCTTAATGTCTCAAAAATGATAACCTGTGTAGGTAACGATATGGCAGATACGCTCCTCTTGTGTTTGTCTGAGACTGTAACGGATTGCTTCACGTGGACAGATTGACAGATGACCGACTTGAATGCCAAAGGCACCCTTGCGAACATAAACCTTTCATCAGCGAAAGAGAACCGTTTGTCATTTCTCCCGGTACTTTTGAATATTCGATTTTATTCATGAGAGCTCATAAAACAAGCACGCTTTCAGGGAACAAAGTAACATGCTTTTGAGTGCCTGATCGGGCTTGACGAGAAACCTTTTCATTAGGCTTGAATGACTGCTTAGTGGATGCGTTTGAGCAAATAACCGCAGTTGTTTTCACGCTACATGCTGCTTATAGAGGATTTATAATTTAGGGAACACTGTTTAATATTTACAGAACAAACGTCTGATTTAGCGGGTTTTTTTTGGTGTGTAGACGTTGCTTTTCTCTTTTTTTCCCATGGCGAGTGTTAAAAGAGCACAAGATGACTTTTCATTTTAAAGCAAACCAACTCCTTGCAGAACAGTCATCGCACATCATGTGTCACTTGCAAGTGCCAGGAAGTGGCGGGTGTTGGAGTTGGTCGTTTTATAACTTTCCTGCACAGATGTGTGTGACTGGTGTGGTTTATTTGATAGTGGGCGGGAGGCAGGAGGGCTACCAAGGTAGCTTATCACCACCAGTGAAAATTGTAGAGTCCGCGATATAAATTGAAATAGATGAAGGTAGAGTATCTGCCCAATCTCGGCCAGTAATTTTACGCCAGAGAAGAATTATGCCGATATCCATGGCTTTGTAGCTGTACCAACAATGAGCTATTTACATAATAATTATCAATCCACATGGTGTTCCTATTCCTCAAAGTATTCCTCCAAGTATCCAATACCTAGGCAATGTATAACATATCAATAGTTTCCCCAATTTTATGTTGGATTTTTGACATTCTATACATTGCCTAGGCATTCTATAGAATGCTGAATTGCACACTTTACCGCTTACATTAATCAACAATTCACTCCCTACGGTAAGGTTTAAGTGTGTTTTCTTCTACTGTAAAGTTGGACACTTTAACACTGGTGTCAATAGCCATGTTTCCATCCAAAGATCCAAAGAAATATTAAATGTTTGCGTACAAATATATCCACTGGAATTTTATGGGGAATTCTGAGGAATTTTAGAATGATCAAAGAATGATTTCAGATTTTGTGTAATGAGATCGGTCTGATGGTTAGGCCATTAATGCTATCCCATCATGCCCCAGTTCCAACAGAAAAACACATTGGGTTTTATTCCATACGTGTGGTTCCATCACAGTTTGTGGACATCTTTTCTTATTGGATACAAAAAAAAGTTTATCCTTCTCAGTTGCGTGATATTTCAAAATGCACATATAAGAGGCTAGATGGAAAAGCAGCTATTGGAAATCTTGCTCACTTCAGTGACTAGCCTCATGTGGCCAGTCGATGAATTGCAACTTCAGTCACCTACGTTGAATTTGTGGAGAAATTTGGAAGTTGCTGCTTCATAAAAATTCTCCTAGCAACGAGGCCACATCATAGAACATTTCCCTACAAAATAATGAATATTTTTTAAATGTTAAATATCTGCATAAGAATGTCTTGGAGGTCTAAAGATATTTCATCTACATATAGTTTATACATTCATTTAGGTCTCAAAAAAGGTATATATTAGTTTATTTTAACCAACAAATTAATAATATCCTATTCCCACTTATTATTCATGATTAGGATCATGACTTTCTGCTCAAGCCCAGATTGGAAAAAATGCACCCACGTTCGCATTCAAACCTATTGAACATTTATAATCAACATTTCTCCTCATTATGGTGTCGTTAATCATTTAAGAGGCCACATACTGATGCCAGGGGTCGTTCTGCAGCTTCTGGGCTTGGAGGCTTCTGGTTTGAGGCCAGCTGATTGGAGTTTTTATGTTCTTCCTACTCTTGAGAGTTTCCTCAGGGTACCCCAGATTCTTCCTTTGGCCCAAAAGCGTGCTTTAGGAGCAAATGGTGAGAAAATGTTCCCTGACCTGTCCTTTGTAAGATGAATATAGAAAATGGCATAATCCCTAACTAAGACCAAGCGATTTAACATAGGGAGGCATGGAAGGATTGGCATTATTGAGTTATACGTGTCATTGATGATCATTCATGAGATATCTTTATGTTTTTTGGGAGCAGTTTAAGAATATGCAGATTTTTAGCCAACGGTAAAGTGAAAGTATTTCAAAGTCTACCAAAACTTGGCTACTGCAGATATCAATAGTTTATTCGGTGTAAATTAACTGTCAATTTTAAAGAGTTATTCAACGTCTTTTTTTATTTGCTCATCATTGAAGGGAAATGTATTATTATTGATCATCAATCTTTGTTTTAAGTTTAGATCGATGAACTTCAAATGCTCAGGAAAACCGAAAAAAGACCACCACAGGACCCGTCTCCGCTTTTCAACCCATTTCTTTCAATCTTTCAGCTGCCACTCAATGACTCAAACAAACAGACTCATTACAGTACAGACAGCTGCAGCGGGTGCCAGCGAAAGCCCCCAGCAGAGCCGTATGCTCCTGTTTAAGGGATACCTTACCATGTCAGAAATCCGACTTTAAAATTAATGAAGGGCTGCGGATGAAGAATTGATTTTTGCGAGGGGAAAGGTTGCGAGTCGAGGGATTCATTAGCCATGCCCCACAGAATGCAGCTATGGTGGCAGCCGAGGGAGGTAATTGAAGTGGACTGCGGCGCTAGAGGGGTAGGATTACACTGACTTTGTTTTCAGAGGAGATAGAAAGATGGAAAGGAGGAGGAGGAGAAGGGGGTTTGCCCTGGAGGCCAACACGAGGGTCAAAGGTCATAGTCTAAATCCTCCATCTTTAGGGTTTATGGGTAATTGGCAGTCTAATCTGGCTTTTATAGAAGGTTTTTGGTCTCTTTAAAATTATACCCTCCTTTCCCACCTGTTGGAGTCATTTGTACTTTGTCTTAAGGCTATGATTGTGTTACCAATAAAAGATGTTTTTATTGGCTCAGCAAGCACCTGTGGTAATTATAGTGATACTTGATTTTCTAGATTGGTGAGGAAGAGGAGAAAGCTCAGTAGAAAGTCTCTGGGATTGGATTGGAAGGTCTTTCTCTTTTTGCCGCTCTCAGGGGAGCAGGGTCGGCTGGTGGTTTGAAAGTGCACCATTAGATCTCCATGAACCCAGGGGACTGTATTTCAATTCAGTTTGTTGTGGTGGAAATTAATTAGGTGAAAGCTCACCTACAGTGTGCCTCACTACCAGTTCATAGGGCTAATTAAAGCTAGGTATAGGGCACAGGGTTCCCCGCATTGATTCACCAAACACTTAAGACTCTTTTGGATAAGTGTTGGCAGCCTATTAGACTTTCAATCAAAAAGCAAAACCAGTTTAGTGTTTCTATTAAACTTTTGGGTTAAAGTTATACAATTACTCAAGGAAAGTGTAATGGTTATCTCAGTGTTTTATTATACTTTATGGTACTTAAAGATCTTTATTGTAATTCTGAAAAAAATAGATCTAAAAATCTTTTAAATTGGAATGACATTTTGGAAATTAACTGAAGTGTTGTTGTGACGTTTTGTGCCTTGATCTACAACCATGGACTTAGAGAAATGGGGTTGGTTCATATTACTTATTGTGGGAAATTGGACACAATATTAGGTCACTGATCCCCTACATAGCAACCAGACTGTTTACCATAGCAACCAATTTGGGATTTCTCTATCTCAGCTTCAGAAAAGCATTTAGAAAAACAGACCTGGCGGGTTTTTTTTATTTTACTGACTTTTTGTTTTGCAATTTTACTGACTCTTCCATAGCTACCAAAATTTTACCCTAGCAACAAAATCAGCAGATCTATATCTCAGCTTCAGAAAATGCTAGAAACACAAGACTTGCTATATTTCACTCATAGTGAGAAGGGATCTTTTTAATGGCATCATTGATTTCGCCTTAGCAACCAGATTGTTTACCCAGCAACCGATTTTAAAAAATCAATAGCTCAACTCATTGAAATCATTGATAAATGACAAAGTTTTTATTTTCAGCAAACATCAAAGTTTATGAACAAACTAATTACTATAAAAATTTTAGAAAAGAAAGATCGATGCCATTTTTATGCATCTTTTCTACTGAAATCCGAAAAAGGGGGTTCTTTTGTTTTGTCCTGTTTTTAGAATGCTACATCAGTAGACAATTTAGACATCCAATTACACTCCTGTTTTCGAGCAGAGCTGCTGCCATCCTTCACCATGACATCCTCATGAAGCATTATGTATATTCAAGCTCGACGCCACTCGATCACACACGTTTAAAGAGGAGGAAATTAAAACAGCAGCAGCTGACAGACATCCATTAGAGGTGTAAAAGGGCCTCTACAATTGCTAACGCTAATACGCGGCCGTTCTGTTGTCCTGCTTTGAATTCATCAACATTAAATATTCCCTCACATACTCAGAGAGCTTCATTCTTCAAAATAACTCACCCTCCCTGTCCCTGATGACATTGTAGTGACATTAATGCAGTAATTTAGACGTAATGGCCAGACATTATCCATCCTAAAGTCAAAGAGTACATTCACTTCCGCCCACGTAAACACATCCAGCACACCATTAATTATCACTCATAATTAATAGTCAGAAACTAATTTGATTCCAGCAGAGATTTTTTTATGCTGCTAGAATAAACCATCGACCCTCAGCTCACCTAAGATTTGTGGGAAAAACCCTGTAGTTCTTCTCATCAAGAGGCATTAGGGAGCGTGAGATAGCATCAAACTCTCAGTGACACGCTCCCTGTGCTGAAGGACAGCCCTTGTGCCCTAGTCGCAAACCTTGACTGCGCCGCCATCCATCTATTATGCGCATGACAATGACCGATTTCAGTTGATATGACTAATGTGTTGCATTTAGCAGAGTATTCATAAGGCTCGCATGCGTTTATCTCAAAATGCTAATGTTTAATTGGATAATTTGAAGAACAGTGAAACCGTTTTCAAGTCGTTTTAATAGCTTGTATTAATCCAAAATGTTACATTGTCTATGTAAAAAATTCTATGCTAAAAATGCTTTGTATAAATGACTCTCTCTGTATATTTTTTTTACATTTTTTACTATTTATTAAGTTTTTTAATTATTGGAATGTAGTTCTCATGCCAGATAGAAAATTGTAAAAATAGACTATTTTGATTTCCCCCTAATAGTATTCACAATAGTCAATGTAGGCAGAAAACTTTTTAACAGTCTGTATTCAGTTGATATTTTCAACAATCTGAAGCATATGTCAAAAAGACTCACTTTTTGCCAATATAGTTGTGCTGTATGTATAAAGTTTAAATGCATACCCCTAGTAGTCTGCTTGCAGCTATGTTTTTAACAATATTTGTTTTCATTTATTTGTTTATTTGTTTTGTTGACATCTTTATGACTACTCAAAGGAGTCTGATCGGAATTGTTTCTTCTCAAACTGCGTAAAAGACCGTCCTTGATGTCTATCGCAGAGCCATAATCACCGATTTGAGCCATTTAGAGCCAGACAATCACAGGACAACATGGCTGCTTAAAAAAAGTGTTGATTTCTCTAGCCATCCAATCTAGATAGATAGACTTTCTTAAGGAATGGAGCCATAAAGACTCAAAAGGGGAGGTTAGTTGCTTTAAGTCTCAAACGTAAAAGGAACAGACTGGAATAGAATTAAATATCATGAACATAAGGTATACATTTTATATAAAAGTGACGATTAAACCAATATTTTATATAAAAAGAATATACAATTGATTCAAACTGAAAAATAGCTTGTTAACATTGCAGAAAGAAGCATTCGGAAACAGGTTTGTTGAATTATTCTTTGATATTCCGTTTTGAAGACACTCAATAAACGCTCCTGACGTCGTCTGAAATCCACATCATCTATGAGAGAATGTCTCTAAAACAAGCAAGTGTTCGCTTCTGTTTACATTTGTGTCTGTTTTAGCACTACAAACTAAAAATTCAAGCTGGTTTTAAATGGCGAGTCTTATAAGTGTCTCCGGGAATTGATTAGTTATTAATCAGAACCATTTGTCCAGAACCTGTGTGTTTATTCCATTGAAAAACACCAAAGTGCTCTGAAATCTTTGTTTAGAGGAGACCTTGTGTTTTCTTGCCATCTTCCTCAACCTCATCTTGGTTGCAACGTTTGGCTGTTCATAACCCAGTTGCAAACCTCTTACACAGCCGTTTCTGTTTCAGTTCATAGCTGGTTTACGACTTGTTTAGTTTGTATTATTGGTGGATCATAAACCTGCTAAATTCCAGACTCTATGCAGGTGTACCGATAAGATTTGATGCTGATTTCAAGGTAAAAACCATATCATTGTTTATATTTTATAGTTTTTATTTTTTGTTTACACCCACTTGAAACGTTTGCACGGTCCTCTATGTACTGAGCAGGCATTTATTTATTGTTAATAGACGGGTTTTGTGCATTCCAGACTCTAAGTGAAGGTGGTTTGGTTTCTCACGTTGAGAAGCTGAAACCAGTTTTATTGAAAAAACTTCTTTATTAGGATCAAGGAATGAAGAATATCTCCAGGCTTCATTCTGTGTTTGCACTCTGTTCCCTCTGGCAGTGAAGGGAACTTTTGAATCCTCTCTAGTAGCTCCCAGACTAAAACAAGCTTCAATTTCAGTGGATTTATTTGCTCTCCGTGCTCTGAAATTGTGTTCCTAGTGAAAGGGGGAGAGAGAGTTCAGCTTTGGATCTGATCCAGTGCAATATCGAAAACTGTCCACTTCATACTCTCTATCTGAACCCAAACCTTTCGCTCCGGGGCACAAACACCAATTGGCAACATGGCGGGGCATAACGATTTAGTGGGGTTGATAGAGCACCGGCCAGATTAAAGTATTGGCAGAGTCGGCACTGAGGAATCTGATAAATGGCAATAAAATGGAAATCCAGATTGAGAGGAGAACAGATATCATCAGCCTCTGAGGTGCCGGGAGGTCGATTGAAGGATATTTGTTCTGCTGGTTATTGCTTGTGTTGCCATGTTGGGTTTTTGCACACTCCTCGGTTTTTGTGTCTTGGATTCTTTGGTGTCAGTAACAAAGCCAGCAGTTTTACCAATGTCTAGCTGATTTAATTATTCATAGTCATGTGTTAGAGGAAACAATGCATTATTTATTAGACCGACATGGACAGTGAGCAAATTAAGACCAAGGGGAGAGGGGGATTAGTGCAGCATTGCAAACAAATTAAGCAGGAAAATCAAATTTCCATGGCATTTAACTAATGCTGAAGCACACGGTGCCATTTGTTGAATTTAAACGCCTAGTTTTCTCTGTTTCTTCAGTTCTCAGAGATGATTTCCGGCAGACTCCAAGTGATGTGGTCGTGGCTGCAGGAGAGCCGGCAGTGATGGAGTGCATCCCTCCTCGAGGACACCCAGAACCCACAATCTCCTGGAAAAGGAACAACGTTAAAGTCAACGACAAGGACGAGAGAATCACAGTGAATACTCTTTCTTCTGTCCTCTTTCGTTATTGTAGTTTCCACCTATACATAACTAACAAAAAACTGCAATTAACCACTTAATTACTTATTCGAATCCTAACCATTGTTAAAAAAAAAACCAATCATTTGTTAAAGAATTGCTTTTTTACATGAACTTTTTAAAGTGTCACAAGTGGGGTTGGATAAAGAGGGATGGTCACTTATAAATTAACGAAATACCATAGGGATGTTTTCGGGGGGTGCACCAACCAATGAGCCAATGACTGTGCTTTATAGAAGAAGTTAATGATTTCTCAGATCCTTCTGGAATTTGTTTATTGCATCTCTGGTGATCATTGTTACCAGTTGTGGCAAAATAAAACAGCTGAAGATGTTGTGGTTTGGAAATACTGATGAATGTACTGGCAATCTTATCAAGCTCAATTGTATTTACCACACTTTTTTTGTGCAGGAATTAAATCAATACTTTCGTGTTTCCATATTCACTAAAAGATTGGTTCTGGTTTAATCTAAAATCTAAAAAAATTACTTAATAGAAAGCTTATTTTATCAGGTATTGGAATGCTGTCTTTCTCCGAAAGCAAATGTGCATGGTATTTTTCATCCACCATTTAAAAAATGGTTCAAAAGGTGGTTTTTAACACATGTATGAAACCACTCAATGATTGGATAGATTCTCATGCATATTAACAGAGTATGTGATGATTCTGCGAGTTTAGGATGGAGCTTTGCTTTCAAAACTGGAAGTGCCAAAATGACCCCCCAAAAATGGAAAATTAACCCTTTTTTTTATAAAGTAAATGGTTCAGGGCACAGTTTTTAGTAGACAGATACCAAAGTATATGTTAATATCTGAAAAAAGTGGTAACCATTGCGTTTTTCAATGTGGATTTTGTAATACATCCAGAAATACATCGTATGTATCCTAGTAGCTTGAAACTAGGATGATTTAAGTCGATCTTTTGAAATACAAATACCCCGTTCTTTCTATATATAACACCACACCCATTGTTTACCAGTCTCTCCCGTGCTCCGTCCCATGATTCTCTTATCAGCCACTTGACTGAACAATCTATTTCAGCACTTGCTTCAAATGCATTAGTTTGGCTTCTCCGACACTAACTGCAGAGTTTCGTAATTCTCTAACCCTTTCCTTCCAGATCCGTGGAGGGAAGCTCATGATTTCAAACACCCGGAAAACTGATGCAGGGATGTACGTGTGTGTCGGGACAAACATGGTTGGAGAGAAGGACAGCGACCCTGCTGAGCTTGTGGTGTTTGGTGGGTTTCAAGATCTGCTTTCCTTTATCATTCTCTCTCTCTCTCTTATACACTTTCACACTGATATCCTGGCTATCTCTCTCCTTCTTCTGCAGAGCGGCCCATGTTTGTACGTAGACCCATAAATCAGGTGGTGCTGGCAGATGATACGGTGGATTTCCAGTGTGAGGTTCAGGGAGACCCTACGCCAACCGTCCGCTGGAAGAAAGAGGAAGGAGAACTCCCACGAGGAAGGTCAGCACCAAGCATTAACAGTACTATCAATTATAAAGATTTTGTTGGTAATTAAAGCACATTCATTAAATGTTCATTCAATATTTCATTATTTTATTTCACTTTTTATTCATGCCAGAATTTTACCCCTTTCAAACCATGTTCTATTTTTTAGTTATAATTAAACAGTTTAAATTGCACATTTGTACTGTTTAATTAAACACTTGAAAGAAATGCACTGTTTTGAGAACTATACACTTTAAAAGCTTTTAAACATTTTGGGTAGAGTTTACTCAGTAAGTTTAAATAGATTATATTTTTTAAGTCCTACTTTAAATGTTATGCTGAGTTTCTGTTTACTTAAACATTTTAAAAAAATAATTATTTATGAACACTCAACTTAAAAAGTTTACAAAAAAAAGGGTTTTGTTTACGTAAAGTCAAAAGAAAATCTAATTTGTTGTTTCACTTCATTTTTAGGGAATTCTTTTTTTTTGTTGTTGTATTTTTAAAGCTTAAATTGAGCATTTTAAGATCTGTTTACTTAAAGAAATTTTATATTTTGAGTAAAGTTTACTTAAAAGTTTCTGAGATTTCCTCCAAACGGGAGCCATTTGCTTCTTGTAACTTTTACAAATCTCCTTTTTTTACTTTATTTCAAGGTTCCTATAGCAAACATACTTGAATATTCCAAATGGGCATTGGTCCATCTTAAGTAACTTATTTAAATGTTTTATTAGATTTATAATCAAACGATTTTTTTCTTGTTATTCTTTATATAAGTAACAGAGTTTTTTAGCAAAAAATACCTGTCAAATAGCCACATGTTGCACAGGATTAAAGAATTAGGAAATTCTGCAAATTCTACCAAATATGTGCATTTTTACACTAAACCATCATGAATCATTTAAGGAACAGGATAGTGTTTTTTTTTTAAATAACGCTCCAAGATATGTAAATATGAAGCAGAGAACTTACCTTTGCTTTTCCCACGGACTTGTAAAGATCCAAGTGTTGCAACTTCTTGCTGAAAAATTGACTTTTGGAAATTCCCCAGTTTTTCAGGAGGGGGATGGGTTAAATAAATGTATCTGAAGCAAATACTGTCTGTTGCATTAATGCAAAATCAATGTTTTTTTTTTAAGATCTTTGTTGTTTTTTTATGGGGAAATGTAGCATTAGAGACTAGGGACTGGCAATAAATGCCCTTTTCACTATTTTATGTGGATTTGATTAATTTTGCAAATGTTCTAGCTCAATATTGCAATAGTCTGCAGTACACTTTGCATAGTAATAACATTTATGAAGCAAGTTTAAGACTTATTTATACATATAAAGTCCCAGGGGCAGCAATGGTGAAATGGCTTTTAAATTAATTTAAAAAATGTCATTCTTTTTATTTAAAAAGCAATTTTATCATAAACATAACAGGTTAAAACTAATAGTAATTTCTGAGTACTATTTACCAAAAACAAACATTTCAAAGCACAGTAAATACATTGAACACCATTAGAAGTCAACTGTGCATATGCTGTAGCTTGTAGGGAACAGATGATCTCCATTTCTAAACAGAGACTAGAAGGAAATCTGTGAGAATGTTTGTATCTTGGCAGGTTTGAGATCCGTGCCGACAACAGCCTGCGTCTCACTCAGGTGAAGGCAGAAGATGAAGGCTCCTACACCTGCTTATCTGAGAACAGCGTGGGTAAAGCCGAAGCTTCTGGAACGCTTCAGGTCCACGGTGAGTTACAGACAAATGGCGCTTAGCTCAGAAGCTCCCGGAGAAGCACAGACTCGCATCCACACAGCACTGCATCTGATACATTTCACAATAATTCTATTATATACGTCCCTCTGACTTTTGCATCTTTCTCATTCACTCAATTGAGTCTGCAGCCCTTTAGCATCTCTCCCCCTCTCCTTTTCTCACATGCTGGTCTTGCTTTTCACTGATTACGGGAATGAAGTGTCTTAGCAACAGCCATTTATTTAAAGCTGCCAGATGCAATTAACATAATTCCATCTGTTTAGAGGCACATCTTGCTTCATAAAACATGACTGTGGGCTTGGGAACATGCACTCGTCAAGAATATTCCTCACACTTAATAGATGTTTATAGCTGCAGACGTGCTGCAAGTGATTTCACCTGACAGCTGATGGGAAATGATTCGGTGTGTGAATGAAAGCAGCTTTGTGTTTATATTGGAGGACTTTTGAAACACTGTTGGCTTTTCTGTATGACAGACGGAAGCTCGAGATGCTTTAAATCCTGTTTAATTGACAAAGCTTTAAGTTTATAGGTGTAACTTATACAATAGCTGTACAATCGTGCTCTTAGGTTTACATACTCTGGCAAATTTTCTCAATTTCTTGGCCAAAAGTATCTTTTCCACTCATAGTGAGTGGTCGGGTGAAACCAGCAACTTTCCAAACGACCCTGATCAAAAGTTTATACACCCTGGTTATTTTGTTCTTATAACATGCACAAAAACCGATAGAAAAGGGTTTGAGCGGCTGGGAAAGGTAACCATCCTCCCATGTGGTCTGTTTTCTTGGAATCAATGTTGGTGCATTAAAGGTTTCTGAGTTTCTGGCTCCTGATAGACCCTTGCCTCTTTCATCCAGTGATGTGCTGACATTTCTGAATTCTGAGCAAAAAAGAAAGCTGTCAGAGGGTATACGGGAAAAGGTAGTTAAACGACAAAACCGTTAAGAGATATAAAAAGATCTCCAAGGAACTGGGAATGCCCATCAGCAGTGATCAAACTCTGATTAGGAAGCAGAAAGTGAGGGATTCTGTTGAAACCCACAAGGGGCCAGAAGAAAGCAACTACTACGCAAATGCCACAAAGTAGCCCATTTAAAATATGCCAAAAAGCTCCAAACTTGTTGAACAAAGTTATATGAAGCGATGAGACTGAAATTGAACATTTGGGCCGGAATCATAAACACTACATTTGGAAAGGAGTCAACATGAACGGAACACCATCCACACTATGAAACATGGAGGTGGGCTACTGACGTTTTGGGGATGTGTGAGCTCTAAAGGCAAAGGAAAATTTTATTAGAGCGGAAACTGCAGAAGGGATGTTACTGGACATTTACAACACGACAACGATCCAAAGGCCGAGTCCACTTGTCATTGGTGACACCAGAACAAAGTGGAGTGGTCATCTCAGTCTCCTGACCTCAAAATCTTTGAACCACTCTAGGGGGAACTCAATTGTGCAGCACATGCAAGAATTTACAAGAGCCGGAGGATTTTTTTCCAGGAGAAATGTGCTGCTTTACCAACAGAGAAGATAAAGAACCTCAGCGACAACTACCTCAAGAGACTTCAGGCTGTCATTGATGTTAAAAGGGGGAAAATAAAATCTTAAGAGCTGGGGTGTGTGAACTTTTGATCTGAATTTTTAGGAAATGCTCTGTTGTTATGATTTAAAAAGAGTAAACACAGTTGTTTGACAATAAATGACTTCACCCAATCAACATTAGTTAAAAAGTAGCTATTTTTCATGTTTTCCGAAAAGAAATTAAAAATTTTTTCCAGGGTATGAACACCTTTATGCATAACTATGAAGTTATTTAATCTCAATGCATAAAGTATTTTTATAATGTACAATGTTTGTGAAAGCACTAGTTTGAGGTGTGACGTGGGCGTCTAGAGTTTGCCGCCTCTTCATCTCTTCATCCTCTCAGCACTTGCCATCATTTCATTCTGTATGTGTTTCACTACCAATCTGAGCATTTTTGTCTTTTATGTTTTAAAGTCCTACTTTCCAGGCTCTCATCTCATTTTTTATCCATTTTTTTGTCTCTCTCCATCCTCACCTCCATTCTAGTGGGCCCATCCTGTAAGTACCATTCCATTCCATTTTTCTGCATGTGTGTGTGTTTCTCTTTTGGTGGGGTTAGGATCATGCTCTGAACATTCCCTTCTGCATTCTTGCTTCCTTCTTGCTGTTGTTTCTGGCATGCGTTTTTATACCACAAATATGAGATCTGATTTATTCACCCCAAGAAATTCAGATTTTATCTGCTTGATTAATATTGATTCATACACCCACTCATCTTCGCCTCATAAATGATTCGCAGATTAAACCTTTGAAAATTCAAGAACATTCAGTTCTGTTTGTGTTGCTGCTGACCCAGAGAGCACATGGTTATGAAACATAGTCTTTAGTTTCGTCAATCAAATCTCGATAAAAACACTGGGAGAAGTTAATGATCCAATTAAGTTCCTACTGGAAATTTAGCTTTCCTCAATAAGTGGTTACTAGTGATGTGTTTATTTTTTATGGAAAACTTAAGTGCTATTTATCAAGTAATAAAAAAGGGTTAGAGCCACTGTTTCTAAAACCTGAGATACGCATCTAGTGGTTACAAATTTCTCACCAGAACTTTCTCATTCACTGTTCCTGGCTGGTTGAATAATCTTACAGTCACAATTTGGAAAATAGAGACTCAAATACAACTAAAAGCCATTCTCAAGGGCACTTGCATACTTAAAAACCCTTTTTATGCTATTTAGAAGCGCACATGTATTTACAGTGAATTAAAACCATAAACTTGTGTCTCTTGATGCTTGTGTTCCAGTGATTGCTTTTCAGGGATGCACCTCTGGAGAACAGGGTTCGATTTCTTTTATTGGTTTCTTTTATTATTTGCTTTCTATTTTAACCTTTAAAAAAAGCATCAAAGAAAATGTATTTTACACATATTATACTTCAATACTATTTATGTGATTGCATTAGGGGAACCAGACGCACATTTAAGTTGCTGTAATGGAATAGGGGCATGAATATTAACAAAAGAAATAATCCAGTCACAGAAATGCTGGTGGATTTACAATAATGTGAAAAAGTTTTAGGCAAAATGATGTGAATTGGAATGAAAAAAAAGAGGCTGTGCCATTACCTTCAGTGTTTTTTGTTCTTTTTTACAATCGAAAAAGGTTTTATACGGAACCAAATCTTGTTTTTTGGCTTGTTATCATAGGGAAACTTTATCTACAAAGGTGCTATGTAGAACCAACCATCAACAGTTCTGTTTAGCTCGAACATTCAAAAGTGATATTTAGAACAAACCATCAAATCTATGAAAGAAATAAACTTTGGCATGATGTATATGACCAACATAATAACTACTTTATAACTACGAGTACCAAAAAGGCAGTTTCTATAAAAGAACCTTTAAAACCACCAGTGAAGAACCAAAAACAGCTAAAAAGGTTCTTTAAAGCAAAAAAAGTGCTACATCTCACCTTCAAACTGTGTGTGTAAAAGTTCACCAAAACTTTTAGCTGTGTGTTTAGGATTATTGTGCTGCTGCCAAATAAACTTGAGGCCTCAATATATGCCTCCCTGATGATGTTGCATGATGGATAAGTATTGTATTTTTATTTGACTGTGCAAAAATAATTAAAAATGCTGTTGTTTTCGTAAGCAGAAGAAAGTCATACATAGGCAAACGTGTTTGAAGGACCAAAATAATAAAATACTTCATATTTTAAGTAAAAAACACAATAATAAATAAACACGTATGAAAAAATCCATACAAAAAAAAATAAATAAATTAGCTGTTCATAAAAAATAGTCCTTCAATCAACGTCTAAAAGATACACGTGCGCTTGTAGCTTTGGCTTTAGTTCCTATGAGCTGCTGAATCGTTTGTTTAACCCCCCTGCGCAATTTAGCTGGACACAACTAACAGCTGATCAGGGTTCAGTCTTTCAGGCTTGTTTGTAAGCTGTTGAGTGGAGCACGGCTGGAACTAAACTTTGCAGAACCCAGAGTTTGATTTTCCTGATTTAAGTGATTCGTTCAGAAAGAAGCAAGTAAATTCTGGTAAATGGGTATTTTAAAAACTCTTCACCCAGGAAATTCTTGTTGAAACCACTTTGTTAATTATTGATGTTAGTTATTCATAATTATGACGTGAATTAAAACATTTTTTGAGCAACGCATTTTCCACATTTCACACAGTGACTTATTCAAATCTGCCTCATTAGTTTAGATTTAGGCCGAGCAGGAACATGAGAAATTCGGGTGTTTGAAACTTCAGGAGCATTTGGAAGCTGGATGTGCTTTACAGACGAGAAATACAAAAGGTCATTATCTGGCATACCACCAGACTGACCCCTGTCCTTTCACTGTAGACCACGAGAAAAACCTGATCAAATTACAGAGTCTGCTCCACTGCTTGACTGTTGTAGCAGAAATCCCCATGATGCATCAGTAGATTCGGGTTCAAGAAGGTCTCGGGGACCTGGATGTGATTTTCTTTTCCACAATGGTTTCGTGCAGTCGGGGGAAGCTTGAACAAGTTCATATTATCTGCAGAAACCACTCATCGTTGGCTTTGATGCTCAGCAGATTTACCAGAATCTTTTAACTCTCGACAGAGTTTAGAAATAGCTTAAAATAAATATTAGCACTTTTAACTCTTTTGAGAGAAACGGTTACACAAATATGTAATGAAACATTTTTGATCAAGAGGTCATTGTTAGATATGTCTTCAGTGGCAGATTTAAAGATGGAACATTTCACCGTGAAGCCAAAGTGTTCTGCTCCTTTTAAAGAGCACAGAAAGAAAGTGTTCTCTGCAGGGTGCTGGGTTTCATACAAGCTCACTTGAGTGCTCTTATTGTTCCTTTTGACATTTTTACCTTAAATGGAAAGTTTGAGAAAAGTGCTCAAACTTTTTCATCTTAAAAAAAGCAGATTTTCTTACAAAAGCTTAATAATAGATAAAAATAACCACACTTTGAATAGAAACATTTTAATCGTATAAAGATGACAGGTGAGTGTTTGCTAAACACTGCAGTGGTAAAAGCTGTGTCTGTATTTAGCTACAATAGATAGTGCTCCATGTTGTAAGGCAAGCATTTAGAAATTGTTATGTATTTTTTGAGAAATAAGCACAGAATTGACCAAATAATGATTTTTTTGTTCTCTGATAAACTGCTCCTGCCACAACTCTTCACTTTGTAATATATTTCACTCTTTTCAGAAGAATTAGTAAACATATTTTAACAGTAAACTAATTCAACAGTTTTCCTAAATATCCCAATAATATAAATGACATACTACATTTACATTTATGCGTTTTTGCTTTTCACGACTTACATTTAAATGAATGAACAGATCTTTTTTTTAGTTCCTGCTTTCCCTGGGATTTGAACCTAGAACCTTTGGGCTATTAGCGCAATGCCCTACCAACTGAGCCGCAGGAAAGCTCAGCATATACTGCAACATAGACCGTATTTTTCGCCATATAAGACGCACCCAATTTTACATGAGGAAGATCTAGAAAAAAAAGATTCTGGACCAAAGACTGTAGTAAAATATTTTATATCAACTGTGTAAAAGTTAACAGCAGTTTAAGAACAATTATATGCCAAACATAAACAGTCAGTAAACAGTAAAAGTAACAAAAAAAGGCTGTAATGTTTCATACCTGCTCCTTACAATCCGCGCTAAGGTAGGATCAACGAGCAGAAATGGGCGATGACGTATAATACTACCATCTAGTGGTCATTTAGAGAAATTTAATTTGAGAAACTTTTAAGAGCACACATCATACTTCAGTCCCACCATTCTTCCGGCGCTTGTCTTACTTTGAGAGTTTCGAGGTTCTTCTTCCAATGCGGATAACACTTGTGTAGGAAATGCGTTGAGACTGCTAAATCTTTACAATAAATAGCCGCATTTGCTGTGTTCTCTCTCAAACGGTCTCCAGTGTTTATTATCTATTTAGAAGCTATAAGGCCGAAGCCGTGGCCTCTCTTACTCCTCTCCTACGACCATGACCACCCTCCACTCCGCGGCGCTCTGCATTCGCCGTATAAGACGCACCAACTTTTCCCCCTCAGTATTGGGGAAGAAAAAGTGTCTTATACGGCAAAAAATACGGTAATTCTCCGGTTCCTCCCTTATTCACATTTTCAAAGTTTAAAAGTCTCAACCACCACTCAGCTCATTCTCTCCTGCGTTAATTAATCCATGAAACAACAAAAAGAAATTAGAGCTGCAAGCAGCGATCCAATGGTTCCAGAACCTTCGCTGTGATCGCCTCTTGGTGCCCAGTTGCTGCACTATGCACAACGACCGATCGTTATTTTGAAGACATTTTCACGTGGTCATTTTAATAATTTACTGAATGGGATATTAAAAAATAAAAAGTATAATTTATGCGCTCAATATTGCTATGATTTTAGATATGGAGCCTTAACACAAGTGGCAAATTTCATCGTGGTTGGACGTTGTACGCCTGAGTTATATCAACTTCCTGTTTCATTGCACCACCAGCAACGAACTGTTCAAAGGATTTACTGAAGTTTCCGAAGGTTTACAAAGGATGTCTTTTTCTTTCAATTTACTAAACCTGACTCCTTACAACGCAGCTGTATTTCCACTCAATAAACAAATATTAGTGTTTGCATAAATCACACAAAAACAGAAACTAACACACCACCAGATTTCCCTGAAGACTTACAACGTATGTAGAAATAAAAGACTTGTTTTTCCTTTTCTCTACTTCAATAAATTTGTTTAAATATGGCCATGGGCACTCAATTTCAACATCTGGAGCTTCTTTCATTATTACATTATTGCGCTATAAATGTGACTGCGAAAAGACGCGAAAAGTACTTTGTGGAATGTAAAAAGAAACGACAGGTTTTAGGAAAGTAGTGGAGTAAAAAGTAAGGTTTTCCACTTTGAAATGTTGTTGAGTCAAAATATAAAGTCTCACAAAACAGTGATACTCAAGTAAAGTACAGATATGCTGAAAAGTTACTTAAGTACGGTAACAAATTACTTGTACTTCGTTACTGTCCACCACTGAAATTTGGTGAGTCAAAGGCAGTCAAAAATGCACCGAAAGCTGTGAAACAATAATGCTCTGAGCAATTACAATAGGGTTCTACACACCTCCAGTGCTCAAGCCCTACATATATGAAAATTCTGAATAAAACCTTGATCTCACTGGTCAGAGGAGAAAAAGAATGTTGAGTACCTGCCAATGTGAACAGAGAACAAGCCAAAAATGTTCAAAACGTTTGCTTTAATCCTGGATTTCTCAGTCTGTGTCTGGGTTTTTAAAGATCATACATCAAACTTAGCCACGTTGAAGACACACTGGTTTAGTTTAGTCTGATTTTTGAGTCAAAGACATACCAGAAGAAGTCTTTTTAAAGATTAGGGATTTGTTTCATCATTCGTATAGTGAAATAATCCCCAGCATGTTTCCTCAGCTGCCCTCTTCATTAGCATGTCTAAGAACAGAGACAATGCATATGAAATAAACCCATGTAGCTGGCAATTCATAGCAGATTAACTCTCCCTTCCTGCAGAGCTCCTTTTAAGCTGTCCTAAAAAAGTATGGCCTCCTCCAAACCCTGACAGGACTGATCTTAGCCCAGAAACATTACTGTATCCTCCAGAGAGAGTATTCTAAACAGCACAAGCTTTCAGAGAATCCACGTTTATGCAGATTACATCCTTGTGCTGATTATGTAGTAAATATAGAGCTTATGAAATGGACAGGAACTGCTGCTCAGCTAGGCATGGTAAACATATGCCCTGCACCGGTGTAGATAACCCAGAATGCTGTAAAGCGTTTCATCGGTTACACTCTAAAGACTGTATTAATTGCATGTAGGGGTTTTAATTGCGGCGCTGAGCACTGAAGCATGACTTCTCCGCATTTTCTGTTAGCATCACCGTTTGATGCCGACAACTGCCTGTCATTACGGGTTTCTCTTGGGTATTGATGGGATGCTTGAAGACTGGGTTATTTCGGCTGTCCTCTGTAACTGCTGACTCTCCCTGAGGGATGGTGAAGGTGCAGGGATCCTTGTGCGTGTTGCAGACCCTCTCTGGAGGAAATGAAGTACTATGCATCAATTTTAGCTACAGCTCTTTGTTTTTTCTATATGTGACCTGTTGACCCGTCTCACCATAGGCAGCCAGCCTGGCACCTTCACAGAGCTGTCTGCTGCTATTCCATCAAATAAACCATCTGTGAGATTTCCAGGATGACTGAGAACCTTACAGAGAACTTAACAGATGGCTTTTCTATCTTTAACCGGCAATAGTTAGAATAGTTTTGATATCTTAACTTAAAAAAAAGAAAGTAACGCATCAAAAACAAGATAATTGCAAACTACTTTATAATAAAATAAATTTAAAAAGCTGCTGTGAAAGTTACTGCAATCAACGCTATTATTAGAGTTGTCAACACAAGGGACCTGACGCATGTCAAATGTGGCCAGTGAACCTCCTCCTGTAGTGACATGCAATATACACAGCTCTGCCTTCACTCTCGTTAATGCTATCAAACAAAGGTAAAGCTAAAGCTAGCTAAACAGGAGCTGAAATAAGTTTAAGATTAAGATTCAAGGTTAAGATAAGAATATAGAAGATGCTCTGTTCCACATACAGCTACAGAAAAATTGTTCTGCCTAAAATTCTGATTCTGAGTATCCAACAAGGAGCAAGCCAGTGTTTGGAAGAACACTATTTTTCTCAACTTTTTAAGTTAAAGTTGAACAAAAAACAAAACAGTTGGACACTGGTTTTGATCGGAAATTGACTACCCACAGGACTAATTCTGGGTAACAAAGAGCAAGCCAGTGTTTGGAAGAACACTGTTTTTTCTCTTTATTTTATTGAACAAAAAGAAACAATTGGACACTGATTTTGCTCAAACATTGGTGAGAAGCAGATATTTACCCACAGAACTGAATCTGGGTAACAAAGAGCAAGCCAGTTTTTGGAAGAACACTGTTTTCCTGAATTAATTGTTCTATGCACTACAATAGTTTAGAATAATCTTATTCAGCTCATGTAGAAATCATAAAGAGATGAAACTTTGGAGAGCATACATGTTTGAACTAGAATGTGATTGTCATTATTAAAAAAAAACAACAACATGGTTCCTGCAATGTGTAAAAAGCATTTTGAGTTTTGAAAATTTTTAAAAGGTGCCAGCAGCTTGTTTGAAAAGATTAAGTGCTTTTTAGTTTCGCAGTTTATAACCCCTTCAGAGTAATTTGTTTGGCTCTGTTCTTGTGCCTTTGATTGCATCTTAAAAGATGTGGTTGTTGTATTAGGCACTAAATATTAATAATAAATATTTTCCTTAAGACACATTGCATTTGCACGTGTAAGACACCTCCATTCTGCCCCTCTGCAAAGCTCCATGCTGTTTCTGTAATGACATTTTAACTGGTAATTATTTACCACAGCCCGTGGCGCTGGGTCTTGTGGCATGTTTTTCACGCTTTTACAACGTCAAGTCATTTTTATACACTTAATTCCTTCAAAACTGTTTTTGTATGGGTTTTCTGACTGAGGCAGGTTCCTGAGTATAGTCACAATCAAATATTCATCTTTAGAAGGATAACACGTGTATTTCCCACTGATGCATAACCTAAAGCCTGAATTATTATAAGATACACGTTTTACTGTTTGAAACAAATTATTGAAATGGACTTCCCCTCAATATTCACATTTTTTGGCACATACAAGTATTTCAGTTCTTGCATCAGCCCAGGTGAAAAAACCAGCTCTGCAAGGTAAACAGGGAATTGGAGTCATTAGATTTCCAGTCCAGACTAGTTGCCTAAATTATAGTGACAAGGATGTGTTTCAGATCTGACCTGCAGGGTTGTGGATATGGCTTCTATACGACCTCTGGACAGCAACCTTGTGACCCTTGTGGCCAAGCTCCTTATTTGCTCTTGTTGTGCTTCAGCTTTCTTGTCGCCTCCAAGCTGTGATGCAGCCTACGCTCTACAAAAGTGTCCTCTATAAAAGCCAGCAGGCAAGCAGGGTTTCGATTGGTAAATTGATCTAAGACAGCTGCAATGATGCAGATTGAATCTTTTGAATTGTATCTTGGTGGAAAAAGTAAATGGAAAAAGAAACAAAAAAGTGCAAACCAGCGAGTGATTTAGTCATCCTGGCGTGGTGCACATTCTTATCACCTTCTTCTTGATGGATTAGTGGGAAATTTAAGGTGAGCTAAAGGTGAAAGCCCTTCCTGAGTATAAATGTGTGTTGTCAGAGGTGACATGCCACTCTAATTGTGTGTGAAACACGAGGATATAAAATGCACAGAAGTAGCATGGAGGATGAGAAATCAATTAGGCGCTGAAGGTTAAAGGTGACAGTGCTGTGCATTCTAACACGTCGGATAAAGGGCAATAGCAGGGAAATAATCAATAGGCATGGCCACAGTGCACAGCGGAGACAGCTGAAGGACAATCATCAGTTTCATTAATATTCCAGCCTTGATGCTAAGGTCTCAATCCCTGTCAATCATTCTGTACTTTCTATTAATAACGTTTATTTCTGCCAAATACCTCTTTACCTTTGTGGTGGTAGAACTGGTCCCATATCCATCAATCCATCCATCCATATTCCTAGCCAAGCAAATAAAAGTGTAATTATGCAGCATAACAATGCTCCCATTGTTAAAGATTTGAGAGCTTAGTTCTCTGTGTGGACATGGAGACCTTAACATGTCGCAATGTTAAAATATTAACATTGATCTTTGTGCTGAAAATGTTACTATTTACTTGAGAATCAGAATGAGAGTCCTGTTGTTGACCCTCTTGTTCTCTCTCAATCACCAGCAAATATGTTACCTTCCAAAATTGGAAAATTATTATGGTCCCACTCCCCACTTGAATGATAGGGTAGACTAAGTGCTGCTAATGTCCTCAAAATGGTTCCATGCCCCAGATATTATATCAGTCATGCTCAAGACATAAATCCACCATTTAAGCTTTTCATTATACCATTAATTGCAAAAGTTACTGTTTATAAGTAGTCGTCAAAGACATAAACTATCTGACAGTAACTTTTTAGCAAAAAAAAAAATCAATATGTGGAAAAATGTTTTTTTGCGGATTTCAGGGTAACAAGAGAGTTAACCATCGTAATGACTTAAGTTAATGTCTTTGAAACTTCATAATTAAAACAATCATATTGATTAAAACTATTGTAATTATTATAAATTCACTGAGTCACTTTCCAACTCCAATAGCTGTGAGAGATATATGAGAAAAAAAGCAGTGTTTATGCCTGGTAACTCCTCTTTTTATGCAAGCTCCTTCTCTGACATCCCATTAACTCATGGCTGGCCACACCCAGTTTCCCTGGGTTTTCCAAGACTGTGAGATGTGAAGGCAGGTATAGAGACAGAAGGCTCTAAAAAACAAATGAAAATTACAAAAAAAATGCTTTTTGAATGAATACAACTATTGTACTCACTTGTGTGTGTATTATGGGTTGGTGTGTGTCTGTTTACAAAGCAGCATTTATCATTACCACAAATGATATAGTAAAAGATGCCAATGGTCAAAATCAACATTTTGTTTGTGTTGTCCCAGTTTTCAGTCGTCTTTTTACTTCTTTGTGCACGTTCATTCTAAACAATCGAAAAGCAGTTGAGGAAACGCATACGATTACATTTGTGACCAATGCGTGTCCCGTATGTCACATGGCTGTATTTTCAAAATGTACGGACCAGAGCGATCAGTGTGGTGGGAATGAGGACTAAATCTGCAGACGATTGCAACAATGTTTCTCCAAACCCTTAATAAACTGAACTAGAGGTGTGAAAACACCCAGAGAGGTGTGGTGCCACTTTTAGGGAAAGTAGCAGGAAAACCCATGGGAATCTAGGCAGGGATCTAAAATAAGGTATTGTTCACAATGTTTTAGTGAATAAAGACATTAAAATATTGGGGTTATATTCAAGCAAGGGGTTATTTTTTGATAGAATGTCAAAATGAATGAAAAATTTTGGAAAATGAATTGGCTCCACATGGAATCAGTTCAAGGCTCCCAGATGTTGTTAAGTTGAAAAAAGGGCTCCCAAGCTGATAAGACAAGCAGATTAACATCCATCACTGACGACCATTGATCAAACTCACACTAAGGGCAAGAACCAAGCAGCCGAGGCAGAAAAAAGCCTACAAGGTCTCATCAAAGAGATTGAGAGAGAGAGAGAGAAAGTGAATGAGATGGGAGAATGGATCCATAGAGAGATAGATGAGAGGAACCCACTGACCACACAGTGAAGCTCTTGGGAGTTTAAGAGCTCCTCGTTTATACACAGACCCTCATTAGTGGACCGAAATGTACATTATGGGCCAGATTACTAATATATAAATGTATATTTGCTCTCACTACGCCTGCACATCCTTCACAGATAAGGGCTCTTCAGCATTACGCCAAATCTGTATTGTGTGCTTTAAAGTGCGGGGAGAGGAAGAAAAGACTTCTATTATAATCAAGCTCTTTAAATACATCTCTCTCTGTAATGAATGAACAGCTTGGTAACCTCTGCCTTTCAATGAAATTTTCTTTCAGTTAATGCCATACTCGAGCTTTCAAAAGCCATTGCTGGACTCAAATCTTGAAAAAAAAAGCAAAATAAGATCACGGCAATTTGTTTTTGTTAATAATAGTCATGAGCTTGGGACTCTGTGATTCAGTGCTAGCCTTGGTGAATGTTTAAAAAAAATTACATTCAAGTTTATTTAGAAATTTAATTTGGAAGGTACTTTTTAATAGGATGCTTATACAAGAAATTTGTATTTGTACGTGGCAAGTGGAGTATTGGTGGAATAGGTTATTCTAAAACCAAAGGGTTGGCGGTTCGATATCCACCCGGTTTATTTTGCTTTTGTGGTCTTGGGTAAGCCACTTCACCCGGATTGCCTTGTATAGATGTGTGTGACTAGTGGAAGTGAAATGGCAGCCACTTTCTACCCCAGGGCAGTACACCATAAAGATAAACGTGGAGTGGATGAATAAAGCTTTAAAGATTGCTGATTTTATTCAGCCAGTGTGAGGAAACCTTGAGTTGCCAAATATTTTATATACTTTGGCCAGAGAGCCACTCATTGTGTTTTTGCTGTAATGTTTAGCTGTTTATTATTGATAAATCACAAATAGTTGTAGTTTTATTGTATTATTATTAATTTAGAACTATTTTTGCAATGGAATAGACTGAAAAGACTTTTCACAGTGGTGTAGTTATGTCTGCATAAGAAATATACCATCTTATCTTCTCCAACAACCACTGGAACCCTGTATTATCTCAGCAGTGACAGCTTTACTGCATGCCACCAGAACATTAACACACACATAGCTCTTCTTGAGAAGCTCAAGTTTAAACTAAACAAACTGGCAGATTTTATAACACCATGGCAGTCTTTTCTTGGGGGGTTATTTAGGCTGAAGAAACTCTTATAGACTCTATAGGGTCTTAAATTGTTGTCTATGGCTGTAAAGAATCACAATTGCCTTTCCTCTCCACAGTTCCTCCTCAGATTGTGGTTCGTCCACGGGATCAAATCTCTGCCCAGGGCCGTACTGTCACTTTTCTCTGTGGAACAAAGGGAAATCCTCCTCCTGCTGTCTTCTGGCAGAAAGAAGGGAGTCAGGTAAGAGACAACAGTTCACACTTGCTCACTTGGGAACCTGTCAAAATGCATCAAGGTATAGGGCATGCCGGAAAGAGAGCCAGTCAAAAAACGGATACATTTCATGGCTATTGATAATGTACATTTACCAAATGGTTTTGAAGAGAAAATTGGCTCTTTTTGGACGGGATGTAATTACAGTTGTACCTTTTAGGGGGATACTGTATATGCTGGATTAAGCTTCTGTTCAGATTCCCATGAAGATATTAATAGAATAGTTTAGAAATGTAAGGCATATTCAAAGTTTTAAAGTCAACTAATCGTTTTACTTTTGAATTAAGTTTATTAGCTGATAGAACATAAATCATATACATGAGAAGTGAAGCAAAATATACAATTTTTCAAACTGTAAATTAAGATGAATGTATTTTTGCAAAACAAAATAACCCACATTTAAAGCTAAACTCAAAAAAGTGTTTTTAATTTATTTTATTTCAATTTTAATATGTGTTATATGATAGATGTGAGCTCCACACTGCTCATTAGCATAGCTTTTGTAAAATGTACTTCTAAACAAGACGACATGTGGGAAAAAAAAACAAAACAAAACACACACAAAAAAAACAACAAAATAAAATTCCTGAAATACTGCTTCTCGCAGAGCCACTCCGACTGTAGCAACTGACCCGGGACCAGTCTTCACCATTTTGAAACGGGTACCCAGCAATGACTACAAAAAAGATGGACGACGTGACACCACCCCCAGCCATTTGCCCATTTGAGATCCCCGTGAGCACATTTACGTGTAAATAGCGTAATTTAGGAGGAAATTGTTTTTTGTGCGATTCCATAGAGTTTCTATGAGATACACTTGATATTCAGTCGCTAAATGTTAGTCAGTGTTTGCAGCCGTTGTACAATTAATTCTGGTAATAATGAGATAAACCGTTATTATGAGGATGCTGGAAGTAATGTTTGAGAATGTGTAAAATAAAATACAGCTTCATGCTAAACAAACCATACTGCAATAAGAACAAAGAAGCAAGGGTCTTCTGCAGGTCTTTCAAGGTTCAGAAAAGGGATCTGAAACACCCTGACTTCTAGATCTTAGTTGTAACTTCCTGTTGTATCAAAAGATTTTTCTATTACAATTCTTTCAATAGACTGTCATCGCTGTAATTATCCCAGTTTTTAAGGCGTAATTAATTAATGAAAAAGTATAATAATCTTGTTATCATTTTAGAAACACAATTAAACCTTTTCTCAGGACATCTGCTATTAGCGCCACAGTTTTTAAATATACACTGCTTTACCATTTCTGACATTCAATAAAGAAATAAATAAATGAATAAACAAATAATTAAAACTAAAGCAGTCAAGAAAAGTGTCCGTATGTTTATATTAAGAGACTATCGATGTAGGCTTGTTAAAGTGCCAAGGTAACAAGTTTTGATTGCTATAGAGGAGTCAGTGAATACATACAAAGGTCGCTGTGCCATTATGAGTAATACAAACCAAACACCAAGTCTTTAGAAGTTTTCTTTAGAAGTTTCTAGTGATATGCCAAAATGGTTGCTATGGTAAACCGCAAGGTTGCTATGGAGGGGCCTATTACATAATATAACATTGCTTTTGTTATATAACCCCCATGACTTTACCATATTCCAACGCTGAGATAGAAAATTTGGTTGCTAGGGTAAACAGTTTAGTTGCTAGGAAGCTGTCAGTGAACAATTCTTTTTTTTTACTTTTATTATTGTAAACAAACCCCAATTTCTCTTGAAGATCTTTTGTTGCCTTTTGATTTTTATTTTAAATGTCCGTTATAAGTTATTGGTGAACCCTGAACTCCTTCTAGAACCTAGGGTTCAAATACTTTTCAGTAGTGCTTGATATGATATTGCACAGACTGTTAACCTCCACAAAGGTTTTATGTTTCTAGGAGTTTCTCAGTTTGAGTTACAGTTTTACAAAGTTTGACCCCATGTTAATCAATGAAAATTTTCCCAGAATTCTCAGTGATCTCCCAGAGTTCCTTTAGTGGTTCCAGCCTGAAAAGATATAGCAACCCGAGTGAGACAAGAGCGGATGTCTTGACTATGTTTGGTGGCTGTAGCTTGAACAGTCTAAGAGGAGATACGTTTAGAATAACAATATGTTGGCTGTTATTGGCTAATCCGAGGCATGGCTTTGAGATAGGTCAGTTGGATACTCATGCAAATTGCAATTACCATATTTAAGATCCACTTAAAATGTAGTTCTAACCTAAGCTTTATCAAACATCATGGGTGTGCACAATTTCCGGTTAGCTGTTGCAAAATCACTCATTTGTTTAACTCCGATACTGAAAATGAAGGGTTTTATTGGAAGAAGAATTAACATATTTTTTTTTAACAAGGTTGACAGTTATTGTGTCTGAGTTTGCATCTGACTCTTTGTATCTGCCCTATAATCCTAATGCATGATAATAGACCAATCCATTGATAATGCGCTTTAAAATCCGGAGGACCTTATAGACTTTTGTTTTGTCAATATGTGCATCTTCTATTGCTTTTTCCATTTTATCTGAAATTCAGGAACGAAAATGAGAGAGTGAGAGAGAGAGAAAGAGAGAGAGAGACCTCCAGTAGGTTGGGAGACTGCTGACAGTGTGTTCAGTGAATTGGAAGCAGCTCCGGGAATCCTTCAGGAGCTTCTTCACATTCATGTTCCTCCTCTATTGGGCAGAGGAGTTGGGAACGCGTCCCTGGGCCCAGATAACACGCTCATGTCTCTATTAATAAAGCACTGCAGAAGAAATGAAGATATAAGCCTCTGGTTGTTCTGAAGCACGAACCAGTTCTCTCATCCCCCCCTTTCTCCATTTCTTCATCCTGCCGAGTGCATGAGTGTGTCGCAGGCCAGAGGTGATCAAATATCCGCTCTATGACAGGTCATGAACTCTTCTGAGCTTAATCTCTCATCTATTCTCTGTTTTTCTGCTTCTGTATGTGAGGGTCAGTTGATCTAGATCAGAGTTGAGGATGAGGTTGAGACGACTGGTCAGAAGCAGGGGTCTGGGGTGAGTGGGGGTCATAGGATTAGCCCTAAAAATGAAACAGACACACACACTGCTGAGTAGAAACAATAGGGCATCTGTCAGGGTTTCAGCCTCATGTGAGAGGAAGATCCTTCTGGCGTTCTTCCTCTTAAACAGCCGCTGAGATAACGCCACTATTGTTCGAGTGTGTGGATCATGGCGCTCTCCTAAATTTATGCTCAGTGGTGTTCTATTAATGTAAATGCAAATCAGCCGATTCATTCGACCTCGTAAATCTGAGCGATTGTCATTTTATCTGTTGACTGATTGTCTCTCATCTTTTTAATATGTGTCTAAAGAGTCACAATGAGTATTAAAACATAAATGAATAGATAAAGCGAGATTTGAGGCGCACACTGTCTAGAAACGCATACTACACTTGTTGGGTTTAATTAATTTTATTTAATGACGTACAATATTGAATTATTCTAAGCTGTTCTATTGAATCAAGTTCCATGAATTACAAGTAGATGAGTAAAAAATAGCAAAAATCCAATTATCTATTTTATGAGTAAAGGCTATTTTTTATACGTTTATATTACATTATCCAACGCAACTCAAATTGGGAGAAACACACATTTGTGTCAAAGTGCTATTTGAAAAGGTTTGAAGTTATTTCTTGAATCAACTAAGAATCTTTTTTCTGTAAGTTTTGTAAGCAAACCATGTAATTTTTTTTTGTTGCTATATTTGAGAGTCGTTTTTTCACATTGGAACTGGACACATGAAACCAAAAAAGGTTGCTGTTTCACCGGAAATGAGTGTGGACAGTATGTGAGGCTCTACAATTCCTTCATCGACGCAAACAATAAAACAACAAATGGCGGTTTTCCAGTTTTTCTCATGGCATTTAACAATTTTCATGTTTTTCAACAGGTCCTGCTGTTTCCCAGTCAGCCTCCATCCCAGTCTGGTCGCTTCTCTGTGTCTCTGAGTGGAGAGCTGACCATTACAGATGTGCACAGCGATGATTCTGGGTACTACATTTGCCAGGCCATCAGTGTGGCCGGCAGCATCCTCACCAAAGCGCTGCTCGAGGTGGAAAGCAGTGAGTAACTAGCGCGCACTGACACAGTTGCCCTTTTAGAAACCCCCACTAGCTTCATCAAACACAAGCCGTGAGCTTGCATTGATATTCTAAAATCAATCTAACTACATTAAAGCCTTGCGACTGTACATGTAATTGAATTGCTTGCATGGGGCCTTATCACTGAGATTTGGGAAATATTTTTATTTTCGTTTGAACAAATTGCCGCTTTGCCCCCGCCGTAGCCCTTTTTCGCTCTAAACGCAACTAAATTAAAGAGTCTTCAAAGCCGCACCGAATTAACATTTCTCCGCTCGGCAAATGAGAGAACAGCAGGAAGCGCTGGAGACGTAATCAGAAAGGACAAGGCACAATCGCACTATGCAAATAACCCCAGGAGCATATGCCGTCTCCGCCATGCTCCCCGGTAACAGGATAAACTGTTTATGTGTTCTCCACATGTGGGAGCATGGACCGAATTGCGCTTCGGCACATCACACCAAATACCTTCATCAAGAGGATAATATTAGTGCAGTCTGCGGTGGGTGGGTTCTGCAGGTTTCTGAAGGAGAAAGTCTCACCAGAAGAAGAAAATTCTGTAATTACTTACTCCTCCAATGTTTGTTTTCAGATGAATAGCACGCTTTTTTTTCAGGATAGAATCTTTTTTTTATTAATCTATCTGATTTCATTTCATTCCAAATTATTCATTTGATTTGGATTGATTTAATTCTCATTTTGCTCTCTTAAAAGTACATGAGGCCACATGAGTTTGAGCTGGCAGAAGTCAATGACAGTCACCAAAATCTCTGACAACCTTCGAACTTGTAGCTAATCGCTAGATAAAGGTCTGAACAGTTAGCTAAAATATGCTAAACACTGAGAAATGGATAGATGGATAGAGCGGGGTAATCAGTGAGAGGTAGGGATGCAGCGAAATTTTGGCCGCCGAAAATTTTCGGCCGAAATAGCATTATCGGTTTCAGCCGAAACATAAGAAAGTGCAGAAAATAAAAGCCGAAATTGTCGCCACTCCTCTCCCATCCTCCCATCTCGTTCGCGCTGTTATTACGCATCAAACGCGGAGTATGTCGGCGGTTTGGAGGCACTTCAGATGTGGACAGCAAAGATGCAATATTTTTGCAATTATTTTTCTTCTGTTTGTGCTCTGTTGTTTTGTACAGTAATTTAAAATTCAAGGAAAAAAGCAGCTAGAATTTTTTTCGCACAATTTTGTTACAGAAAGACTTTTTTTTTAGTTTTGTTATTGGTAAACAGCCTTATTACTGTTTTTATCAATAAAATTTTTTATTATCAATAAAAGTTTGATTTCTTAATTAATTTGTAGTTTAGTAACAAAAATAAAATATTTCAAACATGTTTTTTAATGAGGCCATTTTCGGTTTCGTTTAGTTTTCGGCCCAGCATTTTCATTTCAGTGCATCCCTAATGAAAGGCATTTCTGGATCCTACATGGCTGTTTCAGCATTTAAACTATACAAGTTTTACTGGCTCGTTCTAAGAACTACCAACAATTTTCAACAAAGTACGTTTAATATACATATTTATTTACATTGTATATTTTTATATAAATTAGGGGTGTAACAATATATCATGACACAATATATCCCAATACAAAGTTGTCACAATACGTGTCGTGGAGCTACCGGGAGATATCGATTCTAGTCACTTCTGAAACTTCTTTTACAAGGGAAAATCCTCCTTTACTCACATTTAAAATTAGAAAGATTATGAAAATAGCTCTCTTAATCAGTGAAAAAGATGGCCTAATGTAAACATTAACACTGCCCCCTAGTGGATGGATGGTATAAAAATGCTCTTATACAAATCAAACTAGGCTCTAGTCTTTTTTCCAATGATGATTTGTTGTATAAAGAATAATTGGTTAAGAATAGTGTTGTAAAATATTATGATGCATATCATACGTGGACATATTATCGAGATATGCATCACTACACTCGCACTAGGCACTGACACTTCCTGCCTTGCTCTGTCCTAATACATAATGGACTGATGCATGTAAGGACAGCCATATTTGTGCAGCACAGGGTCCTTCACCCTGGACGTGATACTTTCATGAATTTCACATCATGTAGGAACACATTCGTGGTTTGTTTGAGCAATTCAGCTCTGCTCTATTTTTCTAACCTCGTGGTCTTTGCTGTTCCTACTGCTGCTGGAGGGAAAATGTCAGAGAGGCACTCTGTCTTTCTCAGCATCTTGTTTTGTCCAAATGAGAATGCTAAAGTAACTATGCTGTCAATTATTTATCTGTGGACTTCTCTCCCTGCTTAGGTCAATAGACAAGGGGTGGTTCAGAGTTACTCAAACAAATGATCAAATATTCATGGAAACAGGGCTGTGTTAAGACATCAGTTTGCTTTAAAGTAAGGGAACAAGTGAAGGGAGAGAAATGGAAGTGCAAACAAGCTGGTGTCAATATAATGCATATTTAAAGTATGTCAGCTTTATATTATCGCATTGTGGCCGCAATATGTTAGTATACCACCGGCACTACTAAAGATGAACAAACGCTACCTCTGCTGCAGTGTATTCAATACCACTCAGCTTTGGAATAAATCAATTTTCCCAGTTGTTGACCCATGGATATTGTACAGCAGCCTCAAACACTCTGAGTTTTTTTTATTATAAAGCAACAGCAGCTTGCTAACGGTGTTAAACTCCAATTGGCTCATTTCCACTGTGCAATAACATGTTAATTTCAAAAGGAGTTTATAGCTGTGCGAGACTAAATCAAATAAAACCCAGAAGACTGTGTCATTGATTTAATTAAATCAGACAAATTACTGTTCTGTTCTATTTGGGGAAGAGCAATTTAGAGAAAGAGCGTAAAACAAATGACTGGAAAAACCAATTGTTTTTCTCTGGTCGGGTCTGTGCTGTTCCATTGGACTAATATTTAAATATATGGTGATAGCCATTATTAATATAAGAATTTTGACCATAATCGAATGGTTCTCTTGTCTAGAACAGTTTGAAATGAAAGTGGCGTTAGATTTATACAATGATTCGTAAAATCTAAATAACATCACTATGTGTTTTAACATAGAAATCTGTGTAGATTGAGAGACATAGCTTTTTGAAACCTGGCAACTTTATTTCTTTTTACTTTACAAAAACACAAAACAGGAAGTGGTCTTTTGTTTTCTTTTAAAAATAATAAAGAAAAAAAAAGTTAAGGTAACTAAAGGAACACATACTTTCTTAGCTGTTTACGTTCTTTTAGACCTGCAGATACTTTTCAGTATTTTGTTGCTAAACGCACGATTACACACTATTGTGTGTTTTGCTGTTGAAATGCAGTACAGAGATTAACTCAATTAACTCATGCGCTCTCTCTTGTTCTCTCTGCAGATTCTGCATTAGATAGTGCATGACAACTGTCCTTTTACAGGTTTAATTCTTTCATTTCTTAAAAAAAAAAAAATGTCCAAATATCATATATATGTTCTTGCACAGGGTGACATGGGTTCCAGTCCTGATTTTGATGTCTTTCCTCTCTTGCCTTTGCTTTTATTCAGTCTTCACAGTTCTAGCAATGAAAAACAATTTCAAATCACTCAATTAAAATTGTAAAATAAAAAAACAGTCCAAATTATAAATTTATTCTATTTTTTTTCAAAGGATGAAAAAATCCAAATGTTTCACCAGTAAAAGCTGCAATTCTATTTAAATAAATGGGTTTTGTTTTGTTTTGCTTTGCTTTGCGTACAATACTAGCATGAAAGAAAAAGTCTTATTAGAATAAAACCATTTTTCAAAACCTCAAAGTACAAGAAATGCTGTTGAAATGCAACTCTCTTTTTCTCTCCGTATTTACAAGTTGGATTTGCATGTGCAGATTATGCATTAGATAGAGCATGACAACAGTCCTTTTACAGTTTTCTTTCTTTAATTTCTGTAAAAAAAAGCTTCAAATAAGCTTATATGTGGTTCAAGTCCGGATCCTGACGTCTTTCCTTTGATTTCACCTTTGCTTTATGTCAATATTCAGTCTCCCATCAAAGAAAAATCAATGATAAAGGCATCAAGCACACAAAATGCATTTTTAAAATACCAAACAGTCCAAATTATAAAATAATATCAAGATTTTCAATAATATTACGAAAGGGTCATGAAAAAATCCAAATGTTTCACCAGTAAAAGATTCAGTACTTTCTGAAAATCACTTATTAAGAATTATTAGAATAAAATCCATGGTAAATCTTCAAAGCACAAGGGCTTTATTCTCATAGCTTTTTAAACAAATAAACTACAGTAGACTTTGCTGTTGTTTGATGTTGGTTCTTACTATAATTTTATTCTCACAATCTCTATTAGCGTAATTCCTACTGTGTGACTCTCGACAGCCTGTAGTGCATCATTGTAAGAGTGATATGTGATTATATGCAAATTTGACTCTTTTGGCCCACGCCTCTCTCATTCTTTTCACCTCAGCCCCATCTGACCGGATTCCTCCAATCATCCGCCAAGGTCCAGCCAATCAGACCCTCGCTCCAGGAACCACGGCCCAATTGCAGTGCCACGTGATGGGCAACCCTCTTCCAAGCATTCAATGGGAGCACGATGGACGAAGAATCCTCAGCATCGATGAGCGCATTAATCTAATGGAAAATGGCACTCTACAAATCACAGCCCTGCAGGTACCTCATTCAAGACAGTATTTGAGTGTGCACAAAAAGAGTCCGGATGGCTTTAATCCTCAAAAATGCTAGTACTTGAGGGAATTAACATATGGTAGTTGCAAATCAAGCCCTCTTCAGCGAGTGCCCCATGACGTGTGGCTCGTTTTCTGACAGACACCATATGCGGATGGATTTTCACACACAGGGGTATGATGTTAGACACAGATGAATGCTGTTAAACGTCATTACTGCCATCCGATCAATGGCAAGGACATAAAATGTGCAATTGAGTTTACAACGAATAGGCAAGCTTCATTAGCAGATCGATTTTAATACTAGCACTGTGTACCGATTCGGAGTGACCCGGGTGCTCATGCGAGATTGCTCCATGCGATAAAACAGGTAATTATGATTGTAATGGGAACTTGTGATGTCGTTAGCATTAGCGAAGGCTAGACTAATGAAATCCATTCCTCAAGGCCTCAAGGGTGTGTGTGATTGGAGGTTTCACCTGAGGTCACGGAAACAAACCGGATGTTTTAATTGATTGAGCTCAGGAATGATCAACAATTACTCATGCCTTAATTAAAAGATCATTCTTGGAGCAATCTTCACAAACAACTCTCAGCGACTCTCAACTCTCTTGATTATATGTAAAAAATGGTTTGAAGGAAACTCTCCTTCGGAATTGTACTCACTTTTTCTTCAGACGGCACCTGACATTTTTTCGTTTGAACGCCAATTTAGAAACTTACTCTCGTCAGAAAGTAACTTTTAATTTAAAGAATTACGAAACTATTTCTAAACTATTAATTATTTGTACTTCTAATATTAGTCAACCCTATTTATGGCTGATTATTTCAAAACGAAAATTGTAGGAATCTTGTTTTTTGTTACATATTAATCCAATGTAGAAAAGTTTTTATTATTACTATGACTTTAGGACACAACTGAATGTGTTTTTTTTAAGCAAAGATTCACCCAGAGAAAAAAAAATCAAGTGAGAGAATAGAGGCCAAGCATCTTAAGCCCTTAGAAGCCTCTCCACGAATCCGGTGCGTGTGCCAATCACAGCAGCTGTTTTCAAATAAGTAGGAATGACGCGATCCACCTATGGTATAATTTTTATTTTCAAATATAATATGTTATTATTGGTTTTGATAGGTTTGGTTTTAAACACACATTACAAGATTTATGACACATAATTTGCAAATTAATTCAATTTAAGATGTGAGAAAAGTACAAGACCTGTGATATAGCTTGTATTTTTGGCTTCTTCTGGCATTTGAATGATCTCTCATGCCACACCTCCGATTTCTCACGTTAAAATAAATTTCAAGATGTGAAATGAGCACAGCTAATAGTTTATCTGTGATCTGTTTCTTGAGCCTGGTGATGAAAGATGATGCTCGATATGCATCGTCTGTGAGGGTTTTTTTTCGCTAAACAAATTACAAAAATGCTATTTTTCATTATTTACTTGGACAGTTTGATTCTTCATTAATGGAGTTATGTGGGTTTTCTATAAGCTGACAAAAATCAAAAGGATTTATATTAGAACAACAAGCATACAATTGTTTCTATGCAACTGAATTGTCACTTGAATAAGTTATAAATAATGAGTTATTTAAGGAGCAGTTAAGGAGTAGAACATTAAGGAGTAGTTACATTTATTTTACATTAAAACAATTATTAATTAATTTTTAATTTTTAATTATTATTTTACATCTGGGGGGGGGCGCGACCAAAAAAGTTTGAGAACCACTGCCATAACCTATGCACACACACATGAACAAAATAAATACACAACATTATTACAAAAAAGTATTTTAAAATAATGCAATGTGTAAAATGTATATGTGATAAGTAATTGAGGTTTTTCATATCAAATTGCATTGAATACCAAAACCGTTTTTTTTTTGTTGTTGTTTTTTTCCATTGTTTTAAAATTATTTTCTGTGTAATTACATTCAGAAGCTGTTTACACTGAAAAAATACATAATGGGTATTGCCTGAACTTCCGATTTTTGTTCAATATAATCTTTGGAATATGTTAGAAGAGTGAATTTCTGTGATAGCTGTCTTTTACAAAAGGATTTACGTTTTTGTGTTCAGTTCTGTTTATTTGGTTTGTCAAACATTGCCTGCTTTGTTCAGATGGGTGACTTTGGCTCTAGCATTGGCCCTTTCAGCTCTGGTCTGGTGCCTCCATTGGCCCTCTTTAGTCCACGATTACCCTGGCATGATGGGAGAGCACAAGGGCACATGGAGACTGGGGTTTGCACAGATGGTAGCGTGAGTGTGTAAGAGCTGGACATAGCGAAATAGTGTTGTGAAAAGGTGCCATTATACCGGGAGAATAGCCAGAAGCTGCCTGCCTGCTCTCATCTATGCCAAGGGGAACAAGGGACTGGGAAATATAAAAAAGAATGAGTGTGTGGAGACTAATAGCCTGGAATGGCTAATCCCAAAATCTGGTCATTATATATGAGCCTGTGTTGTTCCAAAACATTTTGGAGTTTTTGAGGAAAATCCTGGATCTCGATTAGAGTAGGTGAATGAGGATGGGCTGACAAAAAAACAAATACACCGAACTATGTTACCTTCCACAGTTGATTTTAGATGTTTCATCATTTACTTGCTTTAACAAGAGATAAATAGATATTTTTAACTTTGTTATGGTTATGAATCATGTATTAATGTAACTCTAGTACTCTTGTATATTGATTTACATTACTGAGTCTCAAGTGAGGAGGTTCCTGGTATGTGTCTCAGCTAAGATGTCTTTCTGAGAGCATTTTGTATTAATAATAAAATAATAATAATAATACTTTATATTCGGAGGTGCCTTTCTTGTTCCTCAAGGCCACCTTACAAGATTAGTAGCAGTAAAAACATCAGTAATAAACAATAGTAATAAAGCAGCAGTAATAAAACCAAAATCAAACAACTATATCATGCCTCTGTGAGCTTTTATTGGGTTTTTAATTGTTCTCCGATTATTTTGTGACACTAAATTACATCTGATGTGTTTTGCAGTGACCCAAACTCCTTTTGACCATAAATATCATTCCCAAACTTAAAGAGTAGGAGTAAATGGTTGTTTTTAAACACTATAGCCTCACATTAACGTTTGTATATTTAATTTATGGTCATTTTTATGATTTGGCCTTTTTTTGCATTGCTTTAATTCAAAATGTATTCTTTCAGTTCAATTTATCTTCACTTTCTGTATTTTTATAGTTATTTTTATATTATTTTACTTTCTGTATTTTATCTGTATTTTTATCAATTTTTATAACCACTAAATAGGTCTGATGGTAAAAAAATATACTAAACCAATTACACATTTGTTTAAGTTGACCTGTATTTATCTGTCATCCTAAAGCACTTTAAATGGCTTGTTGTGTTATATATTTATAAGATCATTCAGATCACGCTAGTTGTGATACATATGCAGTCATCAAACAATAAAGATACTTAATCGTGATTTACGGTACGTTTCCAAATAATAAATTAATTTGTGAAATGGTTGCACTACTGATTTGCCAGCAGTTAAAATAAAACAATATATGCCATAAATATATTAGAGCTATAGCATTGATAAATACACAAATAAGCTTGATCACTTTCTTTTGAAGCTTTCCAGTGGAGGGTGCAAATTTCCTCATTTGACTAAGAATACAAGAAGTTACAAATATTTGTCAGGTGAATATCCGACCAGTAGTAAGTGTAGAGGTGAGGGAAAAGCACCACTCATGGGTCATTTTCTCCAATTGAACCTTGTTTGTGGAATAATCCACTGTATAATAAAAATGGCAAATGCCTGTGTTACAAGTACAACTTCATCCACTCTTTCAACATATCAGGATTAGGTGGTAAGCTGTTTAAATGTTGATTGCTAACACACTTTGGCACTGAGCATCTCTGGATTATCCTTATTGTCGTCTTTAGGAGCAGATTTCTTCATGTTTGGAGCATTTCTTGCAATGCAGAGGGGAATTAGTTGAAGTCATTAGAGATTTTACAAACAGGGCGAACAGTTCGTAAATGTGAAATATACCAAGCCTTTTTTTACACAATCTGACCTTACACAATATTTTTATGTAGTAATTTGAAAGATTATATTTTTCCCTGGTTAAAAGTCCTTAAGTTTAATTAAAATTTGAAAAAACAAATATGCAAATGAAGTAGAACCTGTGAATTAAACATCAAAATACAATGTACCTACGTCTTTCTATTGCTGTCCCTCATCCATTTTTAATTGCATGTTTAGGACAGAGCACAGAGCTGCCATCCATGATAAATCTGTAGATATCTGCCTACTTACCACCTCTCTGAGCTCTACCGGTGCTCCACCAATGAGCAACCTTCGCAGCAGTACTCCAACCAATGAGGTTATCCCTCAGAAAAGGCAGAGGTCACTGAGTAAAGTGTTTCCACACCTTGTGTTTGCTCTCCTCCAGCTCTCAGGAGAGTTTCATGAGTCACCAAAATAACACTCTCCACAACATACTCCTGTACAGCCCGAGGATACAAAGATACTCTTCAGGGCACCGGTTCAGTTTGAGATGAGCCATGTTCGGGCTCGTAAACAAAGATCTGCTGCTAACACACACGTCATGCTAGTCTCAACTATAAAAATGAGGTTAAAGACAAAAAAGACACATCACAAGAGAGACAGTAATTCGAGGTCATGGTGCCTCAGTGATGAGTCAAATCCTCAGACGTGTCATTGGTGCCCCTGAGCTGTCAGCACTATTAGATCGCTGTCACCGAAAAAGAGGAGGAAAGCTTTACTCCATCTCTCACTGTCGTAAGCTATTTCTGCCTGACTTCTCCTCTCAGCCGTGTGGTAAAACTTTAATGCCCCTCCCCCTTCCCACCAATTTGTCTTTGAATTTCCAATTTAATTCCACACGTTGGGTTTAGCAATGCTTACTCGGTCATCTGAGAAGAGTATGTTAAACTGAACTGACAGATAAGAATTTAGCCGGTGAAATGGTTTTAGATTCACCAAGACTCTTTCTGAAAACAATCTCAGACTCTCCTGGAGTCTTCTGATTAAAGCGTTCAGCATGGTTTACCTTTAAAATCGATTTATCGGGTTTATTGTTGTGTAGTTTATCAGGTTTGTGTTATTTGCATACACTTCCTGGTTAATGAGGTTGAAAATGACTGCATGGAATCATTACAATTTCAAGTTCGAGGATGTTACACAAGCAACAAATAAATGGCATTTATTTTTTTCAAAAGACTTTGGAAAAGCAGCGGTTGTTATAAAAATGTTTATGTTAGTAAGACATTTTCTTTGAGTAGACTCAATATGAGTTGCAATTCTGGACTAAATTACAGCAACAACCTGACGATGGATATCAATATATTTGCTATTGTATATATATATATATATATATATATATATATATATAGAAATAGCAAACAGGTCCAGTAGGAGAAAATGGGTGATCAGTTAAAGTTGCTGATGGATAAGTAATCAAAAACCAGAGATACAAACCTTTACTTCAACAAAGTATAGAACAATAAATATTTTTTTAATGGAATCTGGGATGGAAAATGGAATGGTAGGAGAGTGCTAAACAGAGAGTTTTTGCATTGCGCTACTGAATGAATTTGATGACGGTATACAAATATCTACCGTTGTGCTCATATGTTTACATTCCCTGGCAATATTTGCTTTTTTTAAATTTTTTTTCAATTTTCAGAACTTGAAATTTTCATCGTTAATTACTGGATGAAGATATCTATGGTCAACATTTTATTTTTTTTATTTATGTTATTTTTTTAATTTAATTTTTAAATTTTATGTATATTTTTTCTCTCTTTTCAAATCTTAATGATGACAGAAATTTTCCAAATGACCCTGATCAAAAGTTTAGGCACCGCAGCTCTTAATATTTTGTACATAAATGACGGCCTGAAGTCTCTTGAGGTAGTTGTCGATGAGGTTCTTTATCTTCTCTGTAGGTAAAGCAGCCCATTCTTCTTATAAATTCTTGGTCTGTTATGCATGAAAAAAAGGTTTAAACTTTAAGTAACATCTCTGCTATTACTTATCTCTCCTATTTTATCTGTATGTCAATGAACCTAACTACATAAAGAAACCTTTTCTGTCGGAATTCTTATCTATTAGTTGGTTATTAAAAGTATTGCATCCAGTTAATTCGATGCATGTGTTGGATCACATTATATTTCTTCAGAAAATACTACTATTTATTGTTAAATGTTGTGCTAATTATCTTCCAGTATTTTGCGCAACTCTGGGTTGTCTTAAGGGGCTATACAAATAACGTGACAATTGCTGTATTTTTTACTACTTTTTGTGTGATTTAACATACAATACTTACTTTCTGATCCCTTGATGAAGCCCTTGAGATTTTCTGAATGGAATTTCAATTTAGATGTATGCCCTTGTATGTCCAAAATGTAAAGAAATTAAGACACTTTGATCAGATCTTGCTTTCTGTCTTACTTGACTGTTTCTGGTATGTTGACTCAGGAAAAGGCTTCACTAATAAACAGGAATTCAAACTTTCCTACAATCTTGAACCACTTTTTTTATACTTTGAATTTAAATGCTATATTTATATACTGCTTGTCTTTTCTACTAAACAGTGTGCATGTATGCCATTTTGAGCAAAGCTTAATACATGATGTGCTAATTAGCACAAAAGTACTTTCACCTGGTGTTCACAGCTGAAGCCAATCTTTGAGATGAGAGCTCAGCATGTACCTGTGGGGGTGGGGTTACATGATGCAATATATTCCATTACTTAACCTTACATTGACATTTGTTAGGTTTAAAAAATACTTTTGTTTCCAAAGGCGTACAAAATGAACCAAAGCCTATCGTTTAAATAATACAGTGTATGTTACATAAATTGTTTCATGCAAAATTGATGCCTTGTCTAAACTGGTTTACATGTATTTATATTTAATGTGAACTCTTCCACAAATCCTACATTTGGAAATTTGCTGTGGACTAGTTCTTAAAAGATTTATTCCAATGTTTCTTGCTCATTATTTGTAACCAGAGCAGGCTATTGTCACCCTGTCACTAACTTTAAAATAACAATGCGATATAATAACCATTGATGCTGAATTACAGTGAAATAATAGGTAGTTTTGAGGAATCTGTGCTCATTTGTCATGATTTCCAAGCAGCTTCAAGCAGAGTGAGGCAATCCATTGTGCTTGAGTTTATCCATACAAATGCTGACCCTGAGCCTCTTGTTGCTAGGATACGGACTCCGGGGCCTACACCTGTGTTGCCTCCAGTTTGAGTGGAGAGACGAGCTGGAGTGGTGTACTCACAGTGAAAGGTAAATCACAGAAGTGCTTCATCACCGGCTTTATGTGCCCTTATCTTTGACAAACTGCATCATGCCAACTTCATACTGCAATAATCGGCAGAGGAACCACTTCCTTTGCAAATTTGCATTGCAGATATATCTTTCCATTTACTACTTCTCACCAAATGAAGTAGAGCTTACTGGAGATCACTCTTTTCCTGTTGAATATTGATTTCTGTTATTATGTCCTGAATATAACTGCAAACAGAAAGCGTTTTTCCAAACAGGTCGATATGAAGATGACTTTGTCTCCTTCTGTTGCATCTGGAATTGCAGGCTGTATATTTTAATTGCATTGAATTAAACTTCCTTTGTCACTGATAAACATGTGAGTTCTAATTAGTATGAACAGTCCTTTGTAATTTCATATCTATCAATTTTCTTTTCAGAAATAATTCCACTCTCAAATGATTGAAGTGATGGATTTTCTAAATGTTACTATGAGCCACAGTTAAACAAAATTGAATTACAGCGTTTTAACTAATTCTCTAAACTGGTTGAATAAGGTAAATAAAAAAGTAGTTTACCACAGTTTATTTAAAGTCCACAAAAATTAACAAAAAACATTGTTATCTCAACTAATTAAGTTGCTTTGATACAAAAATTATTATGATAAAATTAAACTTGATGGCTACATTTTGTATATATATAAAAAATGTTCCAAATGTCGCTATGAGTAAAATAAATCAACCCACATGTTTCTATGGTTTCCCAAAGCTGAGATAGAGATTTTCCAAATTGGTTGCTATGATAAACTAGTTGCTATGGACGGGTCAGTGACTTAATACAATGTACATTATTTCACCATGAGTGATAAACATTAACCCTCATGTCTTTATAATTTCCCAAATCTGAGCTATGGTTCGGCCAAAATGCTTGCTAGGAAAGACAGTAATAATATAATGCTACCTTTGTCACTATAAGTAAAATAAACCAACCCCCGTGTCTCTATCATTTACTAAAGCTAAGATAGATATCAAAGACTATGGTTGCTGAGGTAAACAGTTTGGTTGCTAAGGAGCTGTGATGTCATGAAAAATTATAGGTCGTTACTATAAATTAAAACATAAATATGTCTATAATATTTAATCTTAAAGATCTCTGCTACCTTTTCCCATTTATTTTCAGTGGTCATTATAAGTAAATGTAACCATTAACTTTGTGTTCAAGTAGTTTTCCCTCGGTTTAAGGGAAAGTTTTAAGTTTAACTCCATATAAATGGAATATTTCCCAGGGTTCCTTTAGTGGTACCGGTCTCAAAAGATACAGCAAACAGTCAGACCAGTGTGGATGTTTTTCCAAGTTTGATGGCAACTAATGAAACCTTAATGACCTTCAACCAGGATAAAATAACGACCTTACATTTTTTCTTTGGTCAAAAATACACCGTGTAATGTTTAGAGTGCAAAGAGAGAGTTTAGAGAGAGTCTGTGTGTGTTTTTTAACCTCTTAAGCCCTGAGGCCTATTTTCCGAAAATCCTATACTTTTACTTTTTAAGGAATTTCTCAGCTTTTACAAGGCCTAAACTGCAAATCTTGGTATCAAAATGAAGATGGGTTCTTGGGGAGTGGTGTGGATGAGTTAATTTGACAGTCAAGAACACTGGGTAAGAGTAATTGATGTTGGAATGGCCAAAAAATGAACTCCGCCTAAAAAAAACAAGTTTCCTCCAATATCTCCTTATTTTACTTATAACGAAGCAAATAAACACAATCAATTGTAACCACTACATGTCAAGGACATCTGTAGCAAGTTTGGTGTTCATACTACAAGAAACTAATATTCTGTACAGGTTTTGATTGAACAAAGTTCAGGCGTAATCCATGTTGGCACAGTTTGGCACAATTTGGCACAATAATTGAAATATGGAAAAAATCTTGTCCAAAGCTTCAGCTACGTTCATAGTCTTCTTTTCTTGCTTACGGGACATGATTTCAGCAAAAAACTCCTAAAGAAACGCTGTAAAAGGGGGGTGGAAGCTCATTTACCCCATCTTGCTGCGCTTTTGGGAACCTTTCATTCACAAACGCTTTCGACGTCGAGCTTCTGCGTGTCCCTACCCCCCGACCATCTGTCCAATCCAGGAGTTCTATATATCGCTGGAAAGCTCTGATTCTGAGGAAGCCAATGAGCCCAACCATTTTGAGACTGACGGGATCGCCGACGAATCACACGACGCGCAGCGTGGAGAGACCACCTCTTACGCACGGGGAGTGTTTCCATATTTGGTGACGTTATGAGACCACGGAGCAACAGAAAAAAACTAAAATGGAGTTTCCGCGAAGCTATCGACCGGACATAACAACAAACGGACTTTTATCGCTATGGAAATAACTTTTTGTTGAAAAAACGGCAAAGGTAAGACAAGATTTACATGCTTGCTTGGTTTTCGCTGCCGTTTTTTCGTGGAACTTTCGCTCCCTGCTCTGAAATACTTCATGCAATGTAAATGAGTTGCATATCACTGGATTCAGCTGGTTGTTAGCTTTCATTTGATGCCATGGTTTTGGTGTTTCCGTTTATATTGTGGATACATATCGCACAAAAACAAAAACGTGGTCATGAATTATACTCCGGACATGTTGTTGTTTATTTGCATGGCGTTCGAGCTGTGGTTCACGAATATGAAATTGAATTAGATACGTTTTTAGAGGAGTTTCCGCTGAACACAACAGTATTTAAAATGTGTGGGTTATTCTCAGGGTTAGTGAGCTATGAGTGAAAATGTAACGCACAAGAGGGCAAGTCCCCAGTACGGGGGACTCTCGGGCTTAAGAGGTTAAAGTAGTAATTCTAGAATTTAAATCAATTTCTTTTTTTCTTTTTTTACAGAGAGTGGTGGTCTATCTACATCCCCAGTTTCAGAGCCCTATCAGCTGCCCGGTCCACCTTTGAAACCCGTCGTGACTGATGTGACCCGCAATAGCGTGACCCTTACCTGGCAACCAAATGCGCACGAAGGAGGAGCGGCTGTCACATCTTACATCATTGAAGCCTTCAGGTGAGTAAACACACACTGTAAGTATCCCATTCTGCTTCCTTCCTGTTTGTTTTACTCTGTCCTGGATAGTATTCTGTATCGCCAGAGGCTGCTAAAAATCCATGCTTCAGTTTTTATTAATTCAGTGTCACTATCTTAGTGTCACCAGTCAGCCATGATAGACGGGATAATACCTCCGCATAGCTGCCCCTGCACTGACCCTGTACCCCCTCGCTCCACTGCCCCTTACAGTCACTTCATCCTGCATCCTGCTGCAAGAATCAATGTCCTCAGGCCACATGCCTCTGCCTGAGAGAGCTAAATTAATAGCAACTGTATCGGTGCTCAGGAATTGAATTAGTGAGATGGATTCTTGCTTGTTTAAACAGGATATTCTTCATGATCTCAGATTATTCTTCACTTCTAGTGTCAGCTATTCATTTGGTTTCTTTTTGTTTCATGACAGCCTTAGTAGCGGTGTTCTGAAGTGCATTATTCCCTGGCAGTGTTTTGGAAATAACCACAGGATTTGTAATAGGTCACACAAACTTAGCAACTAACCAACGGAATAATACATAAATAAATGAAAACGTAAAAAAAAAAAGATATATTATTTTGTTTAATAATCTGTAATAATGCTGGTTTGCTTGCATTTCTAATTTTCAGCCCTGCTATTATTATTTTATTAAAGTTAACATGATTGAATCAAGATGTAACATAAAAGCATACAATAGGTAAACTATAAAAATAATTTAATGTTTTTTTTATGAAATAATGTCTCTTACTTTTAAAGCAAAGCAAGCTAAATATTAAGGCATTTATATCAATATGAAAATCACAAAAAAATGAGTGAAATGTGTTCTTTTTAAACTAATTACGAGTAATTATAAATAAACAATTTTTAAATATTCAAAAATTTTAAATAAATTTAGTTTCAACTGAAATAAAGCCTCCTACTTTTAAAGCAAGGCAAGCTAAGTATTAAGACATTTATATTAATATGGAAATCAGAAAAAATGTGTAAAATTTGTTGTTTTAAAACGTATCATACATAAACGTATATATAGGAATTATGTGTAAATGAAGTCATGTGGTTTCTATGGTTATTATAGGTAGAGGTCAGAAAAGGTGGTTGCTAGGGTAAACTGTTTGGTTGCTAGGAAGCTGTAAATGATGTCATAATATTTTTTGAAGTTGTTTCTATGATTAACATAAACAAACCTCCATCTGTGATGTTTCATCTTGAGAATTTCTTTGTTGCCTTTTCCAATTTATTTTTAAGAGATCATTTACGCTAAGTAAATATTTACCCCCTTCTAGAGCATGGGGTTCAAATACTTTTGCAGAGTGGTTGATATGTTCTTGTAGAGACTAATATCCTGCAATGGTGGAAGTTTCTGTGAGGTTCTCCAAGCAAAGTTAATGGAAATTGCTTTTGTGGTAACGATGTGAAAACATAGCAACCCGAGTTCAACCTGTTGGATGCCTTGGTGACTGTAGCTCGAATGGCTTTCCTGTGGCTCAGTTGGGCTAACAAAGCAAAGCTTGTGGGTTCAAATCCCAGGGAAAGCAAGAACTGACAGAAAAAATATGTTCATTCAAATGTAAGTCGCTTTGGATAAAATGCATAAATGTAAATGTAATGGAGGAGATGAGTTAACTATACAAGTTAACATAATTTCTTATGAAAGCATGGCAATACTGAATAGAACGGTCTTGTATCTTTGGAATCATGCTAGTTTTTTCCCTGCACTACTTTAATCCATTTAACTTTAGCTTTTCAAGGAAAATGGCTTTCATGTGAATCACAAATGTGATAAAAGCCTCACAGTGGCTTAGTTTATTTAATAAAATCAAACATTGATTTGTTCACGAGAGTAAACTTGAATAAAATGCTTTCTCTTGGAGCCGAAGGTCTTGCTAAGACATGTTAATGAATTCCGATCTAGTTCACACACACTCTTTAAGCTATAGTCAGCTGGCTGAATTGGGGCTGCCTCTAATTACAGATCCAAGGTCCTGCAGTCCATAGAGGGAAACAGGGCTATTCAGCAATGGAAATGTGCCGCACCACACACAAACATTGAGTCTTTCTTACACACTAGGTCTCTTTTGCCCCCTGGGCATGTGTTAGTATGGTCCGGCATGCTTAAAATTGATTCTTTATAGAGTACTGTAGGGGCGCAAGGGCTGTAGAATCCTCTTCCCAGAGGAGCTGCGAATTCAGGGAGTTTGCAGTGTTGAGAAAGGGAGTGTTGTTGAAGTGTTTGGCTTTAGAGTTGAATTCTAAATCTGTTTTGTGGACATTTTTATAGATGTTTGGCTGCATTCACAGGGCGCCGTTGTCTTTCAATGGGGGAGAGAATAGATTTGCTTTGAGCTTCTCTGTTTTTTTTCCATCTCAGCTGATGGCAAAGTGACCTTGAATTTATCGCTGCTATCGCTAGGCCGCGGGAGGAATATTTACGAGGTTCCCAGCATTTATGGCTTGGCCTAATTGTGCAGGTCGGGCTTTTATTGGCTTTGTGTCTGCGGCAGTGGGGGGGAAATAAACCTTGAGCGCTCCACACGTGACCGACACTCTAAACAAGGCTGATGGTTAACCACAGACAAGTGAAGAGAAACATCCCAGAGCTTTCAGATGCATCTATATTGGATTCTTTGTTTATTAGAGCATGAAGCATGTGGTTGTGAGTTTATTTCACCTGCTCACCACATCTGAGAAGCTCTCTTCATCTTTATCAGGCTTTGGTTCATGTCTCAGTAAGGTTTAACTCATCCACTACAAGAACTTTGTAGTCAAGTTAATTAAAATATGAATAAACACTCACTGGCCACTTTATTAGGTACACCTTGCTATTAACAGGTTGGTCCCCCCCATGGCTTAGTTTCAACAACGTACTGGAAGCATTCCTCAGAGAGTTTGGTCCATATTGGCATGAAACCATCATGCAGTTGTGGGATCCTATACATGCTCTGTTGGATTGAGTGACTTTGGAGGCCAATAGAGTACAGTGTAGCATCACTGCCAACTCTACTGCTGACTGATATTCAGTCCACTTTTGCACATATTTCCATTTCCTCCTTCACTACCTAATGTCTATTTTTGACTTTATATATTATGTCTATTTTTTTATTTTTATACTGTGTTAGAATGTCTATTTCGTAAATTTAGAATGTCTATTTTGTAAATTTGTACATTTGGATTTGATATTTTATTTTTTATTACCTGTATCTTGTCTTGTGAATTTGTTGCACTGTAGTGCCTCTGCACAAAAACACATTCCTCGTGTGTGCAAACATACCTGGCAATAAAGCTCATTCTGATTCTGATTCACTGTAGCCATCTGGAGATGGGTGTGGTTTTCTGCTGCTGTGGCCCATCCCCCTCAAGGTTTGACGTGGTGCACGTTTAGAGATGCTCTGCTGCATACCTCCTCTGTCAACTGGCATCAACAAGGCATACACAGAACCACCTCTCCCTGTATATTTTCTCCTTTTCGAACCATTCTTTGTGTGAAAATCCCAGTAGAGCAGCAGTTTCAGAAATACTCTGGCACCAAGATCCATACCATGTTTAAATTCACTTAAATCCCATTTCTTTCACATTCGGTTTGAAGTGCAGCAGATCGTCTTGACCTTCTCTACATGCCGTGTGATTGGCTGATTAGAAATTTGCATTAACCTGCAGTTGGACAGGTGTTCCTAATAAAGTGGCCGGTGAGTGTATACAATAATTATGGAAAAAGTGGCTGCTCAGTACCATAAATAAATCCGTCACCACAGAAATAATGTTTTCTCATTACACTGTGTGCCGTCAAGCCAGAGGGAGTGAGAAGAGCATCAGAGAAGAGCAGGGGATTAAGCAGACACGTGTAATGACAGTCAGAAGAGTGAAGATAAACATCTCCGACATTGACTTTGCTCTTAAACCTCTTCTCTCTAATGTCATGCAGCAGCTTCTGGACAAATGTGGGACAAAACACTGGGCTTTAGATGTTTTATTCAGAATCAGTCGTGTGAATCTGGGCCTTTGATTAGTGTAGAAGTAAATGCATGTGGAACTCTCCCATGTTTTTCAGTCAATCGGCGGGCAGCACTTGGCAGACGGTGGCAGATTTGGTGAAGCTGGAGAAGCACACGGTTACCGGTTTGTCTCCGAATACTGTTTACCTGTTCATCGTGCGGGCAGTCAATGCTTATGGCCTGAGTGACCCCAGCCCTATTTCAGAACCAGTACGCACACAAGGTTTGTACTCCGGGACTCGTCTGCTTTATGAGCTTTTCAAAGAGTAATAAAATGTCTAAGTGATGCGTATCTTTAAATAAACATTTGAACAAATCTGTTATATTTTAGGCTTCAAACATTGAACTATGCTTCGTTTTATGCTCTATTTTTTTATATAAATAAATATTTTCATTTTTCAGAAAATATGAGTGATGATACGTAAAACGCATGAGGACAACTGTATTGTAAAACTGTTGTGCTGATTAATCACTTAAATTTAAAGCATGAGTGAAAACAATATAGTGATGTAATAAAAGGCAAATATGATCATAAAAGGTTTTTCAAGTATCACGTAAATAAAGGTCTTCGATTAAATAAATATTGTGAATCAAAAGCATTGGGCTTGATTGAAAGATGATATTAATTTTTTTTTTTTTGAGGCCTAGAAATTTTAAAATATTCGAGTACATTTTTGGAGTTCTTGGATTTTTACCTAACATTATTAAATATTTAATAAACTGTATTGTTCCATATTAGGATTTAACCAATTCATGATATTTAAACAGGTCACATTACACAAAATTAAAGTTTTATACACATATTTACATGATTATTTTTAATATAAATAAATGATAAATAATACAATTGTTGTAAAACTATTGTGCAAATAAATCACTTAACTTTAAGGCATTAGTGACAAAATATATCAATGTAATGCAAATCTATTCATAAAAGGTCATTCAAGTATCACATAAATACATCTTTTATGACATAAATCTGTTCAATTAATTGTGAATCACAACATAAAGTCATATAAAATTTTAAATATATACATAAATTTCATTTTTTGCTCCGCGTTACAATAACAATGGTAGATTTACAAAAGAAGATTTTTTTCTGCTTTGAAATAAAAAAAAATAAAAAACATTAAATCTAATTAATTTATTGGCAGTACTTTAATAAAATGTTTTTGAGGATTTATTTGATATTTACTTTTAGAGTATTTGATATTTTATTGATTTAAAAAATATATGTATATAATAATATCAATCAAAATGTCAGGACAGTAAACATGTGATTATTTGATAATAAAAAAAAAAAAAAATACCAAAGCTCCCACTTTTGAAAAAGATTAATTACTTTTTTGACAGACCTTTAATTAGTTCGTTTTTACATGATTTCTAGATGTTAATACTAGTTGTTAATATTTATTTTTTTTTTTTTAGATGTGAGTCCAACCGGACAGGGAGTCGACCATCGGCAGGTCCAGAGAGAGCTGGGAGAGATGAGCGTTCAGCTTCATCCTCCGGTGCTCCTGACGACATCCACCATGAAGATCAGCTGGAACGTGAGTGTTTGCCGCTCTCATCACCTCATATCTGCTGCTGCCCGCTCACCTTCTCAATCTCCCTGCTGTCAGGTGGACCGTCAGTCTCAGTACATCCAGGGCTATCGTCTGCTTTATCGTCCTGTCGGCGGCTCATGGGCTCAGCAAGAAGTGAAAGCTGCAACAGAGCGCAGCACTGTCATCGCTAACCTGCTCAAAGGCACGGAGTATGAGATTAAAATACGACCCTACTTTAATGAGTTCCAGGGAATGGACAGCCAGTCCCAGATGCTCCGTACGCCCGAGGAGGGTGAGTTTGGATCGCTGCTAATTTATGTAACTCAATTACCGTCTATTAGTTAAGGTTATATAAGCATGCATTGCTCCATTATTCAATTAGGAACACTCAGAGTAGTTGTGAATTAATATTAAACTTATTCACGTGCTTATAAAAATGCATACAAATATACAGAAGTTGCTTTTATTTGATGTATTTACCACCTCACGGCTTATGTTTCACTCTATTACCATTTTGTACACTTTTGACAAAAATCTTTTCTTAATTATGTAAGAAAAAGATTTATTGAATTATTGTTGCTGAATATAATGTACGGAGAATGATCATTTGGAACACTGACTTTTCTAAATGTAACTGGAAGCCCATCTGAATTCACTTCCAGTTCCAAGTGCCCCCCCTCGTTCTGTTAGTGTGGAAACAGTCATACTCAGCAACAACTCCAGTATCAGTGTGTCATGGCAGCCTCCCCCCACAGAGATGCAGAATGGAGTCATCCAAGAGTACAAGGTAAGAACTGGTAAAATCAGGAACATTAAGAGAGCGCAAATCAGCATTTCGGGAATAAACGTTTTACTTTTTGTTTATTTTTTTCTTTTAGTATGCAAAAATGGCTAAAATGATTTACTACATGTCCAAACTTTTATGTTGGCTTGTAAAAGTGGCATTTAAATGTGTTTTTATTTCCAAGATGGAATGGGGTTGCCAAGGTCACATTTTTGGTTGCTATGGAGGAGTCAGTTGCTTAACATAAAGTACACCATGTCAATATAAATAATAGAAACCAACCCCTCTATATCTCTATGATTTTTCTTAGCTGAGATGCCAAAATGGTTGCTATGGTAAACAGTGAGGTTGCTATGAAAGGGTCAGTGACATACTACAATATTCCCTGTGTCACTATAGGTTCTATGAACCAAACTCTGTGTCTTTATCATTTACCAAATCTAAAATAAGGGCTCAGAAAAGTGGTTGCTATGGTAAAAACTCAGGTTGCTATGTAGGGGTTGTTGACATAAAACAATGTTCCCTTTGTCACTATAAGTTATTTAAACCAACCCCTGTGTCTTTATCATTTATCAAATCGCATATAAGAGTTCAGAAAATTGGTTGCTATGGTGAACATGGTTGCTAGGGATGTGTCAGTGATTACACAATCTTTTGTAGTCTGGTTTTATCATCGTCATTCTTTTATAGTTTTAGATTGTTCTTGATTGTGTATGTGGTGCCATACAAAGTGAGTTTCATTTGAGAAGCTCCACTCGAAAGCGGTGGAGATTTATTCTCTGGATTACGAAATTGCTGGTTTTCAGGAGAGCAGTGTTGGTTTTTCACTGTGTTTGATTGTTTTTCGGCTCACAAATTCATGCTCCCAATTTTGTGAAATGAGTTTGTGTCTGGCACCTTATAGCATCATAAATCACCAGAGCACAAAGTAAGGTTCATAAATATAAGGGCGAGTTAACTTGACTGCCCTGCCCAGTGGTCAGATCTCAACTTGATAGAACCAGAGCAAAGCTTTGAGCCAAGGTATCTCTTCTACATCATTTTCTGATCTCACCAATGGTGCTTCTTATTTTTCTCCCATAAATATATCCATAAACCTTGAGGAACGCTTTATTAGAAGTGTTGAAGCTGTTATAGCTGCAGAAAACTGGGCGTGGTCACATTAAAAGCTATGATCCATTGAATTCGTACATTAAGCGTATAAAGACAGCCAAGTAAATAGATTGGGCAGTATAGTTTATATCTTTTATAGAAAATAGCATATATCTTTGTGCATATCTAACATTTTATGTATTATTCGTATGATTTTAGGTGTGGTGTCTAGGAAACGATTCTCAGACGCGTTACCACATCAACCAGACGGTGGATGGCAGTGTTCTGAGCACACTACTAAAGGGCCTTCTACCTGGTATCCTCTATCAGGTGGAGGTGGCAGCTGTTACTGGTGCAGGAGTGGGCACTCACAGCCAGCCCGTCTCCGTTCTCATCAGTGAGTCCTTTTTTAAAAGATGACAAAAGTATTGATGGTCTTGTAGAGACATGTTTCTTTTCAGGGTCCCACTCTACCAGGACCACACTCGATCTAGTTTTGATATTGTAGGGAACCCACTGTTTCTGTTCAAAAACCAAGTTTAACAACTGGAAGTCAATCGACTTAAACTCAATAATATTGTTGACTCTCTTCCATAGAGCTGCCATCGGAGCAGCCAGCCGTCCCCGGTGGAGTCAGTGAGTCTGAAGAGAATGTGAGTCTTGCTGAACAGATCACAGACGTGGTGAAGCAGCCGGCCTTCATCGCAGGCATCGGTGGGGCATGCTGGGTAATCCTGATGGGATTCAGTGTGTGGATCTACTGCAGACGCAAGAAAAGGAAAGAGCTCAGCCATTACACAGCTTCATTTGCATACACACCTGCAGGTATGGATATGCAAATGGCACTTCAAACTAGTTTTTTATTTAATTTTTGAATAAGCATGTTTTAATTTCTGATTGGTTTTTTTATTGCTCTTTTAGTACCGTTCTTAAAAGGTTATTCATTTATTTATTTTTTTATGAAACTGCATTTAATTAACAAATGTTTTAGTTATTATTGGTTCTTATGTTATCACAAAAAATATATATTTTTATACATAAATATATATATATATATTTTTATTTTTTTTACTTCACTTCTACATTTATAAAAATATACATTTATATTTTAATACTAAAATACTTTTTAATTTTGATTGCTTTTCATTGCTTCATTTTTGTATTGTTAAATGATCCTAAAAATATGTATTTTTTTATGTACATGATCTATACATACATATTTTAACAATAGGCATGTGATTATATATATAGAGAGAGAACAAAATAAAAAATATTTATAGTTTTTTTACTTCACTTCTACATTTTTTCATTTTTAATTTCGATTGCTTTTCATTTCTTCATTTTTGTATTGTTGAAAGAAAGAGAGAGAGAGAGAGAGAGAGAGAGAGAGAGAATATTTATAGTTTTTTCCTTTTCTTTTTTTATATTGTGTTAAGCATGTTTTAATTTTGGATCGCTCCTTTAGTACATTTCTTAAATAATTCTATTTTTTAATGAAACTGCATTACAGATCTATTGCTTATTTGTGATGTTTAGTGATCTTACATATCTTTTTTTACATGACATTATACATGAATAGTTTTGTGATACTAATATCCATATTTACATTTTAAGAAATATAAATGCAGTCTTTTGCGCAGACATTTCCACCTTTGCGGAGCATGAGCTAGATTGTGTCCCAGGAAACCCTTGCAATTTAATTAGAATCAAGCAAATAACTACAACTGTATAATTCCAATTTCCGTAAAGGAAAATGGTTTCCAGTTGTGATTTATAAACACATCTGGATCAATAGAATTCTGTCTTTTACAGTTGGCTTTCCACATGGGGAAAATTCTGGACTTAACGGAAGGTAAACTTTAAGCCTCTTAAAGCATCAATTGAAAGTTTAAATTCGGTGCTTCGACATTACTCCTTATCCATTTGTGGATGTGTCTAGGCCTGGATTGCTGGGTCCAAATATGGGGAACTATCCATGGCTGGCTGATTCTTGGCCAGCGACCAATCTGGTGCACAACGGAAAAGACTCTGTGAACTGCTGTACATCGAAGCATGACACCCCTGAAAGATATTATAACGGTAAACGTTGCTCTGGTAAAATGTCGCCACAAGCAACATCAGTTTACTTTCTCTTCCACTAACTCTTCCCTTAATTCTCCAGAGGCCGGAATCTCTGATTACCTCAATCAGAACGAGAAGTACAGCGCTGACTCCAGTGAAGGGCCCATTTATAGCACCATTGATCCCACCAATGAGGATCTGCGTAGTTTTAACACTCCATATAATCAACATGCCACACCGTATGCCACCACCCCCATCATGCCTTTCACCAATCAAGCGCCTTGCAGTCCGGAGCAGGATGCCAGTCATTGGATGATTCAACCAGGCACGTCCAGTGCTCAGTATGCCCAGCCCGACCGATCCAAGACTGAAAATGGTGTGTGTTCACTTTTAGTTGGATCACTTAAGTGCAAAGATGTAGCTTTGGTGTTTATTTTATTTTATTAAAGAAAATAATTGTTCCTTTATTGTCTTTATCAATTTATTCTTCATAAAAAACATAAATATTAGCTTATTTTTTCCCGATAATAAAAACAAAATGTTTTGCTTTTTTAAATGACCAACTATTTGATTAAAGTTCAGAATTTTGTGTTTATGATGCACTTAAAAAATAATAAATAAAAAGATTTACAGAATAGAAATTATTTAATTATGTCAATTTAAGACATAAAAGATATAAAAATATATTAAAAGTATGTTTCAATGAATAATTTAAATTAATTACAAATAAAACAATCCGAATTCTAATTTTAATTTGAATTATTTGTTTGAGTGTCATGTTTTTCAAGTGTTTTTTATTTTTTGGTAGAATTTAACTTTCAATGTTTTCATATTTCAGTTTTTTCTTATCTTAATATTTCTCTGTTTTGAGATCAATTCATTTTTCATAAAAACACACATTTCTAACTTAAATATTATCTTTTCCTGACAAAACAATAGTTTTAGTTTTACTTTATGCTTTTATAACAAAATATTTCTACATGGGAATTTAACTAGCTATAGCGTTTAGCGTACAATTTTGGAATTTTGTCCTAAAAGGTTCTTAAAAATAGTATAATACTAATTTTGTTCATTAAATTAAACAATGTATCATTATTGTTTATTTATTTATTTATTTTACTCCATCTTTTGCTCTCTCACAGCCAAACAGCCGAAACAGAAGCTTGTGGGAAAGCCGGTGAAAACCCCATCTCTGAACTGGATGGATCCTCTTCCTCCCCCTCCACCGATCTCTGGAAATCTGGAGCAGTGCGATGAGGAGGATGATCAAGAACTCATCCAGGACATGGGGTAAAGTAATTTCAGCAAATTGCGTTTAAATGGCAATCCTTTCCATTATGTCTTTAGATGTTTTCTAAACCTCAAAGTTTCAGTTCCATAAAAGCTGCTTTGCAGGTCCAATAATAGCTGAAGATTGTTTGATTTGGAGGAATGTTTGATCCAGTCTAAGGCTCTTTGAGTGAAAAAAATGGAAAGAAAATGGAGAAAAGAAGACTTGAGAGACAGCTCAATTCTAGCTTGGTACATAGCAGGTGGAGTTGATCGGGGGCAGCAATAGCTCTAGCATGTAGGATGATGTCATTAGCTGATTTTATCCCATTGGGGGAACCAATCTTGAGATGCTCCAGCAGTCTTTGTAACTCATACTAGGTTACCAGTTTCCAGAGATTGTTCACATTTGTCATTCGTTTAGTTTAGTTACGTTAATAAAAGGCCACATCCTGATTGGTCAGGTTTTTCTGCCGTGGATCTTATGCAAAGGAACTCATCTGCCATTGTAGGCGCAACTTCCCATTCTCAGAGCTTATGTAGATCATGGGAGAAGGCTAAGAATGATGAGCTCTGGGCATTGCACATCTTTGGTGCATTTTACATTCATTTTAATATTTACAACCAGTTTGAAATTTTTGTTTCTAGTGGTCTCTGTATGTTTGTTTGGTGCACACTAGGATTCGGGTGGCAGTGTTCATTTTTCACACAAACTGAGCAATCGCACTAGGATTAGTTTTTATCGAACGACAAACATCCAGCCTTTGATCCTCAAAAAGATTCGTCCTAACTGGACCAGTTGGGGTTAGTGGAGGGGTTTGATTGAACCGTGCATCATTCCTCATTTATAGATGTTTACCAAATAATTTCAGTTTGAATACTATTTCAGCTCAAAACCGCTTCAAACCCCAGAAAATCGATAAATAAACCTTACAGACAATCAGGAGAGGCAAGAAGGCTTGGAAACACACCAGACTTAGAGCTTTAAATCTCTTGTAGGCGATCATCTGACATCGCCACAGGGCTCTGGAACAAGGCTAGAGTAATCCAGGGGCATTTTATCATCCATTTCCATGAGTTCTTATCAATGTTGGTTGCCATACTTTGATTACTACTTTAGGCAGCTGAGAGCACAAACTCCCATGAGCACCTGGACTAACTCTTTCTGATTGTTCCAGGAACAATCTCAAAATCTTTCGCTTGATTGCTGCTGACAAGGCTGTACTTACGGACTAACAAAATTAGAGATTTCCTAGCCCTGAATCTGGCCTGACTAAATTAGGTTTCCTTTTCTCTGTCTGTATCGCATTAGTTTCTTTTAGAGAAGCACACGGTCAACTGTTGCCGAAAGGGGCCCAGGCTTCATGCATTGTGGGTAAAAACACTCTTATTGCATTTTGAAGCTATTTTAGCCCTTTATATTCCTTGTGAAGGGACTAATGATGGTGCGTCATGTTAGCCACAGCGGTTAACCGCCTGATAACCTCAACGTAGCCTTTTTCTTTAACCACATTAGGCATGACAGGTTCCTCACTACACTTCTCAAGTTCCTTCCTCTGAGCGATTGTGGGTTTTCAAGGATGAAGAATGCAGGCAGAGCTGATTTTCGAAACCACCCTTCAGATGTTTGGTATCACCCAAATTCAAGAAAAATGGACTTTATATTGAGCCACCAGTGATTCTAAGCGAGGGGAATTGTTGATAAGAGATTAAATATCCACCTCTGGTTTGTAATTGATTATCGCTCCTCTGTTTTGACTTTTCTAAACTGTGTGGATGGCTGTCTTAAATAACTTTTATACTTTATTTTGGTTTTTCTGGGTGATAGCACCATAAGGCTATGTTGTAAAAATCACTAGCAATTAACTATTTATGACAATTTATGTCTTAAAATAACATTTCTTTTTTTAATTTTATTGTTGTTGTAGTAGATATACATAATTATTGAAAGAGAGCACCAGAAAAACAAACAAAGCAAATAGTTTGTTTTTTGAAATAAACAAAGAGGGAGATGTCTCTTCATCTCAGAGTAAAGCCATGGTCGCACTACTACTGAACCATGCAGAAATTTCACCACAGACAACTGCGTGCGTTATGAGCCCGCCCACAAACAAGTTCATTAAAAATAAACAATTCACTGTAAAACTCGTCTAAATTGTAACAGGAGGCTGTCTAATATACTTTAAAGCAATACGGATGTCCAAGAAATGCACATTATCTTCATGTTGCGTGATCAAAAAAGCTCACAGACCTGACCTCGCCAATCTGGTGGCTCAAGGTTCTTCACAAGACCCGATATCGCATCGCCGTATGCGTTTCCATTCAATGGAATTTTTTGTAGTGAGAGATTTTTATACAGTTTCTCTTAAATGTTTACATCTGTTTTTCTCTATATTTTAATAAATCACACATGTATCGCGATGACATAGTATAATATTATACTGTTTAATGTATAGATTAAGTTTTTTAATGGATGACTTAAAGAATTATCAATCGTTTGATTCTTCCTTGTTCGTATGATCAAAGGAAATAAACTTGAAAACGCCTCATCATGTAAACATTTTAATATCGTCTAGTGGAAAAACATCCAATATCTTCTAAATCTAAATGAAATCCACCAAAAAGAGTCATTTAAAACCAGCGATGAACCCCTTGATCACAGGGCAAACTCTTGCTCGAAGGTGAGAATGTGGGCTCAGTTACTGTGGTAATACTATAGTCATAATAACTCCGTCATCAGCTCAGCAAGAAGTCCTGGAAAATATCAAGCTGCCACGTTCACAGTGAACCAGGAGGTGTCATTTCACACAGCGGTTTGCCCTCGAAGCGCCTCGGGCGAAACATTGAGCTGCTGTCACTCAAAACGCCACTGAATTTAACTCCGTTTTCTTCGCTCTTGCTCGGATTGGTTCACAGTGCTGGGAGATTGTGCATATTGTTATCTACAGGCCAGAGTGTCTCGCTTGACAGGCAAGCAGCGAGAATCGATTTGCCACCGCTTGCGCTGACCTGCTGATTACTGCAGCGGGCAATGTTAATGAGTGTACTGTGATTGATTTAGAAAAGAGGCTCTGGAGTTACTTAACCCTCTGCAAAAAATGAGCAAATTTAGTTCTAGAGAGGAAATTAAGTCACTTATTCTGTCAGTCTGAGAGAGAGGCTAGTGAGGGATGAGTGGGGTCATGCAAAGGGTTTGTGAGTATTGTGAAAGTACAGATTTAAGCTTGAGTTTGTTCTTCACTTCCTGCCATCACATAAAAAATATTATTTTTAAGAGACATGCCGCTTTTTCAGATGTTTGATTAGGAAAAACTGAGAAAAAAGGTGGTTTATTCCCAAACTTGGACCCCATGTATACATCTTACTGAACACACCCTTTGTTTCTGTGACAAAAATGTTTTGTTAGGTCATCTCTGACTACTCACATGATGTCTACTGATCTTGTTTTTGTCCTAAGACCGTTCACGATGGATATGTTTCCTATTGAACAACCCTCTTGTTCTGTAATACATACATTTTATCTTGTCATGTCTTTCCCCATTGATCTGCTGTGTGTTAAACAGCCTTTAGGCCATGGATGATTCCATGGCGTGATCTAGGCATATCTAAGGCCCAGTTAAATGAAGAATTTCTCGATAGTGAACTAGGAATTACTATCTTTTAACCTGTTCTATCCAAATATGCCCGGTTATTTTAAAAATGCCATTTCTGCACAGTTAAGGCCTTTACACATCGAGAACGATATACGATTAGGACGAATAAAACATTATATACACACCCAACGCGAGTCGAATATGCGTCAAGTGCAAGAATCCTCGTCTAGCAAAGATTTTCATCAAGTCTCTTTAAGATCAGACAGATATTCTTGACTTGTACAGATGAAACAGATTCATACGGACTGCAAGAGGTTTTAAAACATTAGTAAACAAATACATTGATATAATTGTGCATCACAATAAACAGCTAAGAAACTGTTCGGTTGTCAAATCTTTTTCATCTGTCTGCGACGGCTGGGAAAATCAACCTAGGAGCAAAAATTATAATTTATGCCTTTTTACACAGCAAAATGACATTGTTGATGTTAAAGGGGCCACTAAGAAGTATTGTTTTGAGGTATATTATTGTTTTGTGAATAAAACGCATGATAAAATTCACAACGTGTTTCATTATTAGATCAAGCTGGGATCAACCTAATATTTCACCAAAACATAAAGATCGTTCAATCAAAATCTCAAGCACAACTTTTAATTGTTACTATGTAATTCTTAGCCTTTATTAATAGTATTTTAAATTCACCCATTTACTGACATTATTTCTTCTTTTTTTAAATAGTGTTTTAGCATCTAATATTTGAATTTTTAAGCATTAAAAATATATATTTTCCATACACAGATCTGATGATGAGGAGGAGTGGTGTCCTCCTCTCCCTGAGCGCTCCTACCTCATGGATGGGGCATTAGAGAACTGCCCGATTCCTCCACCCCGAGGAGAGGCTTCATCCCCCACCACCTCCTACAGCCACCAATCCACCGCCACCTTAACCCCGTCACCCAAAGAGGATGGTCACTGTCAGGATATACCACGTTTGCACCAGCTCGAGCAGATACAGACACCACGGTCGGTCTTTCACTTTTTTTTTTTCAAATTTGTTAATGCACAAGTTCTGGATTGTGCTTGCTTAAATCTACGATATTTTACTAAACATATCTACAATCTTTTTTCAGTCAACATTTTTTATCTCCATACAGGCTGAGTTTCATTCCTCACTTATCCCTACCCTCCAGCCCTTCCTCTTTTCCTATACCTTCAACAAAGTGAAGCTGAAAATATACCCCTATGAATTGGGACACCAATATTGGGACACCCATCCATACAATGGAGCTGGAGGGTTTAACAAATCACTCTTTTAGCACAATATTCCTGTAAACTAAAACATCTTTTGTAATTTAAATGACTTTTGCTGAACTTTCACGAGTTCATAATCATATAGGGGAGCTGTAACAAGCCTAAAAAAGTGTTAAAACAAGCCCTGATAACTCCTCCTGAAACTTGTTAGTGAAAAGTCACTTTTCATAATTTTAAAATGTATGAATGACAACATTATTTACATTTGTGTATCTCTTTGTTCACATTTTTGGCCATCTTAACCCTTTGTTTTGAAGTGTGGGTCAAACCACACCAGGAGCGGGGGGCTACACACCCCTCCACTTTAACCCGAGATTTAAATACCAATTCAAATGTATATGAAGTGAATTGTATATGTTTAAGATTATATTTTAACAAATATTCTGACATTGTTCCAACTTATCTTTTGTTGTTGTTGTGAATTAATGTGGCATTTCGAGCTGGATTTTATACGTTTTACATTTAACCATTTTTGCCATAAATCTCTGAATATAAGAGCTATATTATTTATAGATTACAACTGCACATGGCAAATTCCCGGATCCTTTACAAAGCTCCTTTCTATGCTGCAGTTTCAGCCAAGTTTGGAGAATAAAAACATTACAGAGTGCTGATCTTGGCCTACATTGTGTTTTATTTAAACTTCTCATAATTATGTTCATATGCTTCACTGGCATTGAATATCTGCCTTATAACATAGAGAGCCAATGAAAGAGGCATTGTTTTGAGTTTTATGATCATATATCATGCTGTTAAACTTTGGTCTAACTAACCACACATATTTGTCATTGACAGACGCTTACCGTGTGGCCCGGTGCCTGTGCCACGAGCACCAAGCCCCCCTTTAACCCAGTCCAATCCAAACCTCTCAGCCAATCAGGATTATGCTGACAGCACTGTGCCGCAGCGTTCCGCACACAAGCGAGAGCTGAGCCAAGGAGCTGCACAGAGTGTGGAGAACATTAGCAACACAACGCCAGGTCAGTTTCACTTCTGCATATAACAACATAAAACATCTGGACTGGACACGCTCCGTATAGATGAAGCCTATTTTTATAACCAAGGCCTACTCTTCTTTCTGGATAAACATTTTTAATTAATTAGTATGCAGCTTATTGGGAGAATGAGTGCAAACTTCCTTTAACAAATATTTATGTTCCTCGCATAGTTTAAAAAATGTATTATTTTTCCTTACATTCATGTGATCTTGAATATTGACCTAAAAATCAGGATGCATTTATAATTTACGTGAAGAGGGCTTGCCATACGCCTGATACAAAGCTTGATTTTTAACTTTTCAAGATAACACATTGAATGCATATTGGGCTTGCCATACACCTGTTACAAAGTTTGATACTAGAGTGAATGCCTCCATCATCTATTGCTTCGAAACAGAACTTCTTTCAAGATTTATTATTGCACTCATGAATATTCACACACTACTTTGCATAGACTATGGTAATAAAGAGGTTCAATTTAGTAAAATACAAGCTTCAATGGTTTTAGGATTTTCTATTTGAAATGGATACTTAACCAATCTGTAATGAATCCGTTTGGAATGAAGAAAATACATAATTGCTTGCATTGATTAAAGTTTGGATAGCTTGAAATTTTAAGGAAACTAATTACTGTGGATTTTTTTAAGTTTAGAGGTTAATAAATTAAATTCAGATAACTACTCTCACCAACCTTAACATATTTTTGTTGATTAGTTAACCTTTTAAAAAGCAAATATTTGAGTTTCCCTTCCATAGCTTTGATATTAAAATAATGCATTTTCTTAGTTTTATAAAAATAAACTGGAGCCGAGGTCAACGTTCTGCATCAGTTTCTTGCTCTCTTTAATTGAGCTCGAGGAACTTGTTTGTTCAAACCCATCTTCTCTGTAGGTCGAGCGAGGCCCTCTGTGGACCACACACCGCCAGGGCAGAAGTCCAAGGTGAAGAAGAAAACATCCAAGAGCGGTCAATACCGGAGAGAAATACTGCAAGGCGGTGAGCTAGTGACCACAGGGAAATGAGTGAAACATTCGGCCGGATCAAGCATTGTTCATGCCTTGCTCGAATGTGTGCAGATCTACCCCCTCCACCAGAGCCACCCCCTGAAGATGAGGATGACAGCCCTCATGAGGGGGCATTTGAGAGCGGCCAGGCTTCTCTTGAGAGGGTGACCAGCTCACATTCTTCTATGGAGCGAAGAGAACACAGCACACCCAACCGTAAGAACTCGTCACACAGACGGATAGACGGTAAGAGCCATCTTTTTTTAAATGCATGTATTTGAGCAGGAGATCTTGATTGTATTAGAACACTTTTCATCCTGGTTGTTGTTTTTTGGCTCATGACAGAAGATGATTTAATCCCTTACAACAAACCCAACTTCCTGTCACGGGGTCAGATGTCCAGCAATTGCTCCACAACAGGAAGTTCTTCATCGCGGGGGTCAACAGGATCCAGGGGACAAGGAACGGGCAGGAAGAGGAATGATGTAAGATTCTTTTGACAAAGTTGAACATAATATAAAGCAGAATATCTCAAGACTCAAAAAGCATTTAATATAAACATGTTAATTAACATAAAACGGTAAAGATGATGTCAAAATATTCAGGCCTCCTTTAGATTACATTTTTTCCACCAATATTTCCCAAGTAGTGTTTCATAGAAAGACGATTTTTTGAGCACCCTTTAAAAAACAATAGATTAGTCAGGAAGATTATAATGTTTGTAAATCAAATGGAAATAAACGTATAAATAAGAATTTCTGGTGAAAATGATCAGCCCTCTGATGTTGATAGTCAATAGTTATAGTACTTTCGTTGTTTTCTGTAGTTCTCATTGAGTAATGTTAGCTCATTCTTCATGATTCTCTTCAGGATTGTTGGTCTTCTGGCCCAAACTGTGCACTGGAGATGCTCACTTTACTCATTTACAGGTCTTTGGAATGTTATTATGCTGTCGGCCCAAACAAATCACGGTTTCTGGGAGACTGTTGTTCTAAATCTTTTAATAGTTTTCCCTTTTTATGTTTCCTTCAAATCCTATTAAGATTCCTAGTACCAAGCGCACTGAAACATCCCCACAGCATTGTACTCCCACCACCATGTTTCACTCTGGGAACTATGTTCTTAGGGTTGAAGCCTTTCCCTTCTGGTCTCATCTGACCAAATGTATGTATGCTTCACTTTTCCCCAGTGTGTCCTTAGCAAACTTCATTCTGGCTTGGAGTTGTCTCTTCTTCAGAAAGAGGTTTTCATTGAGACATCAATTCCAGACTTGACTGAGTCCTTCACCGGCGTCTTGGTAGTTGTTCTTGGCTTTTTAGAACCCTCTCTCACTATCTTTCACTTCCTGCCTCTGCTTGTCTTGTTCTGCGCTGTGTTGTCTCTTTAAACATCTTCATAATGCTTCTCACTGCATATCTTGAAACCTTTTTGACATTTAACCTTCTCCATCTTTCTCTCCAAAGTAATATTTTTTCCCCATGATGACAGTCCTTGTCATTTAACTAGTTGTGCACAAACTTAGATGTTGCTTGTAAAAGTGCCATTTAAAATTTTTTGTTGCAATGGAGGAGCATATATAAACCAACCTCCATATCTCTGTGCACTAGCTGAGATAATGATATGCCAAAATGGTTGCTAGGGTAAATGGTCATGTTGCTATGGAGGGTTCAGTTCAGTAGTTTATATCATTATGTCATGTCTGAGCTGAGATGAGATGAGATGAAAATTTGGTAGCTAGGGGGAACAGTTTGGTTGCTAGGTAGCTAATGAAACAAAAAACAAACCTCCATTTCTCTAAGATGTTCGATCTTGAAGATGTTTTTGTTGACTTTTCAGTTTTTGAATGGCCATTATAAGGCAATGGAAATATGTAGTCTGAATGTGTTCGGAGGAGATGCGTTTAGAATGTATCGTTTAGCCGAGTTAGGTTATATTAGCATGTCATTTGATAGAAGTGGTCCGTTCTAAAACAAATTAAAGTAATACTTTAAGGGGGCTAATAATATTGACATCAACATCAGTTTATTATCACTTTTATTTAAGCAACTCTAAAAAAACTTTCTCTAGAACAAAAAAAAGTTTTCTGCTGAAAATAACAGTAATATAAGATGTAAAATACAGATTAGCGCCATGTTTTTGTAAGGCATATGCCTCAAAATCCCCATCCCCAAGTCCTAATCTCAAATCCTTATCATTAGCAGTGCTTAGTCGAGCTCAGACTTACAAACATGCTCATGAGTCGAGCTGCTCTTAACACTCTTTCAGTGCTGAGACGGACCGCAGTACGTGTGGATGAGTATTAGTCCATCTGCTAATGGCTCATGCTGTGTTTAAGACGTCGGGAGAGGAAACACAGCTCTTTAGTGAAGCACATACTGTTCCTAATAACAGACTCTTCTGTTGGTAGACTCTAGTTCATTCCATCACATCTAAAACCAATCACTCACTTCAGGGTTTCGCGCTTTTAACAAAGCTGTCATGTCCATTGACCTTCACAAGTGCAACATGTGCTAACAGTGTGTTATCTGGGGGTTTGTGTTTAGTTCAAGCAGGAGTGGATGCTGAAAGAGTTCAGTTTACCCAATTTCTAAGGTTCAGACCAATGTAAACAAGTAATTGCTAAGCTCCACCCCTTTGGTTTCCAACATGAACAACCAGAAACATTTTGTTGTTTATTAATGGGAATAAAAGCATATTTTGAACACGGACAATATTTGACGGACTACACAAATGAAAGTCTCAAAAGATAAGACTCTTGATCATCATCGCAGTGACAGCATCTAGGAGCAACACCTTAATGGCACCACTAGTTCTACACTTATTAAAAATGTTAATAGTTTCAAAAGTTAAATAAACTTTTAGATTAGATGCAGACTATACTGTGAAGAGATAATAAATTATTTATTTGTGAGATTTTTAAATCTTGTATTCATCTCTTAAGACCACGACACAACTTCCAAAGAAGCTTTTTAGCCCAGCCTTGTTTTTTTTTATTTATTTGTAAACTGAGCATTGCTAAGCACCTCGCTTTTTTTTTAAGTACTCACCTTTTGACCATTTTTTCCATACAAAAACACAAAATTGAGTTAGAATTCCATCAATGCATCTGAATGAATAATAGATATCATAAAATGGAAAAGTGGTGAGCATAGCATTCCAAGAAAGTGGCCTGGGTTTGATTAGCTGGAAATGCTTTGAACATGCTTCATTTGGGGGGCAGTGGGTAGCACTGTGGCATTCCAGTTAGAAGGTTGTTGGTTCGAGGCTCGCCGGTGACCTTCCTGGAAAGAGTTTGCATGTTCTCCCTGTACTTTCGGGGACTCCAGTTTCCCCCACAATCCTAAAAACATGCGTTTAGGTTAAATGAATAATTTAAATTCCCCTTAGGTGTGAATATGTGTATTGCTCTGTGATAGACTGGCAACATGTCCAGGGTGTACCCCCACCTCTCGCCCAATGTTGCCAGCTGACCCCGAAAGGGATTAAGCGAGTTAGAAGATGAATGAATGAATAAAATTCCACTGAATTTGTGAAGTGCCAGTTTTCCATCGATTGAGAAATGTCTTTATTTCTACTTTTTGTTAAGTGTAACCTCGAAGTATCATTATTGACTAGAAAATACTGTTAAATTATTGTTTTTTTTTTTTTACATTTAGGCTTTGTTTTAGATTTGTATTATTTGCAGGAACTTACTAATATGACTTTTAAAAATGAATAAATTTAAAGTTTACATTCAACTGTAGTAATTTGGTTATATAAGTAAATCAAATAAAGGAAGCGAATATGGAGGGAATTCAGTGCATACACATCTAAAAAAATGTACAAAATAGCGCTGCACTGTGATTGCATCATCAGTTTGAGGCGGAGTTAAATCAAATTCCACTGAGCAGTAAAAAGCAAATATACGGATGTATTTACATTGAAGTGCAAGTTTCCACGGGTTGACTGATGTCTGTGCATCTACGTTTTGTTAAAACCAACAAGTCATTATTGACTAGAAAATAATACAAAAATGTTTAATTAGCCTTTGTTTTAGATTTTATTATTTTAAGAAGGTTAAATGTACTAATATGTCTACATTTCATTAACAGCAGTAATTCCGTCACATGAAGAAATCCGAATACGGTACGAATTGATTGATTAAAAGTTTCACACATATAAATTTGGTCTTGTGTTTTATAAAAAAAAGTTATGTATAAAGCTGTATGTACACAAAAGTGTGCTCAAAATCTAAATTTAGAGTTTAGAAGATGATTGCACACAACTGCAAAACATTTCTTTCATGTATGAATGTTGGATTCGATCTGGTTCTGCAAATGCAAATCGTCCACCACACATCTTCTAAACTGAATTCAGATGTTGCGTACAAACACTTCTGTGTAGGTACTACTTTGTTTTTTATTCGCAAAACCTAATTTGCATTTGTAAAACATGTATGCACTGAATTCACTCCATAAACGATTCTCTCAAGTGAAAAGATTCCTGTGATGGGAACGAGGTTGAGAAGATCTGAGATCACTCCATGTGGTCCAAAAAGTCGTCTCAGCCCCTTCTCAGGTTTCCCCTTTTTTTAAACATAAAAGACAGACCTCATAAAAGAGGCGTATAGGTTCCCTGGGGAGGGAGGTTCGGGTTACCCCATCCTGTCTTGCTGGTTAGCGTTATCTTTCCAGTCGGACAGAGAGCGTGAATAGCTGCTTGATGAAGATTGCCTTTATTCCCTGTCCTCGGGTCTCTTAGCATCACAAGATGGACAACTCCTGTTGCATTAACGCATCTGTAGACATACGAAACTAAAAAGCCCTCTGTTCTCTAAGAGGCTGCAATTATCAGCTGAATAGATCTGTTAAGAGAGCTGACCAGCCCTCAAGTTACCGTTCTACACACATTGTTCTCTAATATTTTGTTCTTTTCTTCCAGGAGTTGAGATAAGGGATGGCTGAGACACACCAGAAGGTTAACTTATACATTTTCCGAAGAGAAGAATACAAGAGAAGTGGACGAGTGTACAGATATCAGAGTGCGAATCTGAGACTTTCGGTTATGTTTTAATTATTGCTATTTATGACCTTCGTCAGGCATTTTTCATCACGCTGCCACTGTAAATATACATGCGTCGAAGCTTTTTACATGTGCTCCAGATGCCTGGAAAGAAGAGTTTATTGTATTTATACGTGAAAGAAGAAATCATCTTCAAAGCTCCGATATTATAGATACTGTAAGTTAATGTCTGAATGTGCCAACCTCTTGTACACAGCAGCATTTCAAGCAGAATCATATTGCACTCTTGTTGTGTTTGGAGGACAACAGCAACATAAAAAAAGAAAAACTGAAAGCACAATAAGTGTTGCTTGAGCGGCCAGTCTGATGAACCTTCCATGACGAGGATGCATCTGTCTGTCCGGTTTGGTTCATCTCGTTTCCGTCTGTGGATCCCCATCGTTTGAACTCACTAAAGAATGTGCTCCCATTTGCCCTTTCTTTCCCCAAGCCAAGAGAGTTTGTCAGTTGACGACTGTTGTGAACGATTGTACTTGTCATTTTTAAGGAGTGTTTTGGAGACTGTGCGGAAATGTATTTCATTCAAAAACCAAAATTATGTTCCTTTGACTAACTTTTTGGTAGTCTTTGTTGTTTTGTATAAATAAAATACATTTGCTGAGCTCTGCATTGTCTGTTTTCTTATGTTAAAAAAAAGAATGTTGATATTCGCATTCTCTGGAGGCTGAATGGCTGTAGTGCAGGTTTTATATCCCCCACACTGTGAGATTTATTTTTCAAATAAATGACTCATATGGCACTGTGCAAAGATTTTAGGTCTATTCTAACCAACTAACCACATATCTCCTGTGGACATAGACATAGACATTCTGTGGACATAGACATTATGTGGCAGTATGGCCTAGTGGATAAGGTGATTGACTGAAGGTTGCCAGTTCGATCTCCAGCTCCACTGGGACAACCATTACTGTGGTGACCTTGAGCAAGCACCAGTTACCACAGCTCCCCGTGGCCGCAGCCATGGCTGCCCACGGCCCCCGTGTGTGTGTTTACTGTGTGTTTATTCACTGCTGTGTGTGTGCACTTGGATGGGTTAAATGAAGCGCACAAATTCCTTGTATGGGTCACCCCATACTTGGTCCTAACGTCACTTTCACGTTCATTCTCACATCCTACTATCTCTTTGTGTAATCCCAGACACACCCAATAATGTTGAGATCAGGGCTTTGTTGTACTTATTATTCCTCTTTACACTAAAGATGCATTTTTGGTTGTATGTTTGGAGTCACTGTCATGCTGAACAATAAATTTGAAGTGGACCTTATGCCTCTTTGATTGCATTATGGATTCATCTATACCTGAATTTCTCAGCATTGAGAACACCATTAATCCTGACTCCACTTACCCCAAACATTCAAGGAACTTCCACCATGCTTCACTGTTGCCTTAAGACACTCATTTTTGTATATCTCTGTAACTTCCTCCAATAGGAGATGGATGTAACTGGGCCTCATTGGTTTCTGCCAGTTCTAATTAGGGTGTTTTGTTTATTCTGCGATGCTCAACTGTGAAGCTCTGTTTCTTTGTGCTTCTTTGAAAGATCTTGAACAGCACGTCTCGGGACCCTAATCTGCTTCGAAATCTTTTTGAGAGACCTTGTTGATGCAGTTTTGGTAAATTGTGTCTTGTTGCTGTGTTCAATCTTGCCATGACAAAAAATCTCATTCATAATTAAACCTCTTACGCAGTTGTTTGTATTTCAGTTCATGGCTGTTTTTATTTTAAATGTAAGGTTCAATTTTTGATTTAAGTGTTATTTTTTTGCTGGGTTTTTGATCGCTAAACTGAGGATGATTGCAGTGCTAAGTGTTGGAAGGGGACTTCCTGGATAAGTTCCAATACAGTAACACTACCCACTCGTCTTAACATCACTTCTCATTCCTGCTCATTTTCTCTTCAAATGGCAGATGGTGTTTGTTATTTTCTTTTGTCTGTTCGTGTAGATCTACTCAATTTTTACCTGTCCAGAATCAGATTTGCCACAAAAGTACAGAGTCTCCCTGCTCATGATGCTTGCAACTAATACTGACAAGTGTTTCAAAGGTTGAGAACATGAAGATCATCAATGTATTACAAATTTGTAAAATAGAAACAAATTACAAATGCTAATTTCTCATTATTACTACAGGAATGGTAATCTGAATAGCCTGTAGTCAGATCACAACAGAGGATATAGGCTTCAAGTAAACTGCATATATTAATCGCAAATAACACATTTGAATCGGTCCACCGCTATTGTTGAAAAAGTTAGTACATTTTTTCATCACAATCTATAACTCAATGTAAGACAAAAAGTAATAAACATGCAAGTTAATCACTTTTTGTGAAAATATTTAACCGCAAATGACGAATACAAATTAACGTCACTTTCACGACAGTTAACGACATCCGTGAATGTTTTTGGTTTCCAGGTTACGGGCAGACATTGCATATACACCTGTGCTGAACCGCTTCGGAAGGGCATGAAATTGCTTCTTCCAGAGCAACACCGGGTGCTAAGAAAGTGGCGAAAGTATAATGTGGAGAAAGAAATGGTGAGTGAAATTAGTTGAGGGTAAGGAATTAAATGATAAAAGCAAAGAACGTGAATCACTCAACTCGCAGTGATGGACCCCGTAGGACCAATAAACAACAAACAGGAAACTCGGAAGTAAACAGCTGGGGGATGTAACGTTACTTAGAAGAGAAACACATGTAGACTTAAAAATGACAGATTTGTTGTTGGGTTTAAAAGTGTAATCTTTTTGCAGTATAAAAAAATTAAAAAATGTTAAAATGTTTTTTTTTTTTTTTTTTTTTTTTTTTTTTTTTTTAAATATCTTTATCCAACCTGTACTTGACCACTGGAATGTAATTGTTAAAACATATCGTGAATTAATGTATTTACTAGACATAGACCCTTAATTTAGTGCGACCTTAAACATATTTTTTTTTTGTGAATTAAACATAAGATTGACTATGTTTAAATATGTTTATTAAATATGTTTTTTTGTGTGCATTAGTGTAATTTTCCACTGTGCCACGCCCCCTTTACTGGGTGGCAAAACAACAGCTAAAATGGATGTTTTTAATACTGAAAGAGATATTCTGATGATTACATGCTTAAGATGGAAAATGATTTGACATTTATTTGTTCCTGATTTCAACACCAGGAAAGTATTAGTGACAAAAAGATGGTTAACAACAGCAAACTCTCTTAAACTGCACCAAATAACAATTAATTGTAAGTACTGTAAAAAGTAATTTCAACCAACGAGATGACAACTCGTGTGTGCCAAGTGTGTCTCACGTCATCCATATTTATTTACAGTCAGTGCGTTTAGTATAGAGTGCCTTTTTTGAGCATTTAATTTATAATTGAATGAATACGGTGATTAAGTCAAAAGTCAGATATACCAAACACAAAATGGTGAGCGCAAATGCAGGATTCATCTCCTGAATTCCATTTTTTTTTTATTTGGAGCAATGCATTTGCTTCTTTCTTTGGATTTCAACCGTCTAGATTGGTGTCATCAAAGTCTTTGAAAAATAATTCGAGCAGTCAATCGCAGAATAGCTTTTCCCCATTTTGTGCATTATTGTGCATCAAACTCACATGCATTGTCCAGCCATATGAGTCATTTGCCACTCACTTTGTGACTTCCAGGTACTAAGATGTCACAAGCATACCCTCTATACAGCCATGGTTGAAAACGTAGGCACCCTAAGTCCTGATTGTGCATTCTGTATATGCATAGATGCAAAAAACGGTCTGCTTTATTCCAGTTTTACAAAGTGTGTTTGAAAAATTCCTTCCTATACATAAATATGTGAAAATAAAAAAGTACTTGCTGCATTACAAAATTGTTTATAGGAGTTTCCAGACACAAAGATGGCTTGGGCATATTCACACGATCACTTTGTTAGTTAGGTTAATAAGGTTTTTTGCATACGTAATGTTGATACACGAGGCTCCTGGTCCGGCATATGTATGTAGTAATCGGCAAACCATGTGGGGAAAAAAAGAACAAACGTGATAACCACAATCTAATCGAGAAGTTGCACAATGTTATGTAAGTTGGTGTTTTGTACTTGGATAAAAACTTTAATAAAGTTTTAATAGCAGCAAATCATTTTAGGAGTGGATCACTTGCTTTTTATTGATGGCTGTTGAGGGTGTAGAGGTCTGAGCCCTCACCTTTGAAACTCCTTAGAATTCAGACCAAGTAGTCAAGACACGCTCTCTTCCTTAAGTGGAAGCTTACTAGCCATAAATCACCAGCTCATTCATTAGCTTTGTGTCAGTGGAGACACACCCAGCAGGGCCAGAGGGGAGCAAAGCGCACTCAAAATACCATTCTCCCATTTCCATGTTAATTACACAACCCTGAGATGGATGCCTTCAACCTCATTGTTCGTTTAATGAATGCAAAGCGCATGCAATTGCCGCATTAAAACCAAGAGGCCAATGTTCAAACAAGCTAGTAAAACAACGACTTTGGCATTTGCTTCGAAATCAATGTCAAGATGTTTTACGATGAACACCAGGTTAAAACGGCTGGATGCACTTTAGAGCTGAGAAAAGAGTGATATTAGTGTTTATGCGCCAACAGCTGGCAGGCTGTTAGCAACAAGGCATCACTTATGCAACAAATGAACAATGTTTGTGCCGGTGAAATAAACCAAACTTTCAGCCTGGGAGAGATTCTCGAAAACGCGGTCAGCTGTTGCGTGCACAGTGTATATTTCTTGTCCAATTTCCAATGTCTTCTTGTTGCAGCTCCAGTTGAACTTAGCGGATTGTTCTAGCCTGCCCATGGAGTGTGGGCTTCAGGGAACAGAAGGACCCTTGAGTTTAATCTTTCTCGGGGCAGATCTGGGTCAGTGAAGGCCAACAGAAGGCTGGATCCCATGGGGTTGCTGCAAAACACTCTGCCATTTCTCATCCCTGCACTCATCCACCCGCCTGCGAGCCTCTGGCTGGGCACAGAAGCTCGGGTAAGCCCTCTTGACTGGATGGCGCACCACACATGGGCTTTAATTTTAATTTAAGAGTGTTGACAGTTACAGATGAGGGAGAGATGGATGACTCTGGTGTTGAACATTAATGTCTGTTTAGTTGATAATTTAGAGCTTGGAAATCTGTCCCATGTGCTAGCTGTTCCTGGAAGCATTTGAAGGGAAGAAAACTTTACATTTCTTTGGTATTGGAGCTATTTTTCCTGCTAAGCCATCATTGCCACGTAGATTTAAGGTTAGGGATTTGAAGAAACCTCATACATGAATTAAACTTCACAGAAGCATTTGGTGGTAATGAATGGTAGCTTAAATTATGCAGGAGATGTGTGTTTAAACTTCATAATATTTTTACTTTACTAAATATAATTTAAGTTCTTCATACATTGGTTCCTGTCAGTGGCTGAGGTTCACCAAAATCAGAAATCTGCTCTTTGGACACAAGAACTGATGTGTTATGGAGAAAAATCTAATGGTTTGAAGCAGAGAGTGGTCGTTTGTCTAATGTAGGTGTGCATTAAAATGCCTTCCATTGCATTCCAAAACCTGTACCATCTCGAAGAAAAACATTTGATGAACATTTTGGGAGCACTATGTAAGGAGCGCGCTATTTGTGATCGTCCAAAGTGAGATATAAATGTTTTGGACAAAAACGTCATGGTCAGGGGGTCAAAAAAAGAACACTTTTTTCCCTTTCTGAGATAATACGTAGCAATTATATGTAGCACTGATATTATAATGTTATAAAAATATGGAAACAGGTTGATTGTTTTATATGGAAACCCTACTGGTCTAAGTTCAAAGTAGAGATGACTTTGTTCTTTTGTCTCTCGTTCACTAAATAGAACTTACTTTTTAAGTGATTCGTTCGTCCCTAACAAGATTACTTGCAAACCGTTATGACAAAGACCCCAAAACTGTGTGGGATATAATAATACAGGGAATTAAACTAGCATGCTTGCATCTAAACACTTCTATTGAGACTTCCAAAACATTAAGTTTGGGTGGTTTGTTTCAGTAAATTCCACAAAGTGCCCACCCTGTGCAGTGAAAATGATTTTTAGAATTAATTCCGCCAAAACACGAGAAATTTCACTACAACACTGTGTGTAATACCATTCTATGCGATTCAAATGAGCTTTTTATTTGAACATTACGGTTCTGTGTCAACCGTAAAAGCATTGTGACAAGTTGAAGCGACTCAGAACTGCTCATGAACCCGCTATGGGTGGGGGTGCAATCGCGTGATGAGAATGAAACGTTTATTAGGAAGACTGTCTTTACGAGTCACTGTAAAGATTCGTTCTTTCTGAACGAATCAATCTTTTTTTTATTGACAAACGAATCACTCATGAACAACACATCACTAGTTAAATCCACCGACCTCTAGAACGGTAAAGGAGATTCCAAAATCGTTTTATAATTTTTGTTTAGTCATACAGATCTTAAAGTAAATTAGCAGCTCTGTAAACATCTTCCCTCATTTAATCTTCTTTTCTTTTCTTCTATCTATTCTTCTTTGGTTTTGTTTCTGAGAGTGTTTACCGAACTCCACGAACCACTACTCGCACTGGTGCTTTTTGTTTTGTACCAAGGAGTGGATGTACTTGTGGGGTGACTTATTGTATTTGAAGTGTCCAGGAATTTGTAAAGCTAGTATTTAAATGACTATTTAAAATCCAAGTTTGCCTAATACTTCTTCCTTTTTGCTTGCATAGTCATGTGACGGGTGATGAAATTGTGTACGTTCTGAAGCACCAGTCATTGGCTGATGACAAATCCACAGTCACGTTCTTGCCTCATTAATTGAAAACAGTACTGAAAATGGCAAAGTGTACCTTTTAATTTAACTGTTATCTTAATCTGAAATATGTCTTAATCCACCGTTTTTCATTAATATTGCTTTTTCTTTCTCAAGTATTTGTGTGCTCTGCTGAGTCAATTGTAAGACATGCAAAAGCGTGCTCTTGCATATCAAAATGGGTCATAGGATTACCAGCAGGCTAAAAAAAGATGCCTTTTTGGCCAGAGCCGAATTCAAGGATGAAGATCTGAATAGTGTGTTTGTGGGCGCATGCACAAAAGTGTGCCATGGGGGAGGAGTGCGTATTGTGCCAAGCATATGGCCGTGGGGAGAGAGAGCTTGAGAAGGGGACAAGCCATAATCCCTGTGCAGTCATGCCATGGTCACTTGTGTTTTCTGCGTGTTTGTGTGTCTGGCGTTGTCTGGTTTGGTTCTAGCTTACGGTGGGGATTAGAGCTCTGGAGGAAAGTATTCTAGATTGTCCTGAAAGAATATTGGTACATGGGTATTTGGATGTATACTCATCGTCCAAATCCATTCAGGTATTCTACGGAGTTGGTTTTATCTCTTTAATACTTTTGATTCAAAAGTAAATGCTTTTCAATTCAATTTAATTCTTGTAAAATATCGTAAATCTTTTTTGTTTTAATAAACAACATGACTGAAGGTATATATAAACAGCTTATTTTCCCAAGAAGTCCTTTAAACTACCAAAGATTCAGACACAAATGCAGTATAAACAGATATATTGGAATAAATATATTTATTCAAGTAAAACATCAATTAGTACATATTTAATGTTAAATGTAGCATTTTATTAATGCAGTAATGAGAGAGATGTATTCACACAAAATCAAATAGCTAAAAAAGTTTCTAAAGAAACTGAAAAATATATATAAACAGCATTTTATTAAAGAGGCTGAGCTTTGATGAAACAATAATTCCTACATATTTAAAGAAAAAACTAAACTACATAGCTTACTTTAGACCATTTTATTCTCAGAATACTGGGTGTGTATTACACATAAACAATAAGAAGAGATCAAAAATACTCAACATCTTGTACAATATAACCTGTGCATTTAGAAAAATCTGTCATAGAAGCGGACATGATACCATAAAGGCTTAAGTGAAGTTTTATTAAATACATTTGGTCTATTTACATTTCCTCAAAATCTCCAAGTTGAAGTGTCTTGCTTTAAGGTAAAAATGAAAATACCCTCACTCTTCACACAAAGCGAGAGTGCAAACAGCTGGGGTTGGTCCACTGCGTTTTCTGAAATCCTATCAAAGTATCCTTAATATACTTTATAATATACGGGTTTGGTTTTCTGAAAGCAGACTAAAACATGATATTATAATTGGGTCAATTAATTATTAGTTAACTTTTAATTGGATTTTTTATAAAGAAAAGATATTGAATCCCTGAATCAATTCTTTATCCACAAAATAGACAATTTTTGTGATGTATGAATCGTAACTTGAATCTAATAGAAAATAAGAAACCATGCTCATGGTACTATTCAGCATTCTTCAGCATCTCTTCCTTGTTCAGTAGCTGATAAAGGTTCAGAGTGATGTATTTATATTTTTGGGTGTGTGAGTTTATCACCGAAGCGAGGGTGTCTTCAGACGTCCTCTCCAGTCCTCGATGCATGAGTTTCGACTGGATGCAAGAGGTCTTCTGGTGTCTTTCATCTGAGCTTCCAGCTCTTCCACCCATGCGGTGCTCCAGTCCCACACGGGCATGGGCTCCACCTCCCCGAAGCACTCCCGAGGTGGAAACAAAACACTCAGGGGGGAAGCGGGCGGGGAGAAATCTGCAGAAAATGCACGATCACACACACATCATTAAGGAAATTAAGAGAGACATATGCATGAGCACGTGGACAGGCACAAAAGAAAAGCAGCTATGGAGAGGCACAAGGATGACGCTGCTGGACACATCGGTTACAATGTGCCAGTCATTTAACCTGATGCATTTGCTGAGATTGAAAGATAGACGGAGGGGAAGTGAAAAGGGGAAACAATCAGCAAATGGAGAGAGGGAAGTCCCTGTAGGTTTGGCTTCTGAAAGCCATGATTGATTTGCTGAAACTTCTGAGAGGTTGGTGGGGGAGCGCAGACAATTTGTAGACAGACCCTCAAACCCCATTATTCCTCTTTGTAGCAAAGTAGAGCTGCTATTTTTCACTGTCTCATTGAGAAGCGTGTTGCTGCAGTGCATGGCCAATGTGATCTGACAGAAAATTCTCTTCCAGCTGCAGTACCCTGCTGTATTCAAGCGAGGATCCCCCAAATGTACATTTTAAAGTAGATAGATTGCTTTTTGTACTCTAAAGCATGGTCTTTGCTAATGTGCAGTAATAAACACAACATTTGCTTGAGAACTGCATTATTTGTAGACCAGTGTTTTGCTCTTCCTTTGATTATAAAGTACAGCCAGTCAACTAGTCTTTCCCCTCTTGCCAACTTCGATTTAGTGACTTAAGACCAGCAACATTTTTTTTTACTTTCTAGAGACGTCTCTCATTGAGCAGCAATCCATGTAAACGTCAACCTCAAACAGATTCAAGCTGCGTCCAGATCCTCTCTGTACTTTTGAGGGAGTGAAATCAGAATGTCTCTTTATGTCGGGTTCTCTCGGGTTCTGTGATCAGGAATTTAAGATTGCTGCGTTTACTTTACCTGTAGCTCTTGTTCATCTTTCACAGAACATCCATAACTATTTCATACAATATGAAGTAATCCAACTTATTCATTCCTTCATCTTCTAACAGGGTTACAGGGGTCTGCTCTTCTGTGAGAGGTGGGGGTACACTCATTTTAAATGCTTTTTTTTTAAATAATTCAATGAGTGTTTATTTGTTAATGACGTAAACTATGCAATATTTTTGTTTGTGCACTGGGGGTGTGGTCTTTATTAAAATTTGTCACAGAAGTCATCCCCCATGTTTTTTCGCCATTGAATTTATAAACTGGATTTTTAAGATCTAAATCGAAGATGCCTCCTACTTTGTATTTAAAGGTTTCAGTGTCCTTGAAAGTCTCGAAGGTGACTTAAAAAATGTGTCATTATTATTATTATTATTTCAGGTTCTAGTGCACCAATTTATGCAATCAAAGAGAAATTATGTAGCTTTCCGTCATGTTTCAAGGGGTTTAAATTTGTGTAACTCAGATGTTTGTCCCCATCAGACTAGAGTACTTGTGTCTGTTAAAAGGGTTAAGGTCCTGGACCGAATTAGATGTAAAGGTGAAAACTGGGCAGTTTCATTGTTATTTTCGTTGTTACATCGGTGTACTTTCTGGAATAAGTGTAAACACAAGGAAAAAGAATCGAGACGGAGTGCATAACGAGTATCACAGCATTGTGATTTTATTTTTTCATTTCTTAACAATAGTGTGTGTCTGCAGCAATATTAGTTTTTTTTTTGCAAAGATCCAGTTTTTTTGTGTGGCATTATTAATATAAAAACATCTATTCTGCTATGAAACTGTCAATTTCTAAAAACTCTATGTGACAGATTTGTCTTGAAACTATAACAAAACATTTTTCTGTGAATGAAAACGTTAAAACATATGTGGCATCATGGTTAATTTATCCCGAATTTTATTAAATAATGCGAGCAAATGTTCAAATTGTAACTATGCATATGTATATGCCGAAAAGGAAGTTTGCATCTAGCAATGGCTGGTGATTTATCTAGGCATTTTTAAAAGTGTAGTTCTTGACTGAAAAGCTGATATTTTGGGGACTGTTCAACCACAGCATGGAGAGGCTGTGCCATCTAGTGGACATATGTTGCAGCAACATCACAGATGATTGTTTCTTGTAGAGAATTTTTCTTGCCTGGTAAAGTTCCACTCATGGAATCTGCAGTCAAAGCCAGGACGCGGGCGAAGTTTGCATCATTTATGAAAGAGCAATCAGAGGAGCTGATGATGCTGGTCCGAGCACTCGTCGCATTGCTCTCAGAGACCGAACCCCAGCCGTTCCACAACGATCCCTCCCATTCGCTGCAACATGAGGAAGGTGTTCTCCTTAAGGTGGCTCGCCTGAGACCAATTGGCTGAACATCCGGGTCGTCATCTACCTCCCGGTCACCAGGCCCGCAGATATAACCCAGTGTGGGAGTGGGAGGGAATTGACGAGGCATTGATGGAGAACTCTGATCAGATGTCCTGAGGAAAGTCAAAAGAATTAAAAAGTCACTGTGGGTGCAGTGACCTTTCTTCAGATCCTCACTGGGAGAGATGTTACCTGTGTACTGGTGGTTGAGGGCTGATCTCCATGTACTGAGAATGACCCTGAGTGCTGAGCGTGGCATCCTGAAAGTCATCAGTGGACAAACAGAAGGAGGCTGTGGATAGATGGCTATAGGATGGGCTTGGCTGGACTGGACTGTGATTGGTTGGACATCCTGTAGTTGCAGAAGAGGGTCCCTGGAGCCCAGATGCAGCACACACTGACTGTTGAGATCCCAAGTCCACAGTTAACTTGGTGGATCTGGTGGACCTGAAGGATCAGAAATACAAAAGCCATGTTAATTATGGTTCCTCTCCGACCATAAGCATGTGTTTCACTGGTTTTATTTGAATTTTTTTAAAGCTAGCTAACCTTTGCAGTTAAAGGGCTTAACATTTAGATGAATTGCTCCTATGTGGATTAAAAGATCAAATCTATCCTGATATTAAATGTTAATATGGTGCTTAATTGTTTTCGTTTTAAACGCAGAGTAGCCGATTTCTGGAAGCCAATGTTTGTTTTGAATTAACCACAATAAACCCACTTGTAAATCAAAGTGGAATATCCTGAAAGGTCCACCACATGCGGATGTGAAACTTAATGAAATTTCTAAATGTTAATTTGTGAAAACGTTCAGTTCTTGCTTGGGCTCCTTTTGCATGAGTTGCCGTATTGTTGTTGACTGTTTCACTGGTCCGGTCTAATGGAACCCAGGTTGCTTTGATGGTGAGTCTCAGGTCATGTATGGTTGAACCGGGTGTCCTTTATCTTCCTCTTGACAATACGCCAGAGATTCTCTACGGGGTTTAGGTCAGGCAGGTTTATTGGCCAATCAAGTACAGTAACAAAGAGGTCAATGAAAATGTAATAGTGTGGCAGGTGTCAAGTCCTGCTGGGATCAAGCTTGTTACTTTAGGGAAATAGGAAGAGCTCTAAAAATTCTGGGTAGATTGTATGTTGAATGTGGACTCATACACCCCCCCCCCCCCCCCACATCATTTTTTAATATCTGACTTTCACCGAAAGATCAGACCTGCTTTCTCACAGTAAAAAGCCGCTAAATTTATCCGCTGTAAAAGTCTAGCAAATAAATACATTTTAAAAATAAATACCGGTATCTTTATCTACCTCAGTTCTAATCAAAATGACTAAATCATAAAAAAATCATGAATTTTTACCCGTAAATTGCCAAGATCTGTCATTGATTTTGCTAAAAAAAACAAAACAAAAAAACTTATTTTTCAATATGAAAAATTATTGTGGCCTGGATTGGCTTTGATGGATTGTAAGTTTTTGTACAGCACCAGATTTTCATTTTCTTCCTCATTTATTGTTTGTGGCTCTTTGTACCCCAATGATTGTAATTAGAACAACTTTATTTGATTGCAAAGTTGTCACCAATAATTATGCAAAGAACAACTTGAAAGGGTAGGGAATTTGAACAATACACAAGGGTTAAATAAGTACAATGAAGATAGAATGCTTCAGCCAGTATTTAAAAAAAAATCTGTTTATCTTAGTTTCTTTCACCACAGTATTCGTCCGTAATATTATTTGATAATAATAAAGTTGTCTCTGATCAAACATTATCTTCAACAAAGCCACTAACAGCGCTTACATCAATATTTACATCTATAAAATGCACATTTTTGAACAGCCTAATTCACTCCATGTGAAGCTCTCCCAAATATTTCCGGAAGTCCCCTCAAGGATATGGTTCTTCTTTTCCTCCCTCTTAACTTTATAAGAAGAACCTATTTCTTTAACAATTCCTTTTGAATCTCAGTACTCTTCTCTCTTCTGTACATGTGAAAGTCAACCCTCTTCCCCGTGGTTGTATTACTGGTAAAATATTCAACTTTTCATTTTCTGTGTGCCAAAACCATCACCATTTTAAATAATTCATTTTTAAAATATTTTACTTTAAGTAACATTTAAGTATCTGTACATAGCTCTGGAAAGTCCATCTGTGTCTGGAAAGCTACAGCACACACTGGTAGGGAATAGAGGTCGACCTGCTGGGTGCAGACAGCAGAGGTGAATTATTATATTTTTAGTTTGTTTAAGAACGAGGTATAGATTTGCTCTATAGTAACAACTTCTGTGGTGATCTGGACATGACGTGTAAAATAATAAGTAAATAATGAAGGGATGTGTTCTGATTAATGACTATATGTATATATTAAATGATGTTGCAGTAAAACAGTCTAAGGGTTTAGCACTGTCCATCAAGCTGTGCAGCATGATGTGTTTTTATTCATTTGTTTTAATTACTAGAATATGGTAATTTGGTTTGTAACTTGAAGCAATCTGTTGACAACAAAACAAAAACAACATATTACGGAATGTTTTTTTTTTTTCAATTAGAGCATTTTTTTAATGGTTATTATGTTCTTTGGATCATAGACTGAAGGTGAAGTTAAACTACTAAAATGCTAACTATAAATGTTTTTTCCAGTTTTTTTTTTTAAAAGCTGTCCGATCCCTGTTGTATTTTTTTATATAATTATAATATAATTTTTAATTTATATTATTAATTTAATTTAATTAAGTTGTTCTAATTTATTGTGTACTGTTTGTTCAAAAGTGTTGTGCATCCACTTATTTGTAAGATATTTTAGCAGAAAATGAAGGGGAAATCATCCTGATATCAGCACAAAAAATAGGAAATAAAAAATCAGCAGCACTTATCGGCCTTTGGCTGACCCTGACCTCTAAACATCGGTATTGTCTATAGAAAACCAATAACGTTCGATCTCTAGTAGGGAAAGTGCTTTAATTTAAGAGTGGAGGTTGATGAAATGTACTAAAAACAAGGCGTCCTTTTGTGTTTTGGAATATATTTACACTAAGTCACCTTTTCCACTACATGTCAGTTCCAGAACCCATCTCAGGTCAGTGGTCAATGGTCACACCAGCTTCCCTTCCCTCCCTTTCCCACTTAGACGTACTAATAAATAGTGTGGGCAATTTCCTTTTCTACCTCCCTGACCATTAGTGTTGAGCTATGGGCTGAATGGGTTTCTGACTTGTAGTCAGAGCTGAGACAGTAAAGTATTTCTCTTTTCTCAGGGTCTAATGACAGGGCAATGTCTCAAACACTCCCATTACACACTTGCAGGGGCAAAAGCTCTCCCAGGTTTGAGAAATGGACGTCCACAGCTCTGTGATGATCATTGTTTAGAAATACTAACTTCCTGCAATGACTGGATGAGACTCTAGGTTTTTCCTCACATAAATAACCATAGTACAAAGAAATGTTGGGTTCAAGTTCGAAATGGTAGCAAGTTGTATTGTAGTGCTTTACAAAGTTTTAGGCTGTGGTGAAAAATGTAAAGTAAGATTTGTGACCACCATTTTGCCTTAAAAACAGCACCATCTATTCTAAGTACACTTATGCAGTTTTTGAAAGAACTCGGGTGATGGGTAGTCCAGACATCTCAGAGAACATCTTTCTGTAATTACAGACACACTCGATGATGTTGAGATCAGTGGGGCATCGCTATCTCCATCAAGATGACTTTGGTTGCATAATTGGGCCCATTGTCTAAAGAACAAATTTGGAGCCATCCATATGCCTCCCTGATAGGATTGCATGATGGATAAGGATCTGCCTGAATTTCTCAGCATTAACCAATTTTTAGAAAGCCCCAAATGTTCAAGGGACCTCCACTTTGCCTGGAGACATTAATTATTGTACCTGTACCACTCTGAACTCTTCTACGAAGAAACTATCTACAGGTACAGCCGAAAATGTGTTAGTCTGGATAAACTGGTGCTACCCCAGTTCTTATGTTTTTGTCTGTCTTTTTGGTTGCAACTCTTCCATGAAGACCACTTCTGGCCAGGCTACTGTTACTCTGGACAGTAGATGGCTGTACCTGGTTCACCCTCAATTTGGTCAGTCCTGAGTTGATCGCACTGCTGGACATCTTCTGATTTCTAGGATGATTTGATTTCAGATTTTTCCTTTGTTCACTCCCTTTCCATTGTTTTTATTTATCTGAAAGCATTCTTTGTTTATAGCATTTCTCACATCTGCCTACATTGTTAGAATTTAAATTGTTGATGTTGCTCAGTGCTTCGGATGGTGCTTAGGTCCACAGGGCTTTTATTTTTATTATGTTTGCAGAAGTTTTAAGTCTGTGCAATACCAAACCAAGCGCTGTGCGAAATGATTTACTGTAGGGTTCTAAATATCTTCAAGATGAAACATAGAGAAATGGGGGTTTGATTATTTTAGTCATAGTAAAAACTTGCAATAGTCACTCCCTAGCAACCAAACTGTTTACCCTAGCAACCAAATCCTTAGAAATCTAAGCTTTGGAAAATATTTGAGATGGGGGTTGGTTTATATGATGTAGAGTCTAAAGGGCAACATTATAATGTCACTGACCCTTCTATAACAACCAGACTGTTTACCATAGCAACCAATTTGTCATAACTCTATCTCAACTTAGGAAAATCAAAGAAACATAGGGGTTGGTTTATGTTAGTTATTATGACACTGATAATGGTTTAAATGGCACTAGGATAGGCCAACATCAAACCATCTAGTAGTTATGATGTTTTATAAGTGAAGCTTTGGTGTTAGATAGTATCTGAACTTCTCACTCATCCTCTGAGCTCAGGCTCTGGTTGTCTTCCATGGGAAGAGGTGGAGGGTTGGGTAACATGTCCACCAACTGAAGAGAGGCTGAGTAGTGCAGAACACGTGGAGGACTCAGTGGTTTCACTGCACCACCTGAGGAAACGTACACCAGTTTACTATAGATCTACTCTCAGTGTAACATCTAGATGAGAAGAGCACTAATGATCAAACCTGCAGGGTGCTGACTGAGTCTCTGCGGATGGTTTGGTGCACTGCACACTGCTAGGGCTTGTTTGTTCATAGGCATCAGTGGGGCACTTTTCACCGCATGCAGATCTGGAAGTAGAAAAACCCTTTGGTTCTGAACAGAGAAGTCTATTACAGAGTATCATATGAAAGTAATGGTCATTGATGCGTGGTTGTAAAAATGTGGTGAATGACTAAATGTCTCACCGCGCTTGAAATTTTTCTCCCATGATTCCTTCCGTACACCCATGTTGGGCTGAGCAGGAAGGGCATGTTTCCATGGTAACGCCTGTACTTCTCTGACAACTGCAGTTTTGATGATTGGCTCCGTGATCCGAATGGTTTCCGCGCTCTGCAGTTGAGGGTTGCCATGGGGCATTCTGCGACAGCGGCCCGGACTATTGAATGTTTTCATTCCGTTGGTGGTTAGATCCACGTAAAAAGTACCATAAACGCCGCAGTTGTCTGCCACAATCGGAATGGTTGACCGCAGGGGTTTGAGGTCGGATTTAGCTGTGATGGGTAGAGCTGTCAAAACAGAGGAAAAATCAGCCTGATTTACGTAATGTACCAAGAAGTCAGAAGTAATTAGAGCTGATGAAAGAATTCTGCAGAACCATGACTCCAGGGGCGACAAGCATCTTTTGAAGGATCTCATGGGGATGTATCAGAGAATAAATAGGGCTTATGTATGACTAGATAAAAGATAACTTTCTCAATGGAAATACTGGGATTGTGTCCACTATATTTATAGTAAAATGATTTAGGTGGACAATGCAACAACATCAAATTACTTAATGACTGAAATGTGACTCACTGGTCCTCCGGAAGGCAGAGTTGTCCTGGCCAGGGGTCCAAAGGCCCTGCTTGGTCTCATTTCTGGAGTCAGGCCTCCAGCCTCCAGGAATCCATGGAGAGTCAGGTGCTGCCATTCTAGCAAGAAACCACATGGAAATGAGAAAATCTGTTGAAAAATGTTTTGATTTCTACCTCAAATATATGATTATCACATACAACTTTACCAAATATGTATTAGTCAAAATATTATCGCAATAAAACTGGTTCATTCTGGTTTGTAGTGCTGGGTGGTTTCTAATTTGAATTAGTTTTATCTTAAATTAGTGGCTATGGCTTTAAATACATGTATTAGATATCTTACTGGTAAAAAAAATGTGCAATCCTGCAATTTATAGAATGCCAGAAAAAACTACAGGCCGATTTTTCAAGTGTGAAGGATTGCTGTGTTTTTAAATTTCCAGCATTGTGTACTTGGCATGATCAACTGGCATCAAAGTGTGTAACAGCCTAAATCTGCCATTCCCTCTTCCAAATATTGGCACCAGGTCATTTTTTAATGGCAGTCAGCAACAATACGCAGCACACGTCGATAATCATCACAGTAGTAGGTATTGTCATAGTAGATGGTAGATAGTGACATGATTCTTCTCTGGCATATAGTATCCAGTCAAGGTTTTGCGGATGCTCACTTAAAGTCCTTTTCCTGTGGGTATTTTGGCAGCATGGATTCGTTCACTTTGGGATGCATGTAAAAAAAAGGTTTCTCGTATTGTGTCATTAACACCTGCAATTAACGGCAAAAAATCTGTGCCTATAAAATATATAGAATTCCATAGAACGGAATATTCGCTATCCTCATACCTTTACACATTGTGTTACGAGGTTAAAGGGAGGAACTAAAATGCATTTACTGAAAACAAAAAGAACCCAAAATTTGAAAACCCGATTTTGAGACGTTAAAAAGTTTTATTAAATTCACAGTTCTTAAATAATTTTTCACATGTTTAAAATTTTCTGATACACAGAAGTTTTAAACTTATGAAAACAATCATTTTATGTTAGTTTTTATGCGACAAATAACAATATATGTCTGAAAATATATAAAAAAAAACAAAATGTTTTTTTTTTTATATTGAAATGACCAGAAGTTACACATTTACTGATCCTCCAGAACCATTTGATTGCTAATCTGAAGTTCTTTTCAAATGTTCACTGAATTATATTTCAAGAAAAAAATAATTCTGTTGCTTTATCTTGGAATTTCTTTTAAATCTTTCCCATCTGTTCACAATTTTACAAGCTGCAGGTTGTTTTTTCTATGCTATAGATAAGTTATGGCAGTTTTTTACAAAAACATAAGTATGATCTCAAAATTGACAACGTGATGCCTGTAGAAACAATGCTAGTCATTTGAATCCCAAATGTAAATCATAGATATGAAGTCGTTTTGGATATTTATAAACATGTCTATAAATAGTAGTATTTTACCTGTGTTTGATGATTAAATCTTCATTTTCCAGTTGATACAACCCTTTAAACAACATAACATTATTTATGTCGAAAATTTCAAGCATTCAGGGGAAAAACTTACATGAAGACTTTAACCAAGATTACCTGAGCTTTTGACGCCTTGGTTGGCAGGTCTGAAATGTCGCCGGTACACAAATAGGGCTGCAATCATCAAAACGCACCACAGGAGGGTGCCAACGCTGCCAATAAAGACCGGCTCTTTAACCACACCAAGAAAGTGAGACAAACTGAGAGTGTCTATCTGATGCGGAGCCCCCTCCTGCTTTGACTCTGGGGAAGATACAGCAGACGAGTTTGACGTTCAGTTGATGTCCTTTTAAAACGTATCCACAGACGAATCATTGTCCGTTTCAACTTTACCTATAAACAGCTTGTATGGCTCACTCAGTGCACCCACTCCAGCCCCGTTTACAGCAGCCACAGTCACCCAGTACAGCCTTCCAGGCAACAGGGTGACCATCTCAATGCTATGTGTCCCACTGTCCACAGTCCAGTTAAAAGATGCCTGGTCATCCGACTCCACACACCACACCTGTCAGAAAAAGAGGTTGACCATTGTTTTCTCTGAACGATGATGTGCAGTGAAATGAAATGCTGATGCCAATTCTCTAGAAATCATCCGACTTCTAGAAAATATAGCGGTAATAATCATTAATAGAGCATTACCCATACTGTAATCAAAAAAGTAATATTTGTAAAAAAACAAAAGAAGCTGGGGTTGTACTAAATGAATCCCAACATCGCCACAAAACTGTTTTAAAGGTTATTTATTATAGCAAATTGTAAAGCAGTAAGAAAAACTCATAAAGACCCCCGAAGGGTTAAATTTCTGTCAACTGTCATTTACAATCTAGGGGGCAGTAGAGAGTAACATCTGCAGTTCTAACGCATGTAACATTAAAGAGGAGGAAGATGTCACTTGTATACTAGGAATGAGGAAATTTGTTTTATACATATTTTATAAAACAGTCCAGAAGTTTCTCAATAAAATTAGTTCTCTGTAACATAAAGACGCATCAAAGTCTTTGACTAGAAGTCCTCTTCAGGAATACAGGATCCAGAACTGTGTGTGTCATCATCGTGTAATTTGTCATGTTTCCACATGCAATGCTGAATAACGTCTGCTCTAGGAAAATACATCCTTATTATTATCAATATCTTTAAACGAATCAGACTCTGTCAACCAAAATTAGGCAAACTTGTCATGCATCACATGTTTTCTGTTATTAGAAAGACTAGGAATGTCTGCTTCCAGGCTTCTTTTGATTAAAAAATTAATTTTTCTGGATAAAATAACCTGACTTCTCAACTACTCTCCTGCAGAGAATGGCTCTCGGGTCATTTAATCTGTTACGTTAATTAAGAAGGAATGCTTTTCTGCGAGGCATACCTGATATCCCTGAATGATGCCATTGTGAGAACCGTAAGGAGGTGGTTGCCAGCTGAGGTGGACACTGTCATTACGATCGGCAGGCACTGTGATGGACACTTCCAGAGGTGGAGCGCTGGGGACTGAAAAAAAACAGAGCATATGGCCACTGTAGGGTTTATTTCTTCTGGAGAATGTCTCTAAACTAAAGTTACTCTACAAAGGAGACCCTCAACATTGTCTGGGGTTGTAAGAAGAGAAAGAAGTATGTGAGACAGCTACATCCACAGAAGATCTGTGGTTCGTTCCCCAAGATGTTTGGAGAATGCTGCTGCTTTGATTCCTTCACAGCACTTTCACACCTGCTCAAGACGTTTGCACAGTACTAGAGTTCAGTTGCAGATTTTGAAAACGGAACGTTTCTCACCTGTCTCTGGGACTCTTAGGTGTCTGGTGTTGCTCTCTCTCCCGTACAGACTGCTGCCGTAGGGACGCACTTTGAACTCGTATTTGTAGCCTCTCTTCAGAGGTCCTACATGTGTGTGCAGGCCAGGCTGAGGAACGCGCTGAGCTGTCCAGTCTGAGCTGGCTGGCAGCAGGGAGCGGTAAAGCACCTCAAAGCCTTCGAGGTAATGAGGCTGTGACACAGATGACTGGAGCTATGTCCAGAACAAGAAAAGAGTGATCATCATCATGTTGAATTATGACAAGATGGGTGCACAAGAGGTTTCCATTAATCATGATTTAAAGGTCAGGCTCTGAATAGTGAAATTCTTAAACAGTGATGCCACTCCCACCAGGCCACATCACATTTTTCGAAAGGGGCAAAACAGGGAGGAGATATCCACACAATTCCCAAGACTTAACCCAACTGTGACATCAGTGGGCCTGTTGATTCTGGACGCAACTACCCCGGAGGAAAAGCTGCCGAGAATCAGCTGAAAATAATAATGCCCTCAATTTCTATATCGCATTTCCAGATGCTCAAAGACAATTTTCAGAGCATTATTCATTCACTCCCCATGGTGACCGAACGTGGCTGCCATTTTGCGACTATGGCCTCACCCCCACCAAACACACCCCACCAGTCACACACATCCCTACAGGGCAATGTGGGTGAAGCGGCTTGCCCAAGGCCACAACGGTGAAATGGTTCTTCTGATTCTAAGATGACATACACCGCCAATGCCGCCCCTTGAAACGCCGCCATGGAGTTCCCAACGCATTTGGAATTTCATACCTATACCTCTGAACCGGAAACACAGAGTGTTACCAGAGCAGAGGGCGGAGCAACAACTCTCTTGAGTTGATGGCTCTCTTGAATTCCTCAAAGTATTATTTGAGACTTTTAATGAATGGGAATGGGAATATGAGAGACTTTTTATCAGTTCCTTGATGTTAAAACACTGTGAGTTTAATAAAAGCGGCTTCCAACTGTGCCTTTGTATGTCCGTGTCTCTCTCACAGAACGTGACAATAATAAAACAAAACCAGTTGTTGTGGATTTACATTATTGGAACAGTTTCCAGTGGATTGTATAAAAAAGTAATTTTCTGTTCTAATTTTCTGATCCTTTTGATCATGTGATTTGATTGCTTAACATCTTTAGCACCGATCATTGGTATTGATAAGGGGCGCTTCTGCTTCCCCTTCAAGCCTTCGCACAGCCTATGCCAGAGACGTGTGAACCAGCAAACCTTTTACCACCATAGCGTGACGTAAACTTTCCGTAAAGTGTGCGTAGATGAGGACTGTAGGCTCTGGGATTGGTTCGTTTGGTAGGTGAGCATTTGTGGTGTTGTCTCATCTCCTCAGTCGACATTGTTGTTTATACTGCATCAAAACAAAATGTGAGCGAAGAAGCCACAAAGCTTAGCATAGAAACTACATCACTAACTATCGTGTATGGCAAGCTCAAGTCTTGAAGCAGTGTATAAAACCATCTTTAGTCGCATAATGATCATATATGATTAAAAGAGCCGTGAAATATTAAAATATTGAAAATATTAACATTGTTGATTAAGCAATGAATGGTTGATTACCCTCCACATGACTTGAGAAATATCGGAGGCTGTACTTAAAACTGTGACGTTTTCCAGGCTCACACGCAGGGCCGACAGCTCCTTGTGTAAGTCTCTCAGTCTAGTGCTTCCTGCATCTGAAAAAATGAGTTGGCAGATCACTAAAGGCATGCTGGGAAGTTTAAGTTGACTAGCTCATGTACCTTCTACGAAAAGCTGTGCGCTTCCCACTGAAACCCCAAGCTTGTTTTCCGTAGTACAGGTGTACCTGCCCATGTCCTGCATGGTCACATAGTGGATTTGCAGACTGTGATCTGGGTTGATCAAATATCTGAAAAGTGTGAGCAGGATAAGTTGTTGGGAATAGGAAACACAGTCTAGGTTCTACAGGGTTCAGATCGGTTTCAGAGCAGTCGTGTCACAAGTCCTTTCACACTGCATGACTGTCTGAGGGGTAGCATTCAGTTATAGCTGAATTCACACTGCAAGACAGATCAGCGACAGACGATCGCACTGCATGATTCAGAAAGAATCACAGAGCACTTGTGTTCTCAATCTGCGTCTTGTAACCAAACGCATACGAGGTCACATGTGATGCGAAAGTCTGGGAATATAATCAAAATCTTGGGTCCGAATAGACTGAAAGTAGCCCATTTTGAACCAAAACTATGCCCTTGTATCTCCTCTGCTTGGCGGCAGGTAATTTTTTCCTGTCAGAACACATTTCACACTGTCCGTTTGTGATCTCTCATGACCAGCCTGCATCTCGCGCAGAGTACGTCTTTGGTAGTGCACAAGTTTTGATTTGCCTGCAATTCATGGCCGGTTGCATAGCAGTCCTCAAAACCTGTCTGCGACTCAAATTCTGGGCTAAAATTGTGTAGTTTTTTTTTTTTTTTTTAATCACATGGACAAGTGCCCGACCTCAACAAGATATTTGGTATACTAAGTATCTGAAACTGTCTGCGATTTAGAATCATGACATGTGAAATGTGTCCTGACTGAAATTGTGATCTGAGAGAAACAACTTTTACAAAGGTATAAACAGAAGGGATTTATGCCAAAATGAATTGTATGCAGTCCGCGGTTCAAGACGTGCTTATGAACATTTTTGGTTCCTTATTTAAATAACTTCCGTGTGTATTATTATTTCAACACGCCTGCCAAACTAACTGTTTACGCAAGTGAAATCCATTTCTGGATTAACTCTAAGGGTGACCAGAGCAGAGCTCCCTCAGTCAGCGACATGTCAGCTTTTAAACATTTCAACTTTAGAGATGATAGAGATGGAAAAAGAACGATTAGCAATGTTACCACGTGCAAGCACTGTTTTATCAGATGTTAATAAGCAAATGCAACACATAAAACTCGACACACGTCTGCGAAGTCATTCAAGTATTAATCAATGATGATTAAAAAATTACTATTTTGCTCACTTAAAACCTAGGTACGTTCCAAACCGTGAGCTTTGAGTACCGTTGCATGCCTAACAGACAGCAATACGGAATAAACAATCTTTTATTTTTCTTCTTTTCACTGCAATTTGTACAGGTGTTTGTGTACTACTATTTTGAATAATAACGTGCTCGATTGCTAGATGACAGCTAGCGCTCATGGGCAAAGTTTTCCTATTGTAAAGTCATGGAGTGTGAAATCCCCTGTTGCACTGTGAATACCACAACACTAATACAGTGTGAAAAGACGTGCCACATTGGTTCACCTCATGTTTTGTTTTGTCATATTTGGTTTTACCAAAATATTTGCATTAACAGCATAGTGATACAGTTTTAGTTGCCAACCACCTGAACAACAGAATGCACAGAAAATGTTTATTTCAAAGCTGTGTATTTATTATCAAGTGTTTTTTCTTCTTTCAAAAAAAAAAGCCTATAGTTCAATAAAATGAGAATAAAAGAAAATATGGTTGTAATGTATCTTAAAAGGCTTCTTACCTGCCATTGGGGAGAGGTCCTTGTTCTCGAGTCCACTCTATAGTAGGCATGGGGTCTCCTTCTGCATCACAGAAGAACTGTGCCGACTCACCAAGCTGCACTGACACATCCTCTGGTTTACGTGACAACACTGGCTTTGCTGGAATGAAATCCAATTAAGTATTTTCATAGAAGTATCATTTAAAAGTGCATCAAAAGGCCTCACCTAGTACAGACAACTGAGCAGCACGACTTTCTCTCACTGCGACTGTGTTTGATGCAACACAACTGTAAACTCCAGAGTCATTCTTCTGGGCTGGAGCAATAATTAGTTTACCATTTAGTTCCTATACAAGCACAAGAAGAAGAAATGTAGCATCATTCAGGTACAAACTGTTTTAAGAATTTTTTTTTATAATTCTGCTGCCCTCTACTGGTGAGTACAAGAAAATAAGCCAATGAACGTCTGCTCTCACGGTGAAATGTTCATTGCTGCTGTTAATGATGATCCCGTCTTTCCTCCAGGTGATGTTAGGTTCAGGGTGGCCAACAGGAGGGATGCAATTCATCACTGCCACTTCACCTATTGCCACTTCCACATCGCTGGGATGTACGCGGAAGTCCTCTCGTAGAGCTGCGATGTACACATCAGTAATCAGCCAACAGATTCTATATACAGTGGTGCTAACACTATACAATATCTTTCAGATCTGCATTGTTATTGAGATTACTTAATATATATGGTGGGAAAGAAGTGTAATCTTGAGGCAGCTGAGACCAAAGTCACTGAGGAAACAATTGGTAACACACTATGCCGTGAATGACTTACATGTCTGCAATACCATCCTGCTCAAGAATGCACATGTTTAGACCATATTAACTTTACCAATTGATAGCAGAATGGTTAAATATAGAAGGGGTTCAGTACATTTGAGTATTTGGTTAAATAAATTACTTTCACAAGAAAATGAAATCGATAAGTGATCCTTAAATTGTTGTAATCCTGTTCTAGCGCTGCTCATTTTCTTATCTTGGTAGTTAAGACTAGCTATTAGACTTTGCTCATTTATACATTTAGCAACTTTAATATGAAAACACACAATGTTTACCAAACAGTCATCTAATAATAATAGTGAACAGTGCTAATGTCCGATCGGGCTCAAATTTGCCAGCATTCGTGTTAAGAGTCCTTTGAACTACAGTGTTCTATAGTTCAACGCAGTCTACAGTGTCAGTAACAGCACCACTTAGTGTCCACACTCCATATCCCCGTTTCTGCAGACTGTGTTTGAAGGACATGTTTGAAACAGTTATTTAAGAGGTCATGACCTACAAAAAATTTAATTTGAGCAAGTTTTCAATATATTTTAGCTTTTCACCTCCAAACTCCATCAGTCTTTTCTTAAGGCATATGGAAAGTTTTATAAAACTTTTTTTTTTACATTTACATTTATGTATTTAGCAGACGCTTTCATCCAAAGCGACTTACATTGGGAGTAAACATCAAGCAGTTTGGTACAAAGTGGATTGATTAGAAGACATACACATAGAACCTATTCAAGCTAGTACAGAAAATGAATTCAAATCCGAGGGTTTTTTTTATTTTTTAATAAGTTAAGTTAGTAAGTGCTCTCGAAAGAGTAGACTTTTTAGTTGCTTTTTGAAGGTGTAAAGAGATTCAGATTTTAACTACACATCTACAATATGCACTTTCGTTTATAGGACCACCAGGTAGACAAATGAGGAACAACATTCAATATTAATAAGGTACCTCTTGTAACACATTTTGACACATATGACAAGACTATTGGACAAAATAATACTATAAAAAAATAGTTGGACTCATTAGCACCACATGTGAGTCATGGCACTGAGGTGTGGCATCTATTTTTAATAATCCAAATAATAATTTATTTTAATTTGTGTTGTGTTTTTACAAGGAATAAGCTCATGTAATTCCAAAGAGAACTGAGTGAAATCCAGCTGTGTGGCCTCAACTCAACCCTCCAGACCTCATCTCCTAACTAACTAACTCTCCTCAACCAGGGATTTAAAAATGGCTTGTGAATGTGTATTCCAGCATGACTATGAAGCAAAACGCACTGATGAGCCGTTTAAGAAACACATTAAGGTCCTGGAGTGGTTTACCCAACCTTTATTACAAAGAATATCTGGAAGGAGCTGAAGGTTTGAGTTCCCACGTATCAGAAGGGACCTACAGGAATGTGTGATTACTAGGGGTGTAACGGTACGCTAAAATCGTATTCGGTTCGGTACAGTGTCTTGGAGAGTTCGGTTCGGTACAAAAAAATAAAAACTTACATAATCTTTATTTTGAAAAGCTGCCAATACACAATAGAATTCTTGCATAAAATAAATAAAAGTGACACAGTTGGGTGATATTTTAAATAAATTGCACTCTTTATAAAGAAAAACACGTTTTTTTAAATAAAAAATGAAATTGAAATGAAAAACTGCAACTAGTTAGGACCTGAAAACTTTTAACACTAGCAACAGCTTCAGCTTGTATATAAACAAAACTAACTATTCAAGTTTTAGGCTAAAAAGATTAACCTATCCACATTTTCTGAAGAGAGCACAGATCTGGTTGCAGTGACAATATCTCCAGCAGTAAAAAATGTTAGATGTGTTGCCTGCCCGATCTCCGTGGAACAATGTCGGCATACAACTTTAAATTTATCCACTCGTCTATCTCCGTTATGTATTTTAACAGGGAAGCCAAAGGCGATTTTCCGCACGGACGCTATTGAGTGTCGCACAGTAGAGCTGCCCGTCCCTCAATAGCGTCCGTGCGGAAACTCGCCTAGGAAAAATGGTTCCGCTGCGCTTAATATCGCGCTAATAATACATTTATATTATTTAATACAAATACCGAATACCGAAACGGTACGCAAGTGTCCCGAACCGAACAGGCCGTACCGAAACGGTTCAATACATACCGTGAACCGTTACACCCCTAGTGATTACATTGATTCTGTATTATTTAAAATTCTCCTGTATCTCACAGCTGAAATAAATCCACTTTGTCTACGGACAAAATTGAATTCTGTCCAGTATTGTAAAACAGAACATTTAAAGTGTGCTAATACTAGCAAAAACACTTTCTAAAAATGCAAAGAATCATCCACTGAACAAAAGATAATCTGCTGTTTGCTCCAGTGTGTAATTATCATTAACATTGTTTAGCTTTTGTGATCATTTCCCATTGTCAGCCTGCATTGTCTCTAATGTTCTGGCAGTGACTTGAAGTAAACAACACCTTAATTTATTGTTTCGCCACAACTGTTACACTATATCATCGAAGTCCTTGAAAACTGAGGAATTCTGAATAAACAGGCCTGCCGAGGAATCTGTTTGTGCTACAAACACTGCTCTGTTTGTGTCGGGCAGGAAGGTAAACTTTGACATCTAATCTCCAGTAATCCTATGGACCATCTCATTAAGCTTCCTCAGCTCCTTCTGAAGTGCCTCGATGTGTATCATGAGCTACCGTAAACAGAGGGATGGTTGGGTGCATTTGTGATTTTTAGTTCATTGAGTTTTATTTTCAATAGTGATTTGGTAGTACTAAATGGAACTCAAACAGGATCTTAACAATGTGGCTTGTTTTTGATCAATCCCATGTTCACAGAGCAGATGTAGATTGAATGTTTATGTGGTTGTTGCAACCATTTGCCAACATCTTTGTAACTGCCTAACATGTAAAGTACATTATACAGTTCCAGGTGGTATACAAATTGAAACAGCTCTATTGTTCCTTTTCTTTCATTTGCAATCTGTGCTGGTCTCAACAGTATTGTGCTTGAGCAACTGGAAATCATGTGTTTTGAAACTTCAGCAGTTCTGTAAACAAAAGCACCAGTATCATCACCAATCGACTAGCTTTTATCGGCTGTGTTACTAAAAGGGCTGTATTTTTGATGGATGGCTGCTATGACTATAATGATGTATGGTTCCTTAAAGCTCATTGGTTGAGACATCGGAACTCCTCCTTTTCCTGCCTGCTTTATTCCCTTTCTCAGTCATGGCGGCCCAAAGGCAGTGGTATACCAGGTCACTAAGTCTGCTGAGCCAGTGTAGAGGGCCCTGTTTGAATTCTGGCCACCCATCGGTGCATTCATGGATGACCTCAAGAGTTGGTGGACCTAGCAGTTGAAGTTCCCCAGCCACATCACGTCCAGACAAAGTCCTTCTGTCTCCTCACAAAGTACCCAGGACTGGTCCATGACTGCCAGAAGACTGGATGGAGAGCAATGTGCCTTCCACTGGAGGTGGGTTGCTGTGTTGTGTATTCCTTGGCCAGAGGGTTCAGTTTACTGGGAATTGAGGGAGACAGGAAGAGGAGGGCCATCCGCAGTATAACCGAAGTGGCAGAAAGGGCCTCTAGATTGATATGGCTCAAAAGGGGCAATTCGTGGAATCGTGGTTTCTAGTTAGCCATCTGGACACAAGCTGAGGTCTGATCAACCTCGACAGTGTCACCTGGATGACCTGAAACACTCAATGATTCCAAGAACATTATGAAGGATGTGTCCAGAAGTATCCGCAGATGTATTTTTGTGTTACTAACACCAGAAGCTGTTCAGACAACACTGTTGAAGAATCATTTAGATGCCTATATGGATTTGCTAATGAGAGCTTTTAAACGTCAACTATTAATGTGTTTCAAGTTCTGCTTGGTGTTGACATCCCACCACATGTTAGAATAAATACACAAATCCCCTTAAAAATTGGAGAAGCGGAAACGAACAGTGCAAACAACACAGCACAACAAAGACTGCTGAAGGCATAAGATTTTTATGCTGTATATATGTGATTATTATGCTCAAACATTATCATGCATACTCTGAAAACTTTATCTGGCCAATCAGTGTGTTCAGCAACTGACCAGTCAGCAATCAACAGGACGTTATGTCATGCTTTCTTTCTAAATGAGTATATAAATAAATAGACCTAAATACCATTAAGTGGTACAGTTTGCAGAGAAAAAGCAATACATGTCTTTGGGAAGTGGCATTATGATTAATGACATTCACACCCAAATTGTTGGTTTTATAAAACCCAAAATTAGTTTTATGTATTGCTCCAATAAGTGTAATATTTTTTGTTTACTGATAGTATTTTCATAATTAAGTCTTGAAACAAACCTGCTATATGAAGTGATGCATTCCTGCTTGTTGCCGTTCCAATGCTGTTTCGAGCGATGCAGGCATACATTGCTTCATGGGACTGACTCCTCCGTCCTGAGACAACACTGAAAAAAAACAAACTTCCTTCTGGTAAAACAATAGGCCGTGACTGGGCGTCCATCTTGTCCACCTCTAGAGGTTGTCCATTCCTGAGCCACTGGATACTAGGTTCAGGGTTGCCCTCAGCCCTGCAGGACAGTGTGGCTGGGCTGCCCACCCGGACCACCACATCAGAAGGATGGTGGACAATACGGGGTAGACCACTTTCTGGAACAATCCTGGAACCTGAAAGAAAATGAAATAAACATTAATGAATTTTGAAAAGCCATCACTGGGTTCTTTGTTTAGGGTGTATAGATGATCCTAAGATGAGTAAAGGAAACAAACTTCCTGTACAAAACGGAAACGAAGCCAACGCAGGGGGCAGTTTTCCCCCCTCTGAGAGGAACAAAGACTCACTCACAAACAAAGTCACAGACCAACAGGACATCCGTCACCTGCGCACCGAGTACAGGGATGGCCTACAGCTATTATTGGACAACTTACTATGTCCTACAATGTGTCTTTGTACTTGCTTTCCAAAACATGCCAATCACATGTCGAAGACAAGGGGTTCTTGAAACAAAACTGAAAAGCATCTTGTTGGATTTAACAACCAAACCATTGTCTAGCTAATAGTAAAACTTAAATGAGTTTTCTTATCTTGGTATTAAGACTGTTCTTAAAGACTCAAAGTAAGATTGAGTTCACAATGGAGAATCCCAGCTCTACATTCTTGGCAAAAAAGTGTTTGACTATTAAAAGTTTCTATTGTCTCTGATCATGCAGTTTCCTGAAAGAGAGGAAACGAAGGGTCTCACAGTCCCTCTCTCATTTTCACTGTGAAGGAATTTGTGAAAAACACTGGAAGTATGCGGAAAACCAATGGAACCCTTTTAACACTCATGTGACATCTGATAATTAGTGGATGAGATTTAATAAAGAGACCATAAAGTGATATAGTTAAATAAAAGAATCCAAGAAATGTGTATGCCTTTTAATACAGTAGATGAAGACATATAACTAAACATTACAAAAAAATCTGTACCATTATTTCCAATGTAGTTATTAGTCTTCACAAAATGTAATCTTTTAAACTTAAAAATAATAAAACGCCCATAAGACCTTTAACAGGGCATAATACAATAATTCATATATAATTTAATTATTAATATGTATTACTTTCTTAACATTCATGCACTGTATTATGAATGATATAGTCAAATGGTTATTTTATATTTTTTATCATTTAACATGAAATTTAAATGTAAACTTTACTTTAACTTACATTTGTTTAATGACATTTAAGCATTGTAGAGTATTAACAAAGTGCTACTAAACAACAAAAACAATGGTTTTGTTGCTTACCTTCAACATTGTAAATAATCCCAAAGACCCAACAAATCTTGAAGTACGTCATGTTATGTGTCCCGTCGAATCCAAGCAAAGAAAACAACCTCATCGCCACTTCCTGCTTCATAAAACCGCGATGAAAATGTAATATATTTGCATTGAATATTTAGGAAAGTAATTGCAGCTAAAATCCTCAGGTTTATCGGTCATGCCTCTGTTCTCCAGTCAGTGCGAGCGTTGAAGAGAGCGCCATCCGGAACGAGACCCGCCCCAGTGACTCCAGTTCACCAGCGACGAATGAAGACTGGGTTTACACTGCGATGATTGACGACAGCGTTATGTTTGCTCGTGTTTGTGAGGTAACCCTTTAAACTATACACGAGTTTCTTCGAGTCTTTTGTGCTTTGGGGTTGCCAATGTTGTCAATGTATGACGTAGAGCAGGGTTAACTCAACACCGTCTCTTTATTTCATCATATATATTTTTATTATTTGACTACTTGTTCTGCGGTTACAAAACATGGAAAAGTTCATTTTAAAGATGTAATATAAATAAAATAGACTTTTCCGTTTCTTTTGAGCTACAGCTTTTTTCTTTGTATTGCTTTTTGTTATTAATGACATGCACCTGTGGTTAGGAAAAATAGTTGCTGACAAAGATACAGAAAGGTAACACATTTCGAACAAATTTTAATTTGAACAAAACAAACAAAAGGGTTGTGAGATGAAAAGTTTGTTTCCAAAATAATAATAAAAAAGAATCAATAAATTATATATATATATATTTTTTTTTGTTGTTCAAAAATGAGTCTAATACAACAATATAAATGATAAGTAAAACGTAATGGACCTAACTTGCACATCCTTTGTATTGGACCCCAGCTTGCTTGCAAAGCAGGCTGCATTCATCTTCTATCTTCAAAAATCCACTCAACTCATTAAATTATGAATGAAATATTAGGAATGAACCAAAGATGAACTCACCAGGTGCTTTACAGACAGTTCTGAGATGCATTTAGCGATGCATAGGGCTTGAGTTCTAATTGTCCATAGAACCTTATTGTAATTACTCAGAGTATCATTGTTTCGCATTGCAGTTGTATCAGAGCATCATTTTTGAGCGTCTAAATGTTCTTGAAAAGTCACAAAATTTCAACGCACACCAGCACTGGAGAAAATATATGTATAATTGAGGTTCAAAAAGGGGTTGTGACAAAGTGGCTCTATAGTGCCACATTTCGAGTGCCATTTTGTTGTACGTGAATGATATTTGGCATATGTAGGGTACCAAGACTTAATTATAAGTAATATGTATTGACAGGAAGTCGGGTATTCTACAAAAACCTTCAAAAATTGCCACTTTTGCTCGTGTCATTCATTTGGGATCTTTTTTGACTTAAAGTATGTTCATGAAAGTTGACATTTCACAATAAAGAGGAAGTTGTTAAAACTCAGTCATGCTATGTCTGATCATTCCCCAATTTACCAACTATGTTAATCCATGTGGTCCGAGAGTCCCTTGATAACTGCTTGCGGCTTTGATTTAACGTGTTCCTATTGTGGTTCTGCTAGCTCACCACATGCCAAACGAGCACAGCCTCATTAGAATTTATTTTATATAGCTAAAAAACTAAAGCACTAAAGACATACTGACTGACTGGCCGCAACCACGATAGTTATACAAATGTGCGCTTGGTTTGGTGTTTTTATGATGTTTTGCCGGAAAAGCTAGCAACCTTTTTTTACAGTGCAGCTATGAAATTATTTGAAATTAAACTCATTAAGTTGAACACTTTTACATTAAAGAGATTAGTAAATAACTCAGAGATGGCCCGTTTATGATAATAAGCCAACAACCAATTGGATGAACCATTTTTTTCTCGTTCTTTTTTCAAAATTGGATTTGAAAGATGTTTTGAGCCTTTGCAAAGGCCACCTTTAAAAGGTATTTTTTTTTAATTCCGATTAAACAAAGTTGAATATTCATGCTATCATCTAAAGTTGAAATGATCTGGGAAGAGATTAGACAGCAGCTGATTTACAAGACTGAGCTATTCATCCTGGATTAGTGTAGTCTCATCTGGTAATTTGTAATAATTACTTACAAGGTCTTGATATTAATTCCATGCAAATCAACATGTCAGTGATTTGAAAGGTTAAACATCAGCCTAATATCCTACTAAGCTTTGTTTTAGGATTTAGGGTCTTTAACCTAAGGGTCATTTTCGACCAAGAGACATTAAACAGTGCAAAAAAAAAAAAAGCTTCATAACACATAATATTTAACGGCACAAGTATCACTAGTGTTTCCCAAGTTCATCAGGTTATCCATGTTGAAAGCACACCCATGTCATGTTGATGCCATTTCTACAAGCGCATTCATGCTTGTAAGTTGATATTGAATCCTTTGTTGATAAACAAGTGAGCGATACCTGCAATGAGTTTGTAAATGTTCTGCATGAAGGTGCATACTTGGTAGCTGGCAATCATTGCATTAGTAATGGGGCTGGGGCTGCAAGCCAGGTCTTGCAACACAAAGTATTCCTAGGTACACTGATTGTTTCAGTGCTGGCTCAAATAAGTGTTGACTTTTTCAGATGAATTTTTTTGTATAAAATGTAAAAGTCTGAAATTTTCCATTGAAATCAGTGTGGGAGGGAGAAGCTGAATCCAAGAAAATAATAGTTTATGAGCCGCTTGTTGATTGAAATAACTATCCTGCTGGGGCACCATGATGAAACCATTGGGGAGGTGGGTGTTTTCATACACGCACATTTCTTAGTTTGGACTGCACTTTTTGCATTTGTTTTCACTGCAAAAGTCAAAACATTTAGAGTATGTGTGTTTCAAGCCCATAAGGCAACATGTCCAAGTAGAACCGCAACTTGGATATTTTAGCACCTGGTGATGACAAATAGTCCACTTCCTGTCCTGCTCCCAACAGAGCCACTTTTATTTTAATGTTACTGCAGAATTAACTTCATATTGACTGACGAGACTAAGGGTGAGCCACTGTGACACCACCACTGCTGTTTTAAAGATGCTGTTATGTGTGTTATATTGTGTCTATCAAATAGTTTTGTGTCTGAAGACAATTTCAAACCATTTATCAGAAGGGTGTTGCACAGAATGTTATTTGAATCAGAATCAGAACGAGCTTTATTGCCAAGTAGGTTTGCACATACAAGGAATTTGCTTTGGTGACAAACCGAGGCAGCCATCTGCAGCGCCAACTTGTAGAGAGAAACAGAGATTGTTAGTTGTTCAGTGATTAGGATGGTGTTGAAGAATTATGGTGTTGATAGTACGTTTGTATTGCTGTGCTAAACTAAATCTGAAACAAAAGCTGTTCAAAAAATAGACAATAAAAACTTTCAGGCATTAGCTCAGAGCGGATGTCCTCCTGCTACATCTCTGTTTCTGTCTGTTGGGACCCGTAACTTAGTTAAAAGTGTTCAAATGTAAAAGTGACGGATGGCAATATAAATTCATACTCAACTTATACATCACAACTAACTGTGAAAATGTGAAAGATGTGTCTAGTATCTAACAGCACCTGCTATTTCCTTCAAGAAAATGTTTAGTTTCAACATTATAAATAAAAATGGCATCAAATTAAATTATTAAGAAAAATTCAGGTTGGGGGGTGTGTGGGGCATACTGAAGAGTAATCAGAAAAGGAAAGAGAAGAGGGAAAAGCAGAGGCGGCGACAGTTCATTTTCTCCAAAGGCACATATAAATAAAGTGTTGTTTAGAGAGCTGTCCATTGTGTGGCCTAAAAGAGCAGGCTGCACTGATGGACACATATATTGATGCAAAGAGCACTGCCTTGATGGCCTGTGGATCACCAGCTTTCAGACACTAACAAAAGACGCTCTGGGACTAAGGGGCTGCATACCACAACACAGAATTAAATCTGCGACGCTAAAGAATCCGGAGTGATTAAGTGTCAAGAGTAACTCCTCAGCACAATTTACTAAGTCTCTTTGAATTTCTTAAGAATGTCTGAAAACAAACACTGCTGTATACAAACTAAAAGTAGATAAAAATATAAATAATACAGCATTGCACATCCCAATTCTAAT